>CM035789.1:44074502-44147002 GCA_020466265.1 Siphamia tubifer | reverse complement strand
TTTACTTTTAAAATTTCATTTTTATTCATTTATTTATTTTTAATCTTTAATTTTATTTAATTATTTCAGCTCTAAGAAGGATGACACTGAAACATATTCTGTCGATTACTAATCTGTTTGACTGTTTACGGCCATACTGCCATTTATATATATATATATATATATATATATATATATATATATATATATATATATATGTATAGTAAGGGATAATGTATTGCACACGCGTTACTATCAGCACGTATGGGTATTACATTATCTATGGGTTATTACAGTTTATTACTGCTACTACTTTAACAGATTGGATAAAATAGCTATTACAACGTAGCGAATATTTACTTTCAAAGTGACTGGCGTTAATGGTGCAGTGGGCGGTTATTGAAAAAAATCCACCCGCAGAACGTTTGGAACGTCCATTCAAAGTGAATGGGAGCTGTTCCAACGTTCTAGAGGGACGTAGAATAATACTTCCAATTTTATCATACTTGTAAAATGACAATAAAGACATTCTATTCTATTCTATTCTATTCTATTCTATTCTATTCTATTCTACTCTACTCTACTCTACTCTACTCTACTCTATTCTACTCTATTCCATTCCATTCCATTCCATTCCATTCTATTCCATTCTATTCTATTCTATTCTATTCTACTCTATTCTATTCTATGACATTGACACGTCCGCTGTAAATTCCAATGAGTGATTGAAAATCAGAAAAATCTCATCCATTTTTAATTTATTTTGTGAACTTTCTGAACGTGTTGGTCTAATGGATTGTGTTGTTGTCGTGGGTGTCGGCTGGCGCTCACACACACACGCTCTGTTCTTTGGGTGTGGTCCAAAAACAAGCATTAAGATGAATTGGATGAACTGGTGACCAATTAACTCATTTAACAAATTGCCATCCACTTGTAGAGGGTGTTCAGCCATGCTGTTTTAATAGAAATCCAATGCACTGTGTGTTTTCTATGGTGGTCTCAGCTCAGTGCAGGGTTGTTACTCTGCACACTTTTAGGAATATTACACTATTCCTCCTCATTAATCAAATCAGAGCTGATGCAGAACAAATTAATCACAGTCCAAAAAAAACCTTACACATTACCTCATTTTTACCATTATGTCACTCATCACATTTTGTATTTTACTCCCAGTATTTAAAGTAAAAAACAGTGAAATAATGTTTGATAGTTATGACCTTTTAGAACATGGTGTCAAACACGAGGCCCGGGGACCAAATCTGGCCTTTGGGATGAATTAGTGAAATTCAAAAATAGACATTAAGATATTAATCATTTTAGTTCAGGTTCCACATTCAATCTGAAGTATAATATAATAAAATGAAGTATAATTATCTATAAATACTCACAACTCCAATGTTTTTTTTGTTTATAAATGCAAATATTTTCACATATTTACACAAAAGCAAGATATAATTTAATAAAAATATATAAATATATAAAGATTTTTTCTATTTTGTCATGAAAAGTCAGTGCAATTTTAAGAATAATCTGCCTGATTAAATGTTTTGTGTACTGTAGGCACATTAAGCTAAGTCTGAATCATGAGATAAAAAGTCAAAATTAAAAAAAAAGTCATAAAAAGTCATAATTCTCAGTCAATAAGCACAGCCAGAATTAATATATTATCATTGAGAATATATATATATATATATATATATATATATATATATATATATATATATATATATATATATATATATATATATATATATATATATATATATATATATATATATATATATATATATATATATATATATATATATATATATATATATATTCTCAATGATAATATATTAATATTAATTCTGGTTGTTCATGATGATCATGATTAATCAAAATTAATCCAAAGATTGTGATTAATCTGATGAAAACATGTAATAATTTGACATTATTATTATTATTATTATTATTATTATTATTATTATTATTATTATTATTATTATTATGACCTATTGTCATCCGTTTCTTTCTGTATTTTTTCTTTTCCATTCCTGTGACAGACAGTAGAATTAGTGTTTAATTCTGCAACTAAGGGATAAACAGTAACATACGTAAATGAAATATGAGCTGAGGGTGTAGAGTGAGGGTGCCCTTTTGTCTCGCTCACTGTAATGCTATCTCTGTACTTTTCTGTCATATTAAGATGATTTACCCAGAGACAGGTGTTCTCAGACTTTTGTTCATGAACCTGTGACATTTTGTTCTGTTTTTTTTTTTTTTACTGACTTACAGGCTTTTGCTGCAGCACCTCCGCCTGTTTCTTTTGCAGTTTTGCCAGTTTTTCTCTGTTTTAATATTTACATGGAGCTTCACTGATGGTTCACTTTCACATTTTATCCAAAGGAACATGTTTCTAGGAACGTCTCCTTATGTCAAAAATGGATAAAATGGAAAATGATCTTTATCAGTTTTCTTCTGTTATTCATTTAAACACAAAAAGGAAAACTGAAAAACTACATCGTTAGCAGTTGTTATTTAATGGACATTACACACTTGTGTTTTTTCAACATTTAATGAAACTAGTTAATGTTTAGTGCAGATATCCAGTGGAAAAAAAACTGTACTTTGACAAAACCCTCATTTTTCTATTAAGTTTTTATGATTTTTCAGGAAAAACACAGCATGTTAATTTAGTAGAATAATGAATAATGATAATAATAATGAATATATTTGTAAAAGATGATATTTACATTCGTCTCCATGATTTTAGAATAACTTCTCATGTCATCTGGTGATAATAAAAATCCTCACATATGTGATTTAATGTAAAAATGGACATTACACACTTATGTTTTTTTCAGAATTTAGTAAAAATAGTTAAAGTTTAGTGCAGATATCCAGTGGAAAAAACACTATTTTTGACAAAACCCTCATTTTTCTATTCAGTTTTTGTAGTTTTTTCAGGTAAAAACTAAAACATTTAGTATAATAATGAATATATATGTAAAATATGATATTTATATCCGTCTCCATGTTTATGAAATAACTTCTCATGTCATCTGGCTATAATAAAATCCTCACATTTGTGCTTTAATGTAAAAACACACTTGTATTTTTTCCACATTTAGTAAAACTAGTTAAAGTTTAGTGGAGATATCCAGTGGAAAAAACAGTATTTTTGACAAAAACCCTCAGTTTTCTATTAAGTTTTTATGATTTTTCAGTAAAAACACAGCATTTAAATTTAGTAGAATATGAAAAAATAATGAATATATATGTAAAAGATGATATTTATATTCATCTCCATGTTTTTGGAATAACTTCTCATGTCATCTGTTGATAATAAAAATCCTCACATATGTGATTTAATGTAAAAATGGACATTACACACTTATGTTTTTTCAAAATTTAGTAAAAATAGTTAAAGTTTAGTGCAGATATCTGGTGGAAAAAACAGTATTTTTGACAAAACCCTCATTTTTCTATTAAGTTTTTGTAGTTTTTTCAGGTAAAAACTAAAACATTTAGTATAATAATGAATATATATGTAAAATATGATATTTATATCCGTCTCCATGTTTATGAAATAACTTCTCATGTCATCTGGCTATAATAAAATCCTCACATTTGTGCTTTAATGTAAAAACACACTTGTATTTTTTCCACATTTAGTAAAACTAGTTAAAGTTTAGCGCAGATATCCAGTGGAAAAACCACCCCTGTCACCTTTTTATCCACCTGTAGTTGGGTTGCAGCTCCACTGCTGGCACCCTCCAACCCTCCACCCCCCTCCAGGGAGCCTTAGGAGGCAAAGAGCCGTCGCCATGGTGATGTGAACACAGATCACACACACCCCGGTCCATTGTGACTGGCGTGCGTTGAGGTGAGAGGGAACAAAATGTCACAGCAACAGGTTTTTTTTGTGTTTTTGTTTTTGACTCTTATTCTCATTGGGAATGTGAGCGCTGACGAACTCCCACAGAGACACTGGGATCTGGCTAACACATGACTGAACACACACCATAATAGGCTGCAAATCCCAATAAAGCAGCTTTTTATCTCTTTTATCTGTCTTATTTTCCTTTAAATGGACATATTTGGCGTGGACACAAAGACACAGAAGGATGAGTGAAGTGTTAAGTGGAAGTGGGACTGGAAATAAGAGAGAGATCTTTTTATCTCTTTTATCTGTCTTATTTTCCTTTAAATGGACATATTTGGCGTGGACACAAAGACACAGAAGGATGAGTGAAGTGTTAAGTGGAAGTGGGACTGGATTAAATCTGTTGACAGAGAGGACACAAACAACAACAACTTTAAATCACAACAATTAAAATGAATGAGTCACAATTGAACACAGACTAGAGCTGCACACTATGGTGATTATTATTATTATTATTATTATTATTATTATTATTATTATTGTTATTATTATTAATTATTATTATTATTATTATTATTATTATTATTATTATTATTATTATTGTTGTTGTTGTTGTTGTTATTATATTATTATTGTTATTATTATTATTATTGTTATTGTTATTGTTATTATTATTGTTGTTGTTGTTGTTGTTGTTGTTGTTGTTGTTGTTTTGTTATTATTATTATTATTATTATTATTATTATTATTGTTATTGTTATTATTATTATTATTATTGTATTGTTATTATTATATTATTATTATTATTATTATTATTATTACTATTATTATTATTATTATTATTATTATTATTATTATTATTATTATTATTATTATTTATTATTATTATTATTATTATTATTATTGTTATTGTTATTGTTATTATTATTATTATTATTGTTATTGTTATTATTATTATTATTATTATTATTACTATTATTATTATTATTATTATTATTATTATTATTATTATTATTATTATTATTATTATTATTATTATAGGTTGGAGCGTCGACATCGCAATGTACATGTGAGCAATAGTCACATGACAGATCCTTAGACCTGTTAAAAAAACACCTTTTTTTGTTAATTAAAGCCAGTTGCTGTGATTCCTATTATTGAAGCTGTTGAATGAGCACATATTAAACTGCAGTGGTACCTTAAAGACCCAGCTAACGAATAATACAAGTAACGAAAAACCTTTATGTCAATTTTTCATCTTTGAACACGAAAGAAAATTCAATTTATGAAACCCAGTAAAATGTTCTGCTCTTCTATAGTTTTTTTTCCACCTTCATGCTGCTCACAGCTCTTTACATTAACCTCACATTCACCCCATTCACACACACTCATTCACCAGTAGGTTTATAAGGTTCTGTCAGTCCTACCAGTGTCTTTGTCCAAGGACACTTGGACATGTGGACAGACAGAACCGCTGACCCTTCAACTGAACCACTGCTGCCCTGTGTGTGTGTGTGTGTGTGTGTGTGTGTGTGGTGTGTGTAAGATACCAGCACAACACAGAGACATGTCCAGCTCCACCACAGCTCAGTACACAAATAACAACTGCATCTGAAAACAATAACAAACCACCTCAACTTCCACAGTTAACAGACACATTTGATTTTGAAAAAAGGAGAATATATAATTTTATTCTTTTTATTTTAACTTTTATAACATTTTATTTCAGTTTCAATTTGTAGAGGAATACGTTCATTAAGAATTTAACGTTTACAGAGTTATATAATCCATGTTAAACTCAGTTAAATAAAAGTTCATAGAATCTGTAATTTAGTTTTCTTAAAATCTTGTCTCATTTCGATCTCCTGAACCCAATGTTGTGTCTCGTCTCATGAGCTGAGTGTCTCGTCACACTCCTAATATAAATATATATATATGTGTGTGTGTGTGTGTGTGTGTGTGTGTGTGTGTGTGTGTGTGTGTGTGAATGTTCAGTGTTTGTCAGTCTTCTGTCAGTGTGTCCCAGGACAACTGTGGATACATATGTGACCCGCCACCATGAAACCAGGCATAAGTCGCGCTGAGCCGTTCAGAGCTACAGCCAATTTAGGCTGGAAGCCGATTTCTTATTGTGTTTACATTTGATCAAAAAACGGTACCTTAACACCTCTATGTTCACTTCCTGTGGTCATTACATTGAAATCCAATCATAAAGGTGTTTATTGAGTCAATTATTTAAGCGGTGACAAAAGTTCAGGTATTGCTGAGCAAAGACAAAGACGACTTCCACCTCTTTTCGCCGAACAAAACGATCTCCGTTCCGTGGGTAAACACCCAAGTGTTTGGTACGAGGTAAAAGCTTATATTGAATGTTCTGTCCAATGGGTGTAAGCCAAATGATTATAATACGTCACACTTCTGTCCTATTATTATAATATATAAAACTTCTGTGACATGTCCATCAGAGTGTCCTTTAACATCTGTCAACAATTTGTGTCAATCGGATACAAATTATTATGCGTTGCTAAGGACTTCCTACCCCAAAACAGTCCAAAACTTTAACGGACAATATCTAAAAATATGCAAATTGCAATATATGTCCATAATGTGGATATTAAAATGACCATAACTTTGGTTCTACTTGTGATAGAAACATCATTTTTTTCACCATCTTAACCTTAGTTTCCACTCTACCAAGATACACACATAACTCTGTTTGGATTTACACACACTTATGCCTGGTTTACTGGTGGTGGGTCACATATATAGTTTTCCACCACCAGAGGGAGCATGTGAGAGTGAATGAATAATGGATCTCTAATGTAAAATGCATTGGGTGCTTTGAAAAGCGCAGTAAAAATCTAATCCATTATTATTATTATTATTATTATTATTATTATTATTATTATTATTATTATTATTATTATTATTATTATTATTATTATTATTATTATTATTTATTTCAGTTACAGAAGGATGACAGTTAAACATGTTCAGAGTTGATCAGTGTCTGATCAATAAGTTGTGTCGACGTCACACAGCTGTGTATTTACTCCTGACTTGTTTTCATATGGCAATATAAATCACAGATGTAAAAAAAAAAGTCACATTGTCAGTTTTTTTTCTAACATGGTGGAGTCCCACACAGAACTGAACTGGGACCATTTCATTTAGACCCTTAAAATATTTTCGAACATTTTCCTCGCTACTGGAGATTGTGCTTTTTTTTCCACGAGCTGACTCATGGATGATGTGATTTGTGTGTCGCAGTGTCACAGTGGGAGTCTGTTAGCATAGATGATATGAGCAGACCCACGCCCACCCCCACCCTTCAACTGAACCATGTTACACAGCTGACGTCCTGCTCAGAAGCCTCCTGTCATGTTACATTAACAATAATAATAATAAATATAAAGCAGGTCTGTTTTTAACTTTAATTTATCGAAATCTATAAAAAAAGAGTTTGATTAGTTGATTAGATTAAACTAGATTAAATTAGATTGGATAGGATTTTATTGATCCCCTGGGATAATGAGATTCCAAGACAGCACAACAGCAAACAAACAAACAAACAAACACACACAGACACACACACACACACACACACACACACACAAGGAAAATGACCGTGTACATTTAAGAAGCAAAAACTATATAAAAATAACAGCTAAAAAGAGCAGCGCATTTTAAAGTACAGTTCTGACACTAACAGCAGGTAAAGTGACTAAGTGGTAAAATAATAATAATAATAATAATAATAATAATAATAATAATAATAATAATAATATATAATAATAATAATAATAATAATAATAATAATAATAATAATAACAATGTATTTTCCAGACTGTAATGTTCACTTAAAAGACTTTAAATTTCTCCAAAAACCACAGAGCGTCTTATAATATATAGATTAATTCTGGTTGTGTTTAGTGACTTGGAATTTTGACTTTATCTAATAATTTTGACTTTTTAATCTTATATTTTTCACCTTTTATCTCACAATTTTGGCTTTTTATCCAATAATTCTGGCTTTTTAATCTTATATTTTTGACTTTTATTTCATGAATTCAACTTTTTATCCATTAAATGTGACTTTTTATCTGATGAAAGGTGACAGCTTCCTGTGGTGACATCATCTAAACATTCGAACAGAAAAGACTCAAACTAAAGTTATAATATGTAGAATATATTTATATATCTATTAATGTTGCATCTGTGGTTGTAGAAGAGTTTGAATGTATGTAACGGTCTCTTAGTTTGGTCTCCTGTCAGTTTTATTTGACACGACTGGTGTGTTGTTGACGAGCGTATATTGACATTAATCACATGAAAAAAAAAAAAAAAAAGATCCAACATGACTAAAGCTTAAATCTATTCCCTGGTCTGTGAACCTGTGTGGTGGTGTGTGTGTGGTGTGTGTGTGTGTGAGTCATCTGCTGCCAGTGGTTGTGGAAACTACAACTACCTCCCATGAGTACACACTACCTGACGACCACATCATGTACTACATCTTGTCTTAGTGTTTTGACTCTGAGATGAACAACAGCAGCAGCAGAATTACATTTTACTGGTTACTTAATTTATTTTCAGTTACAGAATTACCATTATTTCATTTTGTCTGCATTCTGTTAACAAATATATATATATATATATATATATATATATATATATATATATATATATATATATATATATATATATATGTAATGTGTGTGTGTATTATACATTTTTCTTTCTTTATTCCATCCTTCTGGGGAAATTTCTTGGAATATAAAAATTCATTTACCATATTTTCCACACTATAAGGTGCACTGTCAATGAATGGCTTTTATGTTTAGAGTTTTAGGCACACTGGACTATAAGGCTTTTAAGCGAAGTCAAAATTATGAGATAAAAAGTCAAAATTATGAGATAAAAAGTCAAAATTATGAGATAAAAAGACAAAATTATGAGATAAAAATTCCCAATTATGAGATAAAAAGTCAAAATTATGAGATAAAAAGTCCCAATTATGAGATAAAAAGTCAAATTATGAGATAAAAAGTCCCAATTATGAGATAAAAAGTCAAAATTGAGATAAAAGTCCCAATTATGAGATAAAAAGTCAAAATTATGAGATAAAAAGTCCCAATTATGAGATAAAAAGTCAAAATTATGAGATAAAAAAGCCAAAATTATGAGATAAAAAGTCAAAATTATGAGATAAAAAAGTCCCAATTATGAGATAAAAAGTCAAAATTATGAGATAAAAAGTCAAAATTATGAGATAAAAAGACAAAATTATGAGATAAAAAGTCAAAATTATGAGATAAAAAGCCAAAATTAGGAGATAAAAATCTAAATTATGAGATAAAAAAAATCTAAATTATGAGATAAAAAGTCAAAATTATGAGATAAAAAGAAAACTAGGAGATAAAAAAATCTAAATTATGAGAAAAAAAGTCAAAATTATAAGAAAAAAAGTCAAAATTATCAGTTAAAAGTAAACATTCTAAGAAAAAAAAGGCACATTTATGAGATAAAAAGTCAAAATTCCAAGTCACTAAACACAACCAGAATGAATCCATATATAAAACACACTTTGATTTTTGAGAAAATTAAGACTTTTAAGTGCACTTTATAATACATGAAATACGGTAATACAAAAACCAAAGTTAGGGTAAAAAAAAAAAAGGAAAATAATAAAAACAAAGCTGTTAAAAAAAAACTAAAACTACCGACATTAGAATAAAACTATAAACTCTAACCATAAAAGTGTGTTGTGTTTAAATGATGCTACTGTGGCTGCAGTTGTTAGTGTGTTTGGTGGTGACAGGAATGTCAGACATTCAGAGGAGACCCTGAACGCACCTTTGAGGTCACGACCTTTACACTCCTTTTACCTTTTGTTGTGGCTGGAATCGACCACCGGTGGCTGTGGTGGAGGCGGACCAGGATCTGCCCCCCAACCCCCCAAGAAGATGTGTCTGGTGTTTAGTGACAGGTTGAGGGTCCCATAGGTGGAGAGGAGGGTCACGTAGTGCTAGAGGGCACGTGGTCGGCTTCAAACACACAACCTTAACGTCTGGCGTAATGTCTGGGCATCCTGGCCTTTGCTCCACGCCTCTTCTTCTACCACTGTGACTGTTCCCAACGCTGTAAAAAATGACCCACTGTAAAAAAAAATAAACATTCTAATATTTTAACATGAAAAATAAAACTGTAAAAATACAATGAAATTTTTTATATGATAAGATTTTGATTAAGGTAAATGTAGCGCTAGTTTTTACAGGACGAGTATGTGAACGAAAGTAGATTTAGAGATAGAAAAAAAATATGGATCTAGTTTTGAGGGTTTTTTTTACAGTCAATGTTAAATCTACATGTTTAAAATATTAAATCTACATGTTTAAAATATTAAATCTATGTTTAAAATTTAAATCTATATTTTAAAATATTAAATCTACATGTTAAAATATTAAATCTATGTTAAAATATTAAATCTACATGTTTAAAATATTAAATCTATGTTTAAAAATTAAATCTACATGTTTAAAATATTAAATCTACATGTTAAAATATTAAATCTACATGTTTAAAATATTAAATCTACATGTTTAAAATATTAAATCTACATGTTAAAATATTAATCGATATGTTTAAAATATTAATTCTACATGTTTAAAATATTAATCTATGTTTAAAATATTAAATCTACATGTTTAAAATAATTAAATCTATGTTTAAATATTAAATCTACATGTTTAAAATATTAAATCTACATGTTTAAAATATTAAATCTACATGTTTAAAATATTAAATCTACATGTTTAAAATATTAAATCTATATGTTTAAAATATTAAATCTACATGTTTAAAATATTAAATCTATGTTTAAAATATTAAATCTACATGTTTAAAATATTAAATCTACATGTTTAAAATATTAAATCTATGTTTAAAATATTAAATCTATATGTTTAAAATATTAAATCTATGTTTAAAATATAAATCTATATGTTTAAAATATTAAATCTATGTTTAAAATATTAAATCTACATGTTTAAAATATTAATCTATATGTTACTTTTGTAAATATACCATATACCATTTAATGTATGTGTGTTTTACAAGATTATTCTTGCAACCAAAGTTTTTTTCATCCATAATTTGTTTTCTTTTTTCTTTTCTTTCTTTCTTTCTTTCTTCTTAATTTATTTTTTCTTTCTTCTTTCTTTCTTTCTTTCTTTTTTCTTTCTTTCAATTACTATCTTTCTTTCTAATTTCTTTTATTCTTTCTTTCTAATTTCTTTTTCTTATTTTCTTTCTTTCTTTCTTTCTTTCTTTCTTTCTTTTCTTTATTTCTTTCTTTCTTTTTTCTTATTTCTTTTCTTTCTTTCTTTTTTCTTTTTTTTCTTTCTTCTTCTTTTCTTCTTTATTTTTTCTTTCTTCTTTCTTTCTATCTTTTCTTTCTTTCTTTCTTTCTTTCTTTCTTTCTTCTTTCTTATTTTCTTTCTTCTTTTTTCTTATTTCTTTCTTTCTTCTTTCTTTCTTTCTTTCTTCTTATTCTATTTTCTTTTTTCTTTCTTTCTTCTTTCTTCTTTCTTTCTTTCTTTTTCTTTCTTTCTTTCTTCTTTCTTTCTTTCTTTTTTCTTTCTTTCTTTCTTTCTTATTTTCTTTTTTTCTTTCTTTCTTCTTTCTTATTTTTCTTTTTCTTTCTTTCTTTCTTTCTTTTTTTTTTTCTTTCTTTCTTTCTTCTTCTTTCTTCTTTCTTCTTTCTTCTCTTCTTTCTTTCTTTCTTTCTTTTTTCTTCTTTCTTTCTTTCTTTCTCTCTTTCTTTCTTCTCTTTCTCTTTCTTTCTTTCTTTCTTTCTTTCTTTTCTTTTTCTTTCTTTCTTTCTTTCTTTTCTTTCTTTCTTTCTTTCTTTCTTTCTTTCTTTCTTTCTTTTCTTTTTTTCTTTCTTTCTTTCTTTCTTTCTTTCTTTCTCTTTCTTTCTTCTATCTTTCTTTCTTTCTTTCTTTCTTTCTTTCTTTCTTTCTTTCTTTCTTTCTTTCTTTCTTTCTTTCTTCTTCTTTCTTTCTTTCTTTCTTTCTCTTCTCTTCTTCCTCGTCTGCTCTCATTAATATCATGTACAACAGTCAGGTGTTTTCCTGCCAAGTCCTTTCAGAATAAAGACTCCCTGAACACATTGCGCTCCTTCTACACATACTTTTTATGTTCAGAGACCCGACTCTTCCCTTTTTCTTTTTTTTTTAACGGCGACCTCCGTCTCCGCCGTATAATTCCCACTCCACAATTCCTCTCTGGCTGAGGGAGTAAATAAATTTTTTAGCGTTTTTATTAGAAGCCGTTTGTGCCAGCAGGGACTATCCTCTCTGACTCTCTCCCTATAGCTACCGGAGTAATTAGCAAAATGATTAGGAGAAGTTTAACACACCACCTTGGCTCTTATCTGCTCATTCTAGGACAATATTGTTGTGCCGTGGGACAGCGTAAATATTTGAAGGGAACCCTCAGTGAGTGTCGTTAAAGGGCTGTGGGTAGAGCAGATGTCTCCTGCTGAAGGTCCCAGCCAATTTTATAAACTATGATTAAAGAAAAGTTTTGGATTATTTAAACATGCCCTGTCCTGTGGTTTTTGAAGACCTCAGATCCACCCCCTCCCTACCCCTCGCTACCCCTCCCGTCCCCTCCCTACCCCTCCCTACCCCAGGACCGCTCCTTCCCTTTGGATCTATTAGTTTGAAACGGTTTGGGTGATGACTCTTTGAAAAGTGTTGGTCATTCTGGGGGAAACGCAACAAAGACCTCCCTTTTATGCACAAATGCTAATTAAAATTTGTAAACCCCCCCCCCCCCCCCCTGCCACCCCTACCACCACCACCTCCACCCCATTCCCCATCCCTGAGCTGCAGTGGGAAAGACTTGGTAGCAATTTGGCAGATAATCAAATTGCATTTTAAATGAGCCGTTTAAAGATGACTGAGGTCTGAAGACAGGAAGTGAAGCTGCACAAAGAAACAAGGATGAGGGGTGGCCTTTATGTCAAACTATCAATCAATCAAACTTTGTTCATTATAATAATAATAACCATAATAGTAATATTAATAATAATGGATTAGAATTCCATAGATCTTTTCAAGGCACCCAAAGCACTTTACATTAGTGATCCATTATTCATTCACTCTCATATGATCCCTCTGGTGGTGGTAAACTATATATGTAGTCACAGTTGCCCTGGGGCAGACATTTTGTGCCAATGGTCCCTCTGACCTGTCTCACTCTCTCTCTCTCTCTCTCTCTCTCTCTCTCTCTCTCCTCTCTCTCTCTCTCTCTCTCTCTCTCTCTCTCTCTCTCTCTCTCTTTTTCCCTCTTTCTTTCTCTCTGTCTCTCTCTCTCTAACTCTCTCTCTCTCTCTCTCTCTCCCTCTCTGTCTGTCGCTCTCTCACTGTCTCTCTCCCTCTCCCTCTTTCTCTCTCTCTGTCTCTCTCTCTCCCTCTCTCTCTGTCGCTCCCTCTCTCTCTACCTCTCTCTCTGTCTCTCTCTGTCTCTCTCTCTCTCCCTCTCTGTCTCTCTCCTCTGTCTCTTTTTCTCTCTCTCGTCTCTCTCTCTCTCTCTCTCTCTCTCTGCTCCTCTCTCTGTCTCCCTCTCTCTCTCCCTCTCTGCTCTCTCTGCTCTGTCTCTTTTTCTCCTCTCTCTGTCTCTCTGTCTCTCTCTCTCTTCTCCCTCTCTCTGTCTCTCTCTCTCTCTCTGTCTCTCTCCTCTGCTCTTTCCTCTCTCTCTCTGTCTCTCTCTCTCTCTCTCTCTCTCTCTCTGTCTCTCTTTCTCCCTCTCTCTCTGTCTCTCTCTCTCTCTCTGTCTCTCTCCTCTGTCTCTCCCTCTCTCTCTCTGTCTCTCTTTCTCCCTCTTTCTCTCCCTCTCTCTCTGTCTTTCTCTGTCTCTCTCTCTCTCTCCCTCTCTCTCTCCCTCTCTGTCTCTCTCCTCTGTCTCTTTTCTCTCTCTCTGTCTCTCTCTCTCTCTCTCCTGTCTCTCTCTTTCTCCCTCTCTCTCTCCCTCTCTGTCTCTCTCCTCTGTCTCTTTTCTCTCTCTCTGTCTCTCTCTCTCTCTCTCTCTGTCTCTCTCTTTCTCCCCTCTCTCTCTCTCCCTCTCTGTCTCTCTCCTCTGTCTCTTTTTCTCTCTCTCTCTGTCTCTCTCTTTCCCCCCCCCCCCCCTCTCTCTCTCTCGCCCATGGACAGAAAATACTGTTTTTATTTTAATTAAGACTTCCTTCTTGTTAAGTGGTGTTTTTTTTTTTTTTTTCCTTCCTAATGTGTCTTTACAATCTGACCGATTCAGGCAAAAAACCAAATAAGACATGACTATTTAGCGGCGGCTGTTACCTTTTGAAACATTCACCATTTAATTTTAGATTTTCAGTGTGACAGGAAAAGCCAAACTGGTGGAAAATGTTGTCAACAGCCATGTTTGTCTGTAAAAAATGTGTGCTTCCAAACTGTCCCCCCACATTTGGGTTACATCATTAAACTGCGTCTATTCACACAACATTCCAGGACGTATTAGTGACAACTGGTTTACAGAAAACAGAAAACTGACACCAAAAAATTTGGAAAACAGGCCTGAATTGTTTATCTGTCAGAAAGTGTAATTCTCACCAAACACTGGAAATGGATTAACTCTTTCAACACTGACGACTGCGATGAATATGACATGGTTTTAATATAATATACATTATTATAACACTATGTATATATATTATATATATATATATATATATATATATATATATATATCTATATATATATATATAGTAAGACTTTTCCATTTTTTGTATTCTTCCCCATTGTCAGATTCCATTCTTAAACAGGAACACCACCTATTTTTCTTGAGTTTTTATTAACTTTTTCCTTTTATCTGGATTAGTTTTATTTTTCAATTTTCTTTTAAGTGTTGCCAATGGTACTGAGTAAGTGGATGGTCCTTTAATTTAAATAAGACCTAAGTGTTGTGTATGAAGGAGTTTAGAGTGTCATTTAAGTGCCATGAAAATACTGTACTATGTGATTATATTATATTTATTACCCATTTATGTCATTTGCTTACGCTGTGCTATTTGCTACTGAAAATTAATACAAGTTATTTTAGGGCGTATTCACATAGTAAAGTCTGGACCAAGGTTCGCACCAGAACTTTTTTTTTTGCCTTTTCACACTGTACTCATAATCCGGACTTTATTTACAGTCTTCATTCACACTGTATTGAATCAAATGGACCAACGGACTTTAGAACGTCATGTCGTCAATGCGTGTACAGCGTGCGTCTCTCTATACTCGACCCTGATTGGTTAGTAGATGAGCGCGCTACACTGTTGCAGGAAATGCTCCCAGATAATGGACCCAGTTACTAGTTTCATAATTTTTGTTGCCAACTCTCGTACCAGTGTTCCCACCAGTGGCTTGTCTCTAATTCAGTCTTTATACTATCATCCGACCACATTTCAATGAAATACCTGGTTTCCTCGTCTCCACATGTGTTGCCGTGACTCATGCTTGGACGTTGACTAGATTCCTCACACGTGACTGTGACGTAATTGGTCCGATAGTCCGGACTTTCCAGACCTTTCACACTGTGCACCAGCGAACCTTGGTCCGGACCAAGACTACCTCCTCAGCTCAGACCAAAGGAGGTAGTCTTGGTCCGGACCAAGGTTCGGTTGAGGTTTCACACTTGTCAATAAGGTTCGAACTTTTCTGGAAAGTCAGAAAGTCCGTATTTTCTGAGTGCTATGTGAATACGCCCTTAAACACCAGTAAATTGTCATGTGCTTAAAATCACGTCACTCATACTGTGTAATTTAAGAGGTAAAAAGTTAGGTATTTAATACTGTGTGCATCCATCAGGTATCGAATAACAGGTCAGTCCATAATTTATCCACCTTTAATTAAGAATAACGTCCTTAGATCCAACTGTCCTGGATTTTAAAATAAACTTAGCTGATTAACAAGAGCCACAAATTCACCATGATGCGACCCGGGGTCTACACTCCTGTGTACTAAGTGGTCTTTTTCAGGGGGTAGGATCCTAGGGGGGTAGAGGGGCGTACCCTATGCATATCAGTCGTAGACGCTAGGCGAATGCATCACCCACAGCTTCAGGGTAGAACCAGTTACTCAGAACCATAGTAATATTGTTTTATCTGGCACTAGCCTTAACCCTATGAAACGGAGGGCTGTGACCTTTGACCTTGGAATTCAGAATATATATGTATTATAATAACACTACATTATTTCTATCATCATTTTAGTAAATTTTTCTCTATTTTTAGTGCATTTCACTGTAGTTTTAGTGATTTTTTTTTTGTGTAGTTTTTTTTGGCTATTTTAGTAAATTTTTTGTAAATTTTTTAAAAATTTTGTGCTTTTCACTGTAGTTTTAGTGAATTTTCATGTATTTTTTTGGACATTTACTACATTTTAGCCACTTTTTCCTCTATTTTTAGAGCATTTTACTCCATTTATAGGGTATTTTAGTATACTTTTAGTCCATTTTATTTAATATTTAGTGCATTTTAGTGTATTTTTTGGACATTTTAGTAAAATTTTAGCCACCTTTTCTCTATTTTTAGAGCATTTTACTCCATTTATAGGGTATTTTAGTATACTTTTATTCCATTTTATTTAATATTTAGTGCATTTTAGTGTATTTTTGGACAAAATCAAGGCAAGGGAGGGGGAAAAAAGTAAATGTATTGGTGTTTTTCTGTCTCCGGGGTGTATTTATTTTTCTTTTACAAAGAGCCCATTCTTTTATCTGGACTTCAAATGAGTGAAGAACAGCTGGAGGTTTATTTTTGGAAGTAATTTTTGAGGCGTTTTAAGCCATATGATCCCAGATTAGTTAAAGGGTTAACGTCTCTTCTACTGTGTGTGTGGAAGTTGAAGCGGCGTATGATGATGTGTTTAGTTTTGAGCAGTCAGGATAGTTTTGTTGTAAAGTCGAGCATTCATCATCAGACCAACAGCGCCATCAGAAGCGCCTCACATCCATAAAAGCCCATTATGGACAGCACAACAACTGAGGCTTGACTTGGAAGTTTAAAGGCTTCTTAATTGGCTGTGATTTGCTGCCGTACGGCGCCGACGCTGGAAGTGGCGTAATGATCCTGCTCCGATGATACATGACTTTTTCTGGAAACTTATTGCACCTTAGATGTGTCTGCGGAACCTAGAGCTGAACATTAATGTCATGTCGCAGCATCGACGTTGCAATGTACGTGTGAGTAGTAGTCACATGACACGTCCTGTAATTATCTTTATTTATTTATTTTAATTTACTGTTTTTATTCATTTATTATAATTTTGTATTTATTTGTCTTATTTATTTATGTATTCATTCATTTGTTCATTTTTTTTTTTATTGATTTTTTCTTAATTTTTCTTTTTGTATTCATTATTTATTTTATCTTATTCAATTTTAAACATATTTTTAAATATATTTTTATTTAGTATTTATTTATTTTTATTCATTTATTTTATTTTTTATTCATTTATTAGTATTTTTTATTTATTTGTCTTTTATTTGTTCATTCATTCACTTCTTTAGATTTTATTTTATTTTTATCCATTTATTTTTATCCTTTTTTATTTGTGTTTTTGTTTAATTTTTTCTATATTAATTTTTTTAGTTACTCATGTATTTATTTTTAATTATTAATTTCATTTAATTATACAGACACAGAAGGATGTATGTTCAGTGTCGACCACTAATTTGTAGATATTTATATAAATGTATTTACATGGTTCATCTGAAGGAGGAATGAACCTTTATTCTAGATTAAACAGGAATAAAAGTGTCATGTAAACAGGTTCACAGTAGATACAGTAGTTGACTTCTATCATAAATTCACAGTGAAAACATGGAGGATGTTTGGTGCTGTCAAAAGTCTCCAGAGACATTAGTGAAGGTGCAGAGACAGTGGACAAGGTCAGGACATTATATTATATTCATGTGTCAGCTGATCATAACGTTCACAACAAACCAATAGTTTCACTAGAGCTGAAGCACGACAGAAAAAAACTGATATTAAAATATATTTATGTGAGTAAATAATATCTGTGGAGTGACGACATGAACATTATATAAATATATGTACTTTATACTCTTTACATTTATATAAATATATGTACTTTATACTCTTTACATTTATATAAATATTTGTACTTTATACTCTTTACATTTTTACAAATATTTGTACTTTACACTCTTTACATTTATATAAATATCTGTACTTTATACTCTTTACATTTAAATAAATATATGTACTTTATACTCTTTACATTTATATAAATATCTGTACTTTATACTCTTTACATTTATATAAATATCTGTACTTTATACTCTTTACATTTAAATAAATATATGTACTTTATACTCTTTACATTTAAATAAATATATGTACTTTATACTCTTTACATTTATATAAATATATGTACTTTATACTCTTTACATTTATATAAATATATGTACTTTATACTCTTTACATTTAAATAAATATATGTACTTTATACTCTTTACATTTATATAAATATTTGTACTTTATACTCTTTACATTTTTACAAATATTTGTACTTTACACTCTTTACATTTATATAAATATCTGTACTTTATACTCTTTACATTTATATAAATATATGTACTTTATACTCTTTACATTTAAATAAATATATGTACTTTATACTCTTTACATTTATATAAATATCTGTACTTTATACTCTTTACATTTATATAAATATATGTACTTTATACTCTTTACATTTATATAAATATATGTACTTTATACTCTTTACATTTATATAAATATCTGTACTTTATACTCTTTACATTTATATAAATATCTGTACTTTATACTCTTTACATTTATATAAATATATGTACTTTATACTCTTTACATTTATATAAATATATGTACTTTATACTCTTTACATTTATATAAATATCTGTACTTTATACTTTATACTCTTTACATTTATATAAATATCTGTACTTTATACTCTTTACATTTATACAAATATTTGTACTTTACACTCTTTACATTTATATAAATATCTGTACTTTATACTCTTTACATTTATATAAATATATGTACTTTATACTCTTTACATTTATATAAATATCTGTACTTTATACTTTATACTCTTTACATTTATATAAATATCTGTACTTTATACTCTTTACATTTATACAAATATTTGTACTTTACACTCTTTACATTTAAATAAATATATGTACTTTATACTCTTTACATTTATATAAATATCTGTACTGTATACTCTTTACATTTATATAAATATATGTACTTTATACTCTTTACATTTATATAAATATATGTACTTTATACTCTTTACATTTATATAAATATATGTACTTTATACTCTTTACATTTATATAAATATCTGTACTTTATACTTTATACTCTTTACATTTATATAAATATCTGTACTTTATACTCTTTACATTTATACAAATATTTGTACTTTACACTCTTTACATTTATATAAATATCTGTACTTTATACTCTTTACATTTATATAAATATCTGTACTTTATACTCTTTACATTTATATAAATATATGTACTTTATACTCCTTCCATGTACATGTGTGCAATAGTCACATTTTTTATTTTATTTTTATTTCTGTACATATATCTATATATACATGTGGTTATTTTTCCATATGTCATTAGATATTTCAGATATTTAAACCAAATCTCAGTGTCAGTTTTTTCTCATTTTGTTCAGTTTTATTCCAGTTCATAACCTGGACCCTCATTGGGACCTTTGGCGGTCTGCATGTGGCCCCCGTGCCATATGTTTGACAGCCCTGTCATATAATAAAGACCGTCCCCTGATGTTAAAAGAGCAGCTTTAAACTATTAACTCAACTGGAATAAAGGTAGAGGTTAAAGTAGTTCTGATTAAAGAAAAATAAAACCTTTTATTTATAGAAATAAACTTTTAGCTTCACAGACATTAGACCAGTTCTTTTTTACGCTACAGTAACACTTTATCTTTTTAATAAAAACTCCCGACTTGGTGAAAGTTTAATTAATAAGGGACTTAAAGCTGCAGGAATGAACAAAGGACTGGGGTCTTTAAGGGGAACTTATTTTTCCATCTGGGATATCCTCCAAAAAAACTGTCAATTAGTGCCTTAAGCTGAAGACACAAAAAATGTCATTAGTTCTGACAAAAAGAATAATGGGTTGAAAGGTTTTACTGTCGAAGTGGAGAGTTAAACACCACAGCAGCTGTGCTTTTACTCTAATGTCAACGTTTAGACTGACCCGGTTCTGTTCTAAGGGTTAGACTGACCCGGTTCTGTTCCAAGGAGTAGACAGACCATGTTCTGTTCCAAGGTTTAGACCAACCCGGTTATGTTCTTAGACTTAGCCCGACAATGTTTTGTTCCAAGGATTAGACCGACCCGGTTCTGTTCAAAGGGTTAGACCAACTCGGTTCTGTTCCAAGGGTTAGACTGACCCTGTTTTGTTCCAAGGATTAGACCGACCCGGTTCTGTTCAAAGGGTTAGACCAACTCGGTTCTGTTTCAAGGGTTAGATTGACCCTGTTTTGTTCCAAGAGTTAGACCAACCCGGTCCTATTCTCAGGGTTTAACCGACCCTGTTTATGTTCCAAGGATTAGACCGACCCGGTTCTGTTCAAAGGGTTAGACCAACTCGGTCCTATTCTCAGGGTTTAACCGACCCTGTTTATGTTCCAAGGATTAGACCGACCCAGTTCTGTTCTCATAATGTTAATTATTTTATCTCATAATATATGTTTTTTTTTATGGCATTATTTTGGCTTTTTGTTACAATTTAGATTTTTATTTTTATCTCATAATTTTGACTTTTTATCTTTTTTTTTTTTTTACTTTTATCTCATAAGTTTTTACTTTCATCTCATAATTTTTGCCCTTATATCTCATAATGTTTTTACTTTTATCTAATAATTTCAAACTTTCATCTCATGATTGTGATTATATTAGATTAGATTTTTTTGTAACTTTTATCTCATAATTTTAACTTTTATCTAATAATGACTTTTGATCTCATATTTTTTTTACGTTTATCTCATAATTCTTTACTCTTATCTCATAAGTTTGACCTTTTATTTCATGGTTTTTATTTTTATTTCATAATATTTTTACTTTTATCTAATAATTGTGACTTTTCATCTCATAATTTGTAACTTTTTATCTTATATTTTTTTTCCTTTTTTCCAGCGTTTGCACTAAACCCTTCATTAACCTAGCGTATGAAGTGCAGCTGTTGCTCAGTGTTTGTTGTTGTTTGTTTGTTGTTGTTGTTTTGTGCAGACGCTGTGACGGCAGACGTTTGGATCATGCTTCCAGAACCGGTCGTAGTGCAGGAGGTTTCAGGCGTGGAGCCCAAACACCCCATTGACTTGTGCCACACACAACAGGAGACGGCTTTTGCAACACAGTGTGAGTGCTAGTAAATGATTGGTTACAGGAGATCCTCCAATAAATTAATTGTTTCCACTTGATGGTTAAGTATGTGCTACTCTTCCAAATCGAGTGCTGGTACTTGGTTATTACACTTTAATAGCTCGCTTGCCAAACTAACGATATATTACTCTATGTGCTGGCTCAGATCACACAAGATGAATTGGCTATTAATTAGAGTTGCACTGAGAGGGCACAGGGGAGAGACTACTCATAGCCTTGCAATCAGTGTCAACCGGGGCCTTTTTCTGACTGGGACGGCCGGGGGCAGCCCAGGTCAACGGCGACGAGACTTAAAAACGGCCGGGAACGTGGTAGCAAACATGGCCGCCGTTTCCTGGAGTCCAACAGACGACGCCTGAAGGTTTTTTTATTGATATTATCTCATAATGTTAATTATTTTAGCTCATAATATAGGTTTTTTATGACATTATTTTGGCTTTTGATCACTATTTAGATTTTTTATCTTATAATTTTGTCTTTTTATGTAATAATTTTGTCCTTTTATGTTATAATTTTTTCTTTTTATCTTGTGATTTTGTCTTTTTATCTCAGAATTCTGACTTTTTATCTTATACTTTTGACTTTTTATATAATCATTTTGACTTTTTACTTCACAATTTCTACTTTTTATCTTATAATTTTGACTTTTTATTTCACAATTTTGACTTTTTATGTTATAATTTTGTCTTTTTATCTCAGAATTTTGTCCTTTTATTTTATCATTTTACTTTTCATCTCATAATTTCGACTTTTTATCTCATAATTTTACTTTTTAACTCATAATTTTGTCTTTTTATCTTATAATTTTGACTTTTAACTTTATCATTTTGCCCCTTTGTCTCATATTTTTGGCGTTTTATATCATCATTTTGAGTTTTTATTTTATAATTTTGGCTTTTTATGTTATAATTTTGAGTTTTTATTTTATAATTTTGACTTTTTATCTCACAATTTTGGCCAAATAGTTTTGAATATTATCAGATTTTTCTTGGTTAAATTGAAGGAAATCTATAATATTTTAGTATATCATATATATATTATTATTAGTATTATTTCATTAATGGCAAAAAAATATCAAAGAAGCGGCGCCAAACATGGCCGCGGTTTCCTGGAGACAAGATGTACACGTATATGCAAGTGTACGTGTAAGGGTATGGAAATGTACGTGTGTGTGTGTGTGTGTGTGTGTGTGTGTGTGTGTGTGTGTGTGAACGATAGTAGAACAAACTGACATTGCGACTTTTCTATTGTTATATGAAGAAAACATCGTCAGTTGTGTGGAGTCGACACTGAACATACGTTTGTCATCGTTCTGTAGCTGAAATAATTAAATAAAGTTAATAATGAAAAATAAATAAATATATAAGACAAGGCAAGTGTATTTGCAGATCACATTTCATGTACAGGACAATTTTAGGTGCTTTACATAAAACATAAGAAAGTTAAAATGAAAAAAAAATATATTAAAATGCATTAAAAGACAATTAAAATAAGAAACATAAAAACATTTAAAAGACAATTAAGAATTTTAGTAAAAGCTCCAATGAACGTTGATTTAAATGAACTGACAGTTTGATAAATAAGAATTACATAAAAATAAATTAAATAAAAATAAGTAAAACAAGAAATAAAAAAGACAAATGAAATAAAAAATAAATAAAAGGATAAAAATAAATGCATTAAATAAAGAACTTAAAAATATATAATTTAAGTAAATAAAAATAATAGCATCATACTGGTTTAGACAATAGGGGTAAACGCTTCTCACTCCTTTTTCAAATTTGACTTATTTCTAATTTTTTTCTTGTTTTCTTTTACATGTATTATTATTGTTTGCTTCTTGGAATTGTTATTTAAATGTTGTCTATATTTGAAATAAATAAGAATCAATGAATTAAAATAAATAAATAACTTAAAAATATCTAATTGAATATAATAAGTAAATAAGTAACTAAACAATGAAAAGTTAAATACAAATCATTTTCTCATTTACTTTAAATGTATTGTAATAGTTTTCTTCTTGGAATCATTATTTAAAATGCATAATAAAGCTAAAAAAAAAAAAGATGATTTTTTTTCTTCTCACTTTTTTCTTTGTCTCTAAATGATGACAATTTCAAATTTGTGACTTTGTTTTAGTGGAAAAAACAAACATTAAATGATGAAAATATTGACATTTACAAAGTGTCCTACGACAATAAAATGTGAATAATTTGAACAAATGTGAACAACCTGAAACGTGTAAAGAAAATTAAACACAATCTGAACCTTTGTTTGTCGACTGGTGACGCTTGTATCACTCTACATTTAAAATAAATCTGTCTGTTTTGTTGTTTTTAAAGTTTATTCATGTCTGTTTATCCATCTGCTGTGTTGATATAAAATGGTTCTGTCTCTCTGTATATTTTATTTATTTTTTATTGATATTTTATTTGTATTATATCAACCTGCTGAAGGAAAATTAGCAGGAAATGTTACAACCAGGTACAGACACCTGTCCTTCAATGGTTAATATTTATATGTACACTGTTCCTTAAATAAATACATAAATAACCCCCCCCTCACACACACACACACACACACACACACGTCTAAACAAACCAACATGGCTGCCACTGAGTCAAACAGAGGACAGCAGAGTTTAACAGTGAGCAGCTGTAACGTCATGTGATGATTGGGATCAGGAGCAGAATGGTAGAATGTGTGGGAGGTTGTTTTGGCTCCGTCAGCGTCTTTAACAAAAGCCTCACGTCCGAAGGACTTTGAATTAGAAAGTTATGGAGGAAATATTTGACGGGCACAGATGATTTGTGGGGAATATTATTGTTTGGCTCACTTTTCTTGTGCTGCCTCTGAATTAGCCCTTTTATCACAATTAATTAAGCTTTGCCTATAGGAGATGTTCCATCTTGAGCTCATCCACGCAGGATAAATAAGTCAAAGCAGCAGGATATATGTCCTTTTATTGGCTGACTTGATCTCGGAAGCATCTGTAGTGGGGGGGGGACTGTCTCTGTGGTGCGACTTTGTGGAAGAGTCTTCACCATCAGTCACTTTGAATGCTTCTTTTATGACTCGTTTTGTTAAAAACCTCTTTTTTTAATGCAGGTATCAGGAGTTATGGCCTGTCTATGCAAATGAGCAAATTTTGACAGTTTGTTATTCATGTCATTGGCTTTTTAAACACTTAAAGGCAATAAATCTGCTCCTGACAGGCTGCTGCGAAATTGCCACTAAATATTATTAAATATTTTAACAAGTTCCTTGTAAATATGCCTTAAATGTTTGAACGATGGGCAGGAAGAAAAATGGCTTTGCATCAACTTATTAGAGGCTATAAAAGTGGCAGTGATTTATCCTGGATGTGGAGCAGCTCAGGGCATCTCTTTTTTTGTTTTGCTTGCTTTGTCTTGATGTGCACGTTTAACAGCGAAGCATCACGTTAAAAGCCTCGCAGTCATGAAAATATGAGCAGATACTGGACCTGTGGTGGTCCTTGAAAGACACCACTGGGTACCACGGCAACGGCTGGAAGTGTTCGAAGCAGAGGCGTCGCAATGCTTTCACCTCCGAGATCCATATATATATATATATATATATATATATATATATATAATGGACAGGGACATGTCTATTTAAATGTGCAATAATTATCTATTTATTTACCTGGTTTTAAAGTAGTTTTATGTCAATAGATGCACCTTATTTTATATCAGTATTTTAGTATCTATCTATCTATCTATCTATCTATCTATCTATCTATCTATCTATCTATCTATCTATCTATCTATCTATCTATCTATCTATCTATCTATCTGTCTGTCTGTCTGTCTGTCTGTCTGTCTGTCTGTCTGTCTGTCTGTCTGTCTGTCTGTCTGTCTGTCTGTCTGTCTCTGTCTGTCTGTCTGTCTGTCTGTCTGAATTTTCTTGCCTATCTTGTTGAATTGTCATAAATTTTCTGTCATTTTTCATAATTTTTGCTCTTTATGTTTGTCCATTTTTCTATTATTTTGTACATTTTGGACAAATTTTTAATGCCTCCATCTATACATCTATCAATTTAAGTTCATTCTGTAACTGTATAACCTATATGGGTTCACTTTTTCATTAATTTTGCTTCTTATTTTGGTCATTTCTTTCCTTATTTTGTCCATTCTTTCTCTATCTTGAACCATTTTCATGTTATATGGTAATTAAAGTCATTAAGGCAGAAGAAGTTTTAAACTGGACCCCCCCCCCCCCCATCACTTTTCACTATTTCACCCAGATATTCAAACTTTAAAACAGATTAATTTAACTTGTAAACAACAGATTGAGTATGAAAGAGACTGAGGTGCTGTTTACACGAGGACGAATGTGAGTGAAAATAATAAAATGTTTGATCAGAAATGTCTTTTACTGACCTGGAAACAACGCTGTCAGGGTCCAGAGATGGAAGTAACTGAGTAAAAATACTTCATTACTGTATTTTAGGTATCTGTACTTTATACTCTATGTTTATATAAATATCTGTACTTTATACTCTTTACATTTATATAAATATCTGTACTTTATACTCTTTACATTTATATAAATATCTGTACTTTATACTCTTTACATTTATATAAATATCTGTACTTTATACTCTTTACATTTATATAAATATCTGTACTTTATACTCTTTACATTTATATAAATATATGTACTTCATACTCTTTACATTTATATAAATATATGTACTTTATACTCTTTACATTTATATAAATATCTGTACTTTATACTCTTTACATTTATATAAATATCTGTACTTTATACTCTTTACATTTATATAAATATCTGTACTTTATACTCTTTACATTTATATAAATATCTGTACTTTATACTCATTATATTTATATAAATACTTTATATTCTTTACATTCTCAGAATATTCTTGTTACAAATACAAATGTCAATGTGAGTACATTTCTATAACATCCCTTCAAAATAACAAATGTATTTATTGTGAAATAAGTGATAAATATCATAAATATTCACCCACTTAAAAATAACTGACATAATTCAGTCCAGATCCAGTTAATTGGTGGTTGGAGTCAATGAGTCAAAACCAGATGAATGTGTGGGTAATAAAGCATACAGACTTTTACATTTGGATAATTTATAAAAGTATTTTCATAATTTAATGGAGTTTTTTTTCTTTGAACTAAAACATAAATGTGCAGTTGTCATTATTTATAGGTGATTATATTTTATTTTATATTGTGGAAAAAGAGTTTGCCAGTTTGGATTAAAGCTTAAAGTGCAGTCACTGCTGGGTCATGTGGTCCAGGGTCATGTGGTCCAGGGTCATGTGGTTCAGGGTCATGTGGTCCAGGGTCATGTGGTCCAGGGTCATGTGGTCCAGGGTCATGTGGTTCAGGGTCATGTGGTCCAGGGTCACGTGACCAGAACCACTCAGCACCAGTGTTGCCAGAATGGGCAGATTTTCCCCTAATTGGGCTACTTTTGATCGCATCTGGGGGGTGGGGGGGGGGGGGGGGGGTACATTGGGCAGGTATATAATATTTGGGCTACTTTAGCCAACATAGCCAAGATTTTTTTTTTATATCGCAAACACAGCGCAACAAATTATTTTATGTTTTAAGAACAGTACAAATACATCATTCAATATACTTCACTCACTCGTATTATGGTCATTCAATTAAAAAAATATATGTAATTGCAGTGAGTTATTCAGTCGCTATAACAATGTGACATCGTGACGTCATATCAACAAACTAGCGTAGAGCGCTGACGCAGGCTACGTGTTTGTCTGTGTCCAATCAACATGCATTTAGAGAGTTTTCCTAAGTTTCGCTCTTTAAAGACAACGTCATAAATGGTCTGGGACGCCCTCTACTGTTCAGTGTCATGGAGGTGTGCACTGGTCTGTCCAGGAATGGATGGACGTCCCCTACATTTAGACGTCCCCAGTAGTTGTTGGACAGGTTTAATTCTTGACTGTAGCAGTAGCAGCTAATGCTAATGGTGATGGACAGTTACAACCTCTTATTCATTGATGCCTTTTAATTCATTCATTTTAAAAATCATATACTATTAGGATACGTTACATGTGATCTGTGAGTTTTTTTCCCTTATTTTGATTGTTGTCAGATAGTGTTTAAACATTCAAACGTAATAATGAGTGGGTTTATAGTCAGTGTTTTTTCCTTTGACACTGTCTGTGATTTGGGCTCATATGTTTAATATTCCACTGTAAATGTGTTTAAATGCACGTTTATTCAATTATTAAATGTTTTTGTGTCAAAAACATTGGGCGGGTTTTTCCTAAATTGGGCGGGTTTTGTAACATGATTGGTTGGAACTCACTCGACCTCATCACTCCACAGCGCTGTGGTGGAAGTGGACCCAGTCTTGCGTGGACGCCGCCGCTGTCCGTACGCATCACTGTGACGTGACAGCTGCCGTGTCAGCAACATGGCACATCTCTGTTCTGCCACTTTGCCCCTGGGAGGGGGGTAGAATATGAGTGTGTGTGTGTGTGGTGGTGGTGGTGGTGGGGGGTATGAGTGCAGATAACCTTGCCACCAGCTTGAGTGTGTGTGTATGAAGTGTTTTTATTTATTTATTTTTTTTCCAACTTGAAAGACTTGAACTATGATGACTCAAGTATCACACACACACACACACACACACACACACACACACACACACACTTGACCTCAGGGAAAACACAGTGGAAATAAAAATAACAAGTGTAGTTGTGACTGCAATCAGATGTGAGATAAGGCACCCTGAACTGAGCTCAGGGGCGGAGCTAGCACCCTGGCACTGGGCTCGGGGGCGGAGCTAGCCTGGCACTGGCCTCAGGGGTGGAGCTAGCACCCTGGCACTGGGCTCAGGGGCGGAGCTAGCACCTGGCACTGGGCTCAGGGGCGGAGCTGGACATTCTGGGGCCCTAGAAAAATCCATAAGTCTTTTTTTTTTTTTTGATGGTGCAGCATCAACACAAAGCTGATATTCTTGCAGGAATTGAAGAAAAATGCACAAATGTTCCTCAACAGAATAAATCCAAATATATTCTAGATAAGAAAGCTTTGTTTCTACTCTACCGTCGCCTCATTTTACCGTACTTTACTGATTGTGATCTGGGGAAACTCATATAAAAGTAATATTGAAGCATTATATAAAATACACAAAAAGCAGTCAGTATTGTTAATTTAGTTGGATATTGTGAACACACAAATGCTTTGTTTCTTCAAGCAAAAATTTTCAAGCTTAATGATCTTGTAAAATTTAAAACAAATCAGCTAAAGTTTAAAGTTAAAAAGAAAAAGCTACCAGCAAACATTCAAACAATGTTCTACACACGAGAAGGACCGTATGATCTGAGAAAAAATATACATTTTAAAACCCTGTAGTCCCGCACAACTAAAAGTATGTGTGTAAACTTGTGGAACTGCCTCAGTGATGAAATAAAAGCTGCAAAAAATCTTATAAAAGTTATAAAAGTTTACATCTGCATAAATATGCAGAGGAAGAAAAAAAATTACACTTTTGGAAACTATTAAATCTCCTTTACTGACAAAAATACATAAACAAAAATACATAAATATGGTACGAATATCTTAATTTTTTTTTTCCTTTATTATAAAGTGTATGTCCATAGATAAAAATATGCAAATGCTGCAAAAATAGACCACCTGCAATAATGGTGGAGGTTCAGTTCTAAAACATATGGTCAAGATGGACGTTGAAATGAAATTCATACAATTGTTATTGTATTTTTTAATAGTTAAATGAGGGGTAGGATCTTTAATAAGGTCTTTGAATTTCAACCTATTCCTTTTGAGTGGTGACGCCTTATTTTGTCATTTGCTCTTTGTTCTGTATTTTATAAAAAATGTATTATTATTATTTTTTTATTATTTTTTTTTAAGATGAACTGCTCAAATAAAAAAAAAAAAACTGAACTGAACTGAACTGAACAGCTGTGAGTGGATCAGTTCTGCTGTTCTATGTATATATGATCACACTGCTCACTTACAGTATCAATAAGGTGGATCATTTTCCATGGTACATCTGATGATTTGTCAGGGTATAATGGGTGGGAAACAGAACTACAGACAGACAGATAGAGACAGACAGACAGGCAGACAGAGACAGGGACTGGTCAGATTGGGGGCCCTAGGCAATTGCCTGGGTTTGCCTAATTGAAAGTCCGCCACTGACTGGTCTAAAAGCACCCCCCCTCTCTCCCCCCTCACCCACTGGTTCATTAGATTAGACTGTCTCATGTTCAGGAAGTGCTGAAAGGCACTGGAGATGATATCTGCACCAACCCTGTCCTTCCATCCACAGACAGTTGCCAGTCCCAGTCTTTGAAATTCCAAAGTAGTTTTCAATCCAGTTAGAGCCCAATATTGTGGCTGGCTCTCCCCCCCCCCTCCACACTGTCTTATTAGAGGGGTTAACTATAAGGATGGCTGTGTTGGTATTTGTGCGGTTGCTCATCTGCCTCCCGCACATGAATTTGTTTAAATTATTTATTTTCCTGACACCACCATATGGTGCTGTAACTTGTTTGTCTTGGAGCGTGCTGGAGAAGAGCAAGATCTAAACTGGATTAGTTCTCATGTGTATACATGGGAGACCGTCTTCAAACAATGCCTGTTTTCTGTTATTTCTATTGCTGGGTGGGCTTTGTTGATGCAACTCTGCGCAACCTTCCACAAGATTGTTCCTCTCATCTATGTGTGAGTAAAGACACGCTGAAGACAAGTGGGTCAAAATGTCGAGATCAGGACTGTCAAAGTCAATTTAGTTTGGGCGCCACATCTATTCTGTCTATAAATGCAACAAATCCGATGTTTCTAGTATGTCCTGTCTGTTAACACCTGCACAACTCCACCACATGATCCAAAATTTGGAGGGTGAACTAAAATGACCAAAATATTGAGTTAAATTAACAAAAATATTGAGTTAAATGAACAAAAATGACCAAAATATTCAGTAAAAATTAACACAAATATTCAGTTAAATGAACAAAAATGACCAAAATATTGAGTTAAATGAATAAAATGAGCTTTAATTCCATATAATTGTATTCCGAATAAATAAATCTGATTAAAAAATGAAACGAAGATCATGAAAATGGAGCCAAAGAAACTATCTCAAACAATTTTTAGTAAAAGTATGGTGTCATTTTAGCCTAACCTAGCCTAGCAGCTTTTTTCAGTCTACAGACTGTTGTGTTCAGTCTACAGACTGTTGTATTCAGTCTACAGACTGTTGTATTCAGTCTACAGACTGTTGTGTTCAGTCTACAGACAGTTGTGTTCAGTCTACAGACAGTTGTATTCAGTCTACAGACTGTTGTGTTCAATCTACAGACTGTTGTGTTCAGTCTACAGACAGTTGTATTCAGTCTACAGACTGTTGTGTTCAATCTACAGACTGTTGTGTTCGGTCTACAGACTGTTGTTTTCGGTCTACAGATTGTTGTGTTCGGTCTACAAACTGTTGTTTTCAGTCTACAGACCGTTGTGTTCGGTCTACAGACTGTTGTGTTTGGTCTACAGACTGTTGTGTTCGGTCTACAAACTGTTGTTTTCAGTCTACAGACCGTTGTGTTCGGTCTACAGACTGTTGTGTTCAGTCTACAGACAGTTGTGTTCAGTCTACAGACTGTTGTATTCAGTCTACAGACTGTTGTGTTCAGTCTACAGACTGTTGTGTTCGGTCTACAAACTGTTGTTTTCAGTCTACAGACCGTTGTGTTCGGTCTACAGACCGTTGTGTTCGGTCTACAGACTGTTGTGTTTGGTCTACAGACTGTTGTGTTCGGTCTACAAACTGTTGTTTTCAGTCTACAGACCGTTGTGTTCGGTCTACAAACTGTTGTTTTCAGTCTACAGACCGTTGTGTTCGGTATACAGACTGTTGTGTTCAGTCTACAGACAGTTGTGTTCAGTCTACAGACTGTTGTATTCAGTCTACAGACTGTTGTGTTCAGTCTACAGACTGTTGTGTTCAGTCTACAGACTGTTGTTTTCGGTCTACAGACTGTTGTTTTCGGTCTACAGACTGTTGTGTTCAGTCTACAGACTGTTGTTTTCAGTCTACATACAGTTGTGTTCAGTCTACAGACTGTTGTATTCAGTCTACAGACTGTTGTGTTCAGTCTACAAACTGTTGTTTTTGGTCTACAGACTGTTGTGTTCGGTCTACAGACCGTTGTGTTCGGTCTACAGACTGTTGTTTTCGGTCTACAGACCATTGTGTTCGGTCTACAGACTGTTGTTTTCGGTCTACAGACTGTTGTGTTCGGTCTACAGACCGTTGTGTTAGGTCTACAGACTGTTGTGTTCAGTCTACAGACTGTTGTGTTTGGTCGACAGACTGTTGTTTTTTTCGGTCTACAGACCGTTGTTTTCGGTCTACAGACCGTTGTGTTCGGTCTACTGACTGTTGTGTTCGGTCTACAGACCGTTGTTTTCAGTCTACAGACTGTTGTGTTAGGTCTACAGCCTCTGGGCCAAAGCGTGATCGTCCACAGAAGAACAGGGTCTTGATCTTCAGTGAAATGCCAGTATTAATAGCCGTGCGTTGTCGCCAGTGCACAGATGATTAAATGTGCTCCTAAACTGCTCTGATTTGTGGGGGCACCTTGCTGCTTTTATTTGCCACTGTTAACATTTTCATTCGTGCATTATGCATGGTGCTGTGGGGCAAAGAAGAGCTGCAAACAAATGGCCTGAGGGACCAACAGCTCAGCCCCGCCCCCTCCACAGCAGCCCCGCCCCCTCACAGGAGCCGCTGCAGCGTACGCAGAGGCGATCAAAGTACTGCAGTACAAGTACAGCTACTGGTGTAGAAGTACTGATTCAACTGCTTAAAAAATACAACTTCTGTATTATAATAAAGTAAAAAGTAAAACCTTTATTTTCTATGGATGAAATAATATTTATTTTGAAGCAGGAAAAACTGAAATATCCCAAAAATAAAGCCTTTAAAAGTGAGTTAGTGTTTATATGATGTGTTTTATTGGGTCATGGTTTAGTGGGTATGGACAGAACATGTAGGGACAATTATTATTATTATTATTATTATTATTATTATTATTATTATTATTATTATTATTATTATTATTATGAATTATGAGAAAAGTCAAAAATGTTGATATAGTGACAATGTCTGATTTACTACTTATGTCACAAAAAGTAATGAGTCTATTCTGAGAATGTAAAGAGTATATTTATATATATATATATATATATATATATATATATATATATATATATATATATATATATATATATATATATATATTTATATAAATGTAAAGAGTATAAAGTACAAATATTCATATAAATGTAAAGAGTATAAAGTACATATATTTATATAAATGTAAAGAGTATAAAGTACATATATTTATATAAATGTAAGTAGTAAAAGCCAAAAATACTCAGTACATAAGTACTTGGGTCCAGTGAAGGCAGTACTTCTGCTGTGTACTCTTACTGTACTTAGTGTCGTTAGCGTTGGCAGTTGTAGAAAGTTTGACTGTAAAGGAGTAGATTTTTATTGAGGCTGTAAGGACAGGCCTGGGGTTTGATCAAATGAAACATGCTCAGCCGTATCTTTATTAATCAACAACGAACGCACGTCTGATAGAATATTTCTGTTGGACTAATTGAATATGATTCCTTTTCTTTCAGCGCGTACAGGCTGAGGTCACTTCTGCTAGTTAATTCTGACAGCCAAAGCAGTGTGCCGCCGCTTCCTTTGTGTTTGGGGATTTTAATTCCTCATTGCAATAATCAGTGAGTGATGGAAGCCCTAGTGTTGCATGAAGGCAGAGCCAAATGACATGCGCTCCCTTTTCAACATGAAACGCTCTGAGTGGAAATATGAATTTTCACATTACAGCCATATTAACTCACTGATTAGGATTTAGTTGATGTGGGATCTTAGCTGGTGGAAGTGCGCTCCGTTCTGTCGACAGTCGTCGGTTGTCATGGCGGCGGTAGCGGCGGCGGGGGCTGGGGCGGCCCAGAGCCGTACCTTCCGCTGTTGGCAGGTCTCCACCCTCCACCCTCTCACCTCTGGCTGACGACAAACGCAGGAAGCCACGTGGAGCCGGCGGATAGATTTCTACATGCACTTCTACATGGAATTAATATTTATATTTATTTATTTATTAGATTTATATTTACATTTTTATTTATATTTACATTTATATTTATATTTACATTTGCATTTTCATTTACATTTACATTTACATTTACATTTACATTTACATTTACATTTATATTTACATTTATATTTATATTTACATTTACATTTACATTTACATTTATATTTATATTAATATTCACATTTATATTTATATTTATCTTTATCTTTATATTATATTTATATTTACATTTGCATTTGCATAACATTTGCATTTGCATTTATAATCTGTAAGTGGTGGATTGTTTCAACAGAATGTAATAGTTTTTTTAATGCGACGACAATAAAGATTCTATTCTAATTATAGCAGTCATTCCATGGTTATGTCATTAATATTACTGTGTTCTTCATTGTTATTGAATACATTGTGTGTTTGTTCTATTTAAAAAAAAATGTCCATGAAAAAAAATGAAAAGTCGAACTAGTTAACCGGTACTTCCTCATACATATCCATAACGCGGTCACGAGGCGTCTCTGATTGGCTCAAAATACATGAAGGAACACTCCCCCCTCCCCTCTGGCTCTCTGTATGTGTTTACCTTTACCAGAGTAACATCCAGCTAGGTTTGGTGCCATTGCTTGTTCTGAAAACATGCAGTCTTTATTTCCACATGAACCAGTTTGATCCGACATTTTTTTCCAGTTTGTGCAGCAGCTACTGTGGCGCCGTCTTCTCTTGTAGATGCTAATGCTAATGCTACTTCAGATTCACTGCCAGGGACAGGCTTATCCCCATATGGGTGACGCTAAAGTCCATCTGATGTCAGATGGACCGTCTTTTTCTGGGTCCCTGGTTCCTGTTGTTGTTTAGTGTGAATGCAGTATGCAGCCAGTGGAGGTGATGAACCACTGTCACTGTTGGTAAGTCTGGGTGAGCCATCACCATGGTAACGCTGGGTGAGCCATCAGATTCCAAAAGTGGAAAAGTGGTTTTCATTGGAATGACACCTTTAAAGGGTTAGTTCAGGGCCATGGGAAGTAGTTTTCAACAGGCGTAAAGTACATAAACAAATAAATAAGGGGGAGGGGGGTTCTCAAACTGTGGGTCGTGGTCCACGGCAGAGGAAGTACTGTATGTTGGATGCAAGGACGTCACGTAAAGACGGGATTGTTTACACATCCAGATATTTAAGCTATTTATGTTTGAACAAGGTGAATAAAACAGACGTTAGGACGTAAAACAGAACTGGGCCAAATAAGGCCCTGACTGGCCCACATGAGGTGACTGGCAAATTAAAAGTCAATGCAAATATATAACATACAGCTTTTATTTTGAAGAATCTGCTAAATGAAGGTGTTATTTTTCACACTCAGCATAAAAGGCTTATGGACCAAATGGGTTTGTTTCTCAGTTTCAGCCCATTCATGTCAACTAACACCAAAAAAATGAAAGAAAAATTGCTTAAGAATGCAGAGATTTTAACAAAACATGGACTTGTAAGTATTTATTTATTAAAGTCAGAAAAGGAACTGGGATACACAAACAAATCTGCACTTTGGGTTTTTATGTAAAGTTAATATGGAGCTGGTTTTATATATTTTCACAAATGTTTTTGAGAATATTCATTAAATAGTTGTATTCTGGGCTCTATATTTTCATTGTATTGTTTCATTTACAGTTTTTTTAAGTAATATTGAACAGAGCTATGGGTGAATTAATCGGGGCCTTAATAACTATCAACATTTGTCATGTGGCCCCATAGGAAAATTAATTGCCCACCCATGTCATAAATGATGCAAAGGCTTCGTATCGGACACATGTAATTGTTAACTATGACAGCCAGCGTAGAAACACACAAAATAAAACAATAAAAGCACCCCAGGGGTCATTGTTGGGGTAACTGTCATTTCATTACTTTTGTCAGTGACTTAGGAACACAACTTATTTAAGCTCTAATTTTTGTAACTTCATTTGTTGATAGACTTACAATAAGGGTAGTTACATGTTACTCTTGACCATTGAAACTACACTGAAACACCGATAGGCTGACGTTAAAAACCCAGTATGAGAGCTGCGTCTGTTTTTTAACTTTGCTGCCAAAAAAAATAAAAAGTCAAAATTATCAGATAAAAAGTCAAAATTATCAGATAAAAAGTCAAAATGATCAGATAAAAAGTCAAAGTTATCAGATAAAAAGTCAAAATTATCAGATAAAAAGTCAAAGTTATCAGATAAAAAGTCAAAATTATCAGATAAAAAGTCCAAGTTATCAGATAAAAAGTCAAAGTTATCAGATAAAAAGTCCAAATTATCAGATAAAAAGTCCAAATTATCAGATAAAAAGTCAAAGTTATCAGATTTTTATTATTTTTCAAATTTTTGTGTGCAGCACTTTGGTTTCCCCTGTGGATCTTTTAAAATATGCTATATAAATCAATTTTATTGATTGATTGATTGATTGATTGATTGATTTCTGGACTATTAATAATGCGGTTCACCTTATATATGAAAAAACCCAACAACTTGAAAACAAAGCATTTATTGACAGTGTACTTTATAATCCAGCGCACCCTATAGTGCAGAAACTACGGTATTTATTCATTCATTTCTTTCTTTCTTTCTTTATTTGTAGGCAGTCCTTTGTCATCAGAACAATCTGCATAGCATTAACAGTAACTAATGCACAATGCACTGGAAAGAGGGCAGATATTGTGTTTTATGGCCTGACCTTTGAGACATTATTATTTTTATGATGAATAACTGTTTACTCTGAAAGCGGGCATTAAACAAGTTTCCTTAAGGCTTTGCAGTCGCTGTCCTCGATACAAATGGCAAAAACAAAAAAACATCTCGGCGCCGTCGGCAGCCGAAGTGAAGCGTGCTGTCAGCGCCGGCTAACGGGAAGTGTGTTTTAGTGGGCTGGAGGAGTGTTAAAGAGGTGGCAACCAGTTCATTAGGATGCTTTTCAGAGCATGAAAAATGACCTTTTCCCTTGTAATTGTAGTCTGAGTTCATAGATAGTTGAGTGGAACCAGAGCATACTATACGTTGACAAGGATCACTGGAAACAATTAGCATTAGCGTAGCGTAGCGTCTCAACAGAACGCCACTCGTGCACTCCTCCCGTCACCACTTTTTCACACCTTCTTGCTTAAATGCCGTCGTGATTAGATTACATGTGACAGATAAGTTAGAAAAATAAGAAGTATTCATTATCTGTTTGATCAAATGCATTGAGCTGCAACTAATATATTATTTTTTTCAACAGTATGTCAGGAATAGTGTGATAATGTGCACATGTTTCTGGGTTTTTTTTCCTTCTCTGCAGGATTTTTACATTTATTTATCAGGCTTAAATGACAGGGCAACAGGAAGGACTGGTCTGTGGGGCAGAGGTTTACACAAATATAAACTGAAGAACACAATGAACACACAATACAAGCTGCTGGAGTAGGAGTGGTAGTGTTACTTTATTATTTTATTTTATTTGATATTTTACCTGTTTTAATTATTAGTTTTCTGCTTTTTTATTGAAAAATATGAAGTACTTTATATTTTTAGATGGAAAAAAAACTCAGTGTTACATTTGTTTTATTTATATATATATATATATATATATAAATGTCCCAGTACGAAATGTCCTAGTCCAAGACGTCCAACTCTGAGACGTCCCAGTCTGAAACGTCCCAGTCTGAAACGTCCCAGTCCGAAATGTCCCAGTCCGAAACGTCCCAGTCCAAAATGTCCCAGTCCGAAACGTCCCAGTCCAAAATGTCCCAGTACGAAACATCCTAGTCCAAGACATCCCACTCTGAGACGTCCCAGTCCAAAACATCCCAGTCCAAAATGTCCCAGTCCGAAATGTCCCAGTCCAAAATGTCCCAGTACGAAACGTCCTAGTCCAAGATGTCCCACTCTAAGATGTCCCAGTCCAAAACGTCTCAGTCCGAAACGTCCCAGTCCAAAGCGTCCCAGTCCGAAACATCCTAGTCCAAGACGTCCAACTCTGAGACGTCCCAGTCCAAAACATCCCAGTCCGAAACATCCTAGTCCAAGACGTCCCACTCTGAGACGTCCAACTCCGAAACGTCCCAGTCCAAAACATCCCAGTCCGAAACATCCTAGTCCAAGACGTCCAACTCTGAGACGTCCCAGTCCAAAACGTCCCAGTCCGAAATGTCCCAGTCTGAAACGTCCCAGTCCAAAGCGTCCCAGTCCGAAACGTCCCGGTCTGAAACGTCCATCCACCTCAGCAGACATTGTGGTGACCTTCAGGTGAACCTTCAGTATATTTAAGATTCTTGAGGAAAGATTCAAACATGTGTTCGTCAGTGTTTATGTTCGTCTTTAGCCAGGGTGTGTGTGTGTGTGTGTGTTTTTTGGGGGGGGACAGATAAAGAACTGCTTGACTTCTTCTTTTAAATATTTCTCGCTGTCATCATCAGAAATTTTGCTGTGACTCTGTGGTGTTTAGAGAAAGCAAATATTTAAGGTATCTGCAAATGTGATGCACATGTGTGGGACAGCCCCAGGGTGAAAAACAGCCCAGAACAAGGCAACAAATGCTGATCCCAGACTTCTCTGCCGCTAAATAAAATATGGCTCAAGTTTTCATTAAGGTGCTATTGATTAGCTTTTCCTGGCAATGAATTATGGGCCACATTAAATAAAAGGGAAAATATTTTTATGACTTTGCTCAGGCCATGCCAGACCCCCCTTTAGCGGGGTGGGTGTACGCTAGCCCCGACAGGCTTTTTGTTTTCTGTCAAATTCTTGTGGCTTTTGTAAAAAAAAAAAAAAGGATTAAGATGAAGGTTAAAAAAAAGTTTGGATGCAAGAAAAATGATTAGTATCACAGGTGGTGAGAAGAGTTAGAAAATAATAATTAGAACTGAAGCTGAACTATAATGTGTGTGTGAGCAGGAGTCACATGACCTGTCATTATGTTATTTAACTTTTTATTATTTGTTTTTATACAAAACAATTTATTCATTAATTTTTTTTTAATTTCTTTTTAAAATGTTTTATTCACTTATTTTTTTTATTTAATTTATTCAATTATATATGTATATGTGTATATATATATATATATATATATATATATATATATATATATATATATATATATATATATATATATATATATATAGGAATTTACATTTTTTTTATTAAGATTTTTATTATAATTTATAATTTTTAATGATTAATATTCATTTTATTTACATGTTTTTAATATCATTTTAATTGTAACTTTCTTTTTTAATTTTCTTTTTAAATTTTGTAAATGTTTTGGTTTTTTTTTTATTATATTTTATGAAAAGATTTCTAATTAAAATTGTATTTTCATTCCCTATATTTATTAATATATTTTATTATGATTTATAATTATTAATTAATTTTGATTTTCATCTCATTTTAATTTCTTACATAAAATTTTTTCTTCTTTATTTTTTTTAACAGTTTTTCTATTTAGTTTTATTTTAATTATTTATTTAAGTTTTACTATATTCTAATTAAAAAAATTATTTTAAAAAAATTATTCATTAATATAAATTTTTCTTCTTATTTATAATTTTTTAATTATGAATTAATTATTATTATTATTTACATTTTATTAAACATTTTCCTTTCCATTCATTTCTTTTCATTCATCTTTTCTTCCCAAGTTGATTCAAACTTCTCACTAACTGAAGTCATTTAATAGAAATAGTCATGTGACCAAAATAAAAACAGTCATAAACCTGTAAACAAACCAACCTTAAACCCAAACATGGAGCGTTTACTTTAGTTCCAGTCCACAGTTGATCCTTCAGTTCTATTAGAAGTTAATCCAAACATTAGTTTTGACATTTGTGTGGAATGTTTTGACTGTTAGTGCAGAAGACGTTTATTATAATAATTATATCTTAACCTGCTCGTCCAGTTTTTGTTCTGTGACACATTTAGTCTGTGAACACGGAAAGTTGGAAGAGTTTTACAATAAAATATCTTTTCTTTTTGTAACATGTTCACTTTTAGCTGCAGTTTATAAACGCTCACTGATGTTTAACACCTCAGTATGGAAGTATGCAAGGATACGGAAGGATATGGAAGGATACGGAAGTATGGAAGGATACGGAAGTATGGAAGGATACGGAAGTATAGAATGATATGGAAGGATAGAAGGATACGGAAGTATGGAAGGATATGGAAGTATGGAAGGATACGGAAGTATGGAAGGATACGGAAGTATGGAAGGATATGGAAGTATAGAAGGATACGGAAGTATGGAAGGATACGGAAGTATAGAAGGATACGGAAGTATGGAAGGATACGGAAGGATAGAAGGATACGGAAGTATGGAAGGATACGGAAGTATGGAAGGATACGGAAGTATAGAATGATATGGAAGGATAGAAGGATACGGAAGTATGGAAGGATATGGAAGTATGGAAGGATACGGAAGTATGGAAGGATATGGAAGTATAGAAGGATACGGAAGTATAGAAGGATACGGAAGTATGGAAGGATACGGAAGTATAGAAGGATACGGAAGTATGGAAGGATACGGAAGTATAGAAGGATACGGAAGTATGGAAGGATACGGAAGTATGGAAGGATACGGAAGTATGGAAGGATATGGAAGTATAGAAGGATACGGAAGTATGGAAGGATACGGAAGTATAGAAGGATACGGAAGTATGGAAGGATACGGAAGTATGGAAGGATATGGAAGTATAGAAGGATACGGAGGTATAGAAGGATACGGAAGTATAGAAGGATACGGAAGTATAGAAGGATACGGAAGTATAGAAGGATACGGAAGTATGGAAGGATACGGAAGTATGGAAGGATATGGAAGTATAGAAGGATACGGAAGTATGGAAGGATACGGAAGTATGGAAGGATATGGAAGTATAGAAGGATACGGAGGTATAGAAGGATACGGAAGTATAGAAGGATACGGAAGTATAGAAGGATACGGAAGTATAGAAGGATACGGAAGTATAGAAGGATACGGAAGTATGGAAGGATACGGAAGTATAGAAGGATACGGAAGTATAGAAGGATACGGAAGTATGGAAGGATACGGAAGTATAGAAGGATACGGAAGTATGGAAGGATACGGAAGTATGGAAGGATACGGAAGTATGGAAGGATACGGAAGTATGGAAGGATACGGAAGTATGGAAGGATACGGAAGTATGGAAATATAGAAGTATGAAAGTAGTAGTAGTAATTGCAGTATTGGTAGGAGTATATATATAATATATACTGTATATATATATTATATATATTACTTCTACCAAGGGGGTTTTGTTTGTTTGTTTGTTTGTTTGTTTGTTTGTTTGTTTGTCAGTTAGCTAGATAACTCAGAAACATATGGACAGATGTTGATGACATTTTCAGGGTTGGTTGGTAATGGAGAGATCTAGAAATTATTATATTTTGGTGGGGGTGTGGGGGGTGGGGGTTCTACCTTGGCGGGGGTCTGCGCTCAGAGTGCTTTTGTAGATGCAGTATTTTTCCTGGTCAGTTTGTATCATATTAGTGTGAATATATTGTGTGAAGAGTGTGAAGCCAGTGTTAGATGTAACTGTAACAACACATGACATTAACTCAAGTCACTTCTACTGTGGTTTTATTCCATTTGTGCAAAAATATGAGTCAAAAATACCACAAAACACCACACCTCAACTGACACATGGTTTGATTAGTCACATGCTCTAACTAGTTTGTCAAGGAAATGTCAGAAAAAAACATGAAATATATGTGTTATTTATTTTTAGGCAAAATATTCCTTAACATGAGGAGAAAACACTGGAGTGTTTTCTATTCAAACCACATAAACATGTGAACATGTGTTTAAAGAGACGTAATAAAACACACACACATGTTAAAATGAGTTAAAAAAATATGTACACACATATATTAAACACATCTACAGATGAAGATAAAGATGTTTAAAATGTAAAAAAAGAGGTTTAAGAAATAATTAAAAGATAAAAAAAAATACTATTGCCAATACTACCCCCTAAATCCCCGAAATACTACACCTTAAACCCCCTAAATACTACCCCCTAAACCCTAAGTCTACTGCCTAAACCCCTTAAATAGCACCCCCTAAACCCCAATTCTATCCCCTAACCCCTCTAAATACTACCCCTTCAACCCCAATACTACCCCCTAACACATAGTAACATGTGTGTATTTTTAACAGTAGTATCCTGACAGTAACAAATAGTAACATGTGTATTTTTAACAGTAGTATCCTGACAGTAACACATAGTAACATGTGTGTATTTTTAACAGTAGTATCCTGACAGTAACACATAGTAACATGTGTGTATTTTTAACAGTAGTATCCTAACAGTAACACATAGTAACATGTGTGTATTTTTAACAGTAGTATCCTGACAGTAACATATAGTAACATGTGTGTATTTTTAACAGTAGTATCCTGACAGTAACACATAGTAACATGTGTGTATTTTTAACAGTAGTATTCTGACAGTAACACATAGTAACATGTGTATTTTTAACAGTAGTATCCTGACAGTTACACATAGTAACATGTGTGTATTTTTAACAGTACTATCCTGACAGTAACACATAGTAACATGTGTGTACTTTTAACAGTAGTATCCTGACACTAACACATAGTAACATTTGTGTATTTTTAACAGTAGTATCCTGACAGTAACACATAGTAACATGTGTGTATTTTTAACAGTAGTATCCTGACAGTAACACATAGTAACATTTGTGTATTTTTAACAGTAGTATCCTGACAGTAACACATAGTAACATGTGTGTATTTTTAACAGTAGTATTCTGACAGTAACACATAGTAACATGTGTGTATTTTTAACAGTAGTATTCTGACAGTAACACATAGTAACATGTGTGTATTTTTAACAGTAGTATTCTGACAGTAACACATAGTAACATGTGTGTATTTTTAACAGTAGTATCCTAACAGTAACACATAGTAACATTTGTGTATTTTTAACAGTAGTATCCTGACAGTAACACATAGTAACATGTGTGTATTTTTAACAGTAGTATTCTGACAGTAACACATAGTAACATGTGTGTATTTTTAACAGTAGTATTCTGACAGTAACACATAGTAACATGTGTGTATTTTTAACAGTAGTATTCTGACAGTAACACATAGTAACATGTGTGTATTTTTAACAGTAGTATCCTAACAGTAACACATAGTAACATTTGTGTATTTTTAACAGTAGTATCCTGACAGTAACACATAGTAACATTTGTGTATTTTTAACAGTAGTATCCTGACAGTAACACATAGTAACATGTGTGTATTTTTAACAGTAGTATCCTGACAGTAACACATAGTAACATGTGTGTATTTTTAACAGTAGTATTCTGACAGTAACACATAGTAACATGTGTGTATTTTTAACAGTAGTATTCTGACAGTAACACATAGTAACGTGTGTATTTTTAACAGTAGTATCCTGACAGTAACACATAGTAACATGTGTGTATTTTTAACAGTAGTATTCTGACAGTAACACATAGTAACATGTGTGTATTTTTAACAGTAGTATTCTGACAGTAACACATAGTAACATGTGTGTATTTTTAACAGTAGTATCCTAACAGTAACACATAGTAACATGTGTGTATTTTTAACAGTAGTATTCTGACAGTAACACATAGTAACATGTGTATTTTTAACAGTAGTATCCTAACAGTAACACATAGTAACATGTGTGTATTTTTAACAGTAGTATTCTGACAGTAACACATAGTAACATGTGTATTTTTAACAGTAGTATCCTGACAGTAACACATAGTAACATGTGTGTATTTTTAACAGTAGTATTCTGACAGTAACACATAGTAACATGTGTGTATTTTTAACAGTAGTATCCTGGCAGTAACACATAGTAACATGTGTGTATTTTTAACAGTAGTATCCTGACAGTAACACATAGTAACGTGTGTATTTTTAACAGTAGTATCCTGACAGTAACACATAGTAACATGTGTGTATTTTTAACAGTAGTATCCTGACAGTAACACATAGTAACGTGTGTATTTTTAACAGTAGTATCCTGACAGTAACACATAGTAACGTGTGTATTTTTAACAGTAGTATCCTGACAGTAACACATAGTAACATGTGTGTATTTTTAACAGTAGTATCCTGACAGTAACACATAGTAACATGTGTGTATTTTTAACAGTAGTATCCTGACAGTAACACATAGTAACGTGTGTATTTTTAACAGTAGTATTCTGACAGTAACACATAGTAACATGTGTGTATTTTTAACAGTAGTATCCTGACAGTAACACATAGTAACATTTGTGTATTTTTAACAGTAGTATTCTGACAGTAACACATAGTAACATGTGTGTATTTTTAACAGTAGTATCCTGACAGTAACACATAGTAACATGTGTGTATTTTTAACAGTAGTATCCTGACAGTAACACATAGTAACATGTGTGTATTTTTAACAGTAGTATCCTGACAGTAACACATAGTAACGTGTGTATTTTTAACAGTAGTATTCTGACAGTAACACATAGTAACATGTGTGTATTTTTAACAGTAGTATCCTGACAGTAACACATAGTAACATGTGTGTATTTTTAACAGTAGTATACTGACAGTAACACATAGTAACATGTGTGTATTTTTAACAGTAGTATCCTGACAGTAACACATAGTAACATGTGTGTATTTTTAACAGTAGTATCCTGACAGTAACACATAGTAACATGTGTGTATTTTTAACAGTAGTATACTGACAGTAACACATAGTAACATGTGTGTATTTTTAACAGTAGTATTCTGACAGTAACACATAGTAACATGTGTATTTTTAACAGTAGTATCCTGACAGTAACACATAGTAACATGTGTGTATTTTTAACAGTAGTATTCTGACAGTAACACATAGTAACATGTGTATTTTTAACAGTAGTATCCTGACAGTAACACATAGTAACGTGTGTATTTTTAACAGTAGTATTCTGACAGTAACACATAGTAACATGTGTGTATTTTTAACAGTAGTATCCTGACAGTAACACATAGTAACATGTGTGTATTTTTAACAGTAGTATTCTGACAGTAACACATAGTAACATGTGTGTATTTTTAACAGTAGTATTCTGACAGTAACACATAGTAACATGTGTGTATTTTTAACAGTAGTATCCTGACAGTAACACATAGTAACATGTGTGTATTTTTAACAGTAGTATCCTGACAGTAACACATAGTAACATGTGTGTATTTTTAACAGTAGTATCCTGACAGTAACACATAGTAACGTGTGTATTTTTAACAGTAGTATTCTGACAGTAACACATAGTAACATGTGTGTATTTTTAACAGTAGTATTCTGACAGTAACACATAGTAACATGTGTGTATTTTTAACAGTAGTATCCTGACAGTAACACATAGTAACATGTGTGTATTTTTAACAGTAGTATTCTGACAGTAACACATAGTAACATGTGTGTATTTTTAACAGTAGTATTCTGACAGTAACACATAGTAACATGTGTGTATTTTTAACAGTAGTATTCTGACAGTAACACATAGTAACATGTGTGTATTTTTAACAGTAGTATTCTGACAGTAACACATAGTAACATGTGTATTTTTAACAGTAGTATTCTGACAGTAACACATAGTAACATGTGTGTATTTTTAACAGTAGTATTCTGACAGTAACACATAGTAACGTGTATTTTTAACAGTAGTATCCTGACAGTAACACATAGTAACATGTGTGTATTTTTAACAGTAGTATCCTGACAGTAACACATAGTAACATGTGTGTATTTTTAACAGTAGTATCCTAACAGTAACACATAGTAACATGTGTGTATTTTTAACAGTAGTATCCTAACAGTAACACATAGTAACATGTGTGTATTTTTAACAGTAGTATTCTGACAGTAACACATAGTAACATGTGTATTTTTAACAGTAGTATCCTGACAGTAACACATAGTAACATGTGTGTATTTTTAACAGTAGTATCCTAACAGTAACACATAGTAACATGTGTGTATTTTTAACAGTAGTATCCTAACAGTAACACATAGTAACATGTGTGTATTTTTAACAGTAGTATCCTGACAGTAACACATAGTAACATGTGTGTATTTTTAACAGTAGTATCCTAACAGTAACACATAGTAACATGTATGTATTTTTAACAGTAGTATCCTGACAGTAACACATAGTAACATGTGTGTATTTTTAACAGTAGTATCCTAACAGTAACACATAGTAACATGTGTGTATTTTTAACAGTAGTATCCTGACAGTAACACATAGTAACATGTGTGTATTTTTAACAGTAGTATTCTGACAGTAACACATAGTAACATGTGTGTATTTTTAACAGTAGTATTCTGACAGTAACACATAGTAACATGTGTATTTTTAACAGTAGTATTCTGACAGTAACACATAGTAACATGTGTGTATTTTTAACAGTAGTATTCTGACAGTAACACATAGTAACATGTGTGTATTTTTAACAGTAGTATCCTGACAGTAACACATAGTAACATGTGTGTATTTTTAACAGTAGTATCCTGACAGTAACACATAGTAACATGTGTGTATTTTTAACAGTAGTATCCTGACAGTAACACATAGTAACGTGTGTATTTTTAACAGTAGTATTCTGACAGTAACACATAGTAACATGTGTGTATTTTTAACAGTAGTATTCTGACAGTAACACATAGTAACATGTGTGTATTTTTAACAGTAGTATCCTGACAGTAACACATAGTAACATGTGTGTATTTTTAACAGTAGTATTCTGACAGTAACACATAGTAACATGTGTGTATTTTTAACAGTAGTATTCTGACAGTAACACATAGTAACATGTGTGTATTTTTAACAGTAGTATTCTGACAGTAACACATAGTAACATGTGTGTATTTTTAACAGTAGTATTCTGACAGTAACACATAGTAACATGTGTATTTTTAACAGTAGTATTCTGACAGTAACACATAGTAACATGTGTGTATTTTTAACAGTAGTATTCTGACAGTAACACATAGTAACGTGTATTTTTAACAGTAGTATCCTGACAGTAACACATAGTAACATGTGTGTATTTTTAACAGTAGTATCCTGACAGTAACACATAGTAACATGTGTGTATTTTTAACAGTAGTATCCTAACAGTAACACATAGTAACATGTGTGTATTTTTAACAGTAGTATCCTAACAGTAACACATAGTAACATGTGTGTATTTTTAACAGTAGTATTCTGACAGTAACACATAGTAACATGTGTATTTTTAACAGTAGTATCCTGACAGTAACACATAGTAACATGTGTGTATTTTTAACAGTAGTATCCTAACAGTAACACATAGTAACATGTGTGTATTTTTAACAGTAGTATCCTAACAGTAACACATAGTAACATGTGTGTATTTTTAACAGTAGTATCCTGACAGTAACACATAGTAACATGTGTGTATTTTTAACAGTAGTATCCTAACAGTAACACATAGTAACATGTGTGTATTTTTAACAGTAGTATCCTAACAGTAACACATAGTAACATGTGTGTATTTTTAACAGTAGTATCCTAACAGTAACACATAGTAACATGTGTGTATTTTTAACAGTAGTATCCTGACAGTAACACATAGTAACATGTGTGTATTTTTAACAGTAGTATTCTGACAGTAACACATAGTAACATGTGTGTATTTTTAACAGTAGTATCCTAACAGTAACACATAGTAACATGTGTGTATTTTTAACAGTAGTATTCTGACAGTAACACATAGTAACATGTGTGTATTTTTAACAGTAGTATCCTAACAGTAACACATAGTAACATGTGTGTATTTTTAACAGTAACAGATCCTCCATTTAAATGTTGACTCAGACGTCGGGACCTTTTCCCAGTATTAGTGTTTGTGTGTTCAGCGTGTCCCGGCCGTACAGGCGTTGATGGGCATCCAGCCAAATGATTCTACCCCCAGACTGATAATTTGTGCCACTCTCATGTGCACAAACGCTATAATTACCTGCAAACGTAAACTGGAAGCTATGCTAGCTGACACAAAGACAAGAAAGTGTCATAAAAAAGACTCTTTTGGTTTTCAGTTGCGGCCGTTCTTACAGGACGTATTAATGGGATGTTTAAAAGGATACGACACTTTTCCATTTGTCTTGTGGAAAAATCTGGGCCAAAACACCTGGTGCGTTAAGTGCTTCCAGTCTGAACACCGAAGAACAGCTAGCAGTCACACAAACTACTGTCGCTACCACAATAATTAACATTTAATACTCACTAACGCTTCAAAACTGACTTATTTTTTGGAAACTTAAAGGGACAGTTGAGTATTTTTCAGATGAATGTGTTTGTAATCAGTGTCCTGTGAGCCCAGTTCTGGTCCGGTTTTGGTCAAAGCCAAAGTAGTCCCGGCAGGTTTCCTGGGGTCAACAAAAGTATGTGTTGGAATGAGTGATTTATTTACATAACAAAACCGTCACAGAACAAAAACTGACGCCTCGTAATTGCATGGAGCTACTTTCTCTGAATAGCGATTAATGCGCTAACGTTGTCACTGCTAACAGCTGTGCGTCTTATCAAACTACTTTCATCAGTTGTTGGACAGTGTTAGCGGTTGCTACGTGCAGGTGCACAGCTGTTAGCAGTGACAATGTTAGTAGACAACGTTAGTTTGTGGCTCCAAGCAATTACGAGGTTATGAGATAAAAAGTTAAAATTATGTGATAAAAGTAAAAATTATGAGATAAAAAGAAAAAAATTATGTGATAAAAGTAAAAATTATGAGATAAAAAGTTAAATTTAATTGATAAAAAGTAGAAATTATGAGATAAAAAGTTAAATTTAATTGATAAAAAGTAAAAATTATGAGATAAAAAGTCAAAATTATGAGATAAAAAGTTAAAATGATGAGATAAAAAGTTAAATTTAATTGATAAAAAGTAGAAATTATGAGATAAAAAGTTAAATTTAATTGATAAAAAGTCAAAATTATGAGATAAAAAGTAAAAATTATGAGATAAAAAGTAAAAATTATGAGATAAAAAGTTAAAATTAAGAGATAAAAAGTTAAAATTATGAGATAAAAAGTTAAAATTATGAGATAAAAAGTAAAAATTTCAAGTCACTAAGAACAACCAGTATTAATTCATATATGACGCACTTTGGTTTTTGGAGAAAATGTGTCTTTTAAGTTCATCATACAGGCTGGCATACGGTATAAGTACATTTATATTCAGTGTAAATTTACTACAAATACAATATTTAATAGAGATAATATTTCTTACACAGATAGTTATGTTAATTTATTACAATAAAATCTTCTTATTCATCCTTTTAAAAGCACAAATTGAAGAAGACTTTTTTTATTTTTAGATTTTAATCCAGATTGTTCCACAGATGCCCCCCCCCAAAAACAAAAAAACCCCAGAGAAACACTGACTTTTTGAATTTGTTCTACATTTTATTTCCCTAAAAAAATAATGAAATAAAATAAATAGAAATTGTAATGTGTTTAAAACCCTATAGAAGTGGGTGGAGTCATTGTTTATCTGCAAACACAGTAATAATCCATTAAAGAGGCGTCGCTGCAGCTCCAGTGTTTTATGTCAACGTTCACTGTGTGGAATGTGACGTGTTTATGGAAAATGAACGCTTACATTTACGGACGTTTTAATTGTTAAACACGTGTGTTCGTTCACAGTCATTTTAATGTTGTGTATTTTCCAGACTATAAGGTGCTCTTAAAAGACTTTACATTTCTACAAAAACCACAGCGTGTCTTATATATGGATTCATTCTGGTTGTGTTTAGTGACTGGGAATTTGGATTTTTATCATAAATGTAACTTTTTATCACTTCATTTTGACATTTTTTCATCATTTTGACTTTTTTAATATCATTTTAACTTTTTATCTCATCATTTAAATTTTTTATCTCCGAATTTTTGCTTTTTATCTCCAAATTTTTACCTTTTATGTCATTATTTTAACTTTTCATCTCATAATTTTACTTTTTTATCTCATAATTTTGGCTTTTTATCTCATAAATGTAACTTTTTATGTAATTATTTAGACTTTTTTGTCATCATTTTGCCTTTTTTTAATCTCATTTTGACTTTTTATCTCATCATTTAAACTTTTAATCTCATAATTTTTGCCTTTTATGTCATAATTTTTACTTTTTATCTCATCATTTTAACTGTTTTTAATCTCATTTTGACTTTTTATCTCATCATTTAAACATTTTATCTCATAATTTTAGTTTTTTTATCTCATAATTTAAATTTTTCATCTCATCATTTTAACTTTTGACTTTTTTTTACACTAGATCTGATATACATACACGAGTACAGTTCACTACAAAGTAAGAGGACACCTTGTCGAAGGATGGATCTGGGTTTAATGTTTGGACTTGGCCTCATGTTTGTGCTTTGTATGTGAGGATGTTTGATGTGGTGTGATGAGTTTCCTTCTGACACTGACAGTGCGTTTATCTATAGCTTAACATCTGAAAGTGACGCTCACAACAGCAGGATACAGTGCAGCCATTCCTCTTTATTACATATGGAATTTCCTCCCAGCTGATTGAAGTATCAACATATTGCTGCCACATTCCCATATTCCCACATTCCCACCCCTGGGAGTTGAGTTTTAATAACATACAGAAGAACAATTCCATGGAAATGTCAACTGTACACTCCAAAAAAATACACTAACATTTTATAAGTAATGTAGTGTGGGTGTACTGTATATATAAGTGGTAACTATGAGGGGAAATATAAAATAATATATATATATGCAGGGATGTAAATGTGTATATATATATATATATATATATATATGCTTATTTTATATGTGTATGTACATATATACATGGGTGGAAGTAACTTAAGAACAGTAGAAGTACTTTCTTTACTGTACTTAATTACATTTTTTAAGTATCTGTACTTGATTATTTATTTTTCTGGCAAATCTTTACTGTTAGTCCCTAGATTTTTATATAAATATCTGTACTTTATACTCTTTACATTTATATAAATATATGTACTTTATACTCTTTACATTTATATAAATATATGTACTTTATACTCTTTACATTTATATAAATATATGTACTTTATACTCTTTACATTTATAGAAATATATGTACTTTATACTCTTTATATTTATATAAATATCTGTACTTTATACTCTTTACATTTATATAAATATATGTACTTTATACTCTTTACATTTATAGAAATATATGTACTTTATACTCTATATTTATATAAATATCTGTACTTTATACTCTTTACATTTATATAAATATCTGTACTTTATACTCTTTACATTTATATAAATATATGTACTTTATACTCTTTACATTTATAGAAATATATGTACTTTATACTCTTTACATTTATATAAATATCTGTATTTTATACTCTACATTCTTAAAATATAGTCATTATTTTTTCTAATTAAATGGAAATGTTCAGTACAGGAGAGAAACTGGGACTGTATATAGTAGAATTATATGACCATTATCTCATAATTTTTTACTTTTTATCTTAAAATTATGCATTTATCCCATATTTATAGCTCCTTTTTTAAAATTTCATGATGACTTTTCCATCAATTGTGACTTTTTCCCCCATTTTTCCTAAATTTTTTGTCCATATCCACAAAATTGAGTAACTGTGACTCGCTCAAACACATTATCTAAACAGTTAAGTCACTATTAAAGGCCATATTTAGATGTTTCCTGCTTAAATAAGTATTATTTATGTGTTTCTACTGTGTTCTCTTTACTTGCATACCTGCAAACTAGTCACCTTTCGGCGAAATTCGCCGTTTTGATCCTGAAATAGGTCACTTACGTCAATCGTGTAGATCCGAAGAGTTTTGTTTTTTTTGGGGGGTAGGCAGGCAGGCAGAGACAGACTACAGAGCTATATTCTATAATGTTGGTCTGTCTCACTCTGCCTGTCGTTCCCACTCAGATAGCCTACAGTACATACATCATACACTCTCAATGGTCATTCCATGACTGCCAGTTACAAAGTTAAAACCTAGTCGCGTGCGAGATCTCGTAACGTTAACGCGCGAGTATGAAACTTTCACATTCCAAACAAACGAAACTGTCACGTTCACTGTCGCGGCCTCGGATTTGGAGTACCTGAACAACTGCACTGTGAAGTTTTTTTTTTTGCTGTGCTGACTGCAACGTGTGCTGAGGTAAGTCCAGAAACAGTTTTGTTGGTTTTATGTCATAACTGAGTGCGATAGATTGCATATCTGCCTACCTTTACGCATTTTGACACCAAACTACGCTGCTACGATTAATCACTGCAAAATACGCATAAAGTTTTTTATTTTATTTTTTTATTTATTTATTTAATCCGTCAAAAATGAAATTTCTGTTCCGTCAAATCTATTCGCTGACCGAATTTTTTTTTCAAGCTTTATTTTGGTCGAAAACCACCACAAAACCCTTTCCTTTTTCTGGTTTTTATTTATTTGGACCTGAAGAAGACCTATTTAGGTCGAAACGTCGTCCACTTTTTTTTTTTTATTTTTATTTGACTTTCACGGGAGTTTTCCGCCCGGCTTCGGCGGAGATTTCCGTGTTAGCTAGCTTCTTTTTCTTTTCTTTTTGTCTCTTTTCTTTGTTAAAATTAAAATACACACACTCACACACATACTACAGAACACACACACAACACGGGACACACAGACACATACATATATAAAATAAAATGCAGAATTTTACGGACGGAGAGGGCTGGACGGTGGTCCGCAGGGGACGCCGGCCAGGTCGCTTCGCGCCCGGGGAGTGGGAAGCGGGACGCCGCGGTGGGGATGATTTTCTCCGGGGGACGGACAGTGCGGACCCCGGGGTTTCACAACGCCGGGGTCCGCAACCACTATAACCCCAACCTTGAGCCAGTGCCACCCCGGAGGATTATCCCCACCGGTCGCCCCCAACCCCTCATCCGGATTTATGCACAGGCGGTGCGGGGCACACGGGGAGGATGTCGCCGTGCGCCCGGGCTGCAACGGGGGGAGATGCGGGGTCCAAAAAACATGGCGGACTACATTAAACCTACGGCCCGGTTTAAACAAATTACACATACCTTTCATGATTTAATTAGAGCTGTTCACCACGGGGCCAATGTGAGGGTTTCTGAGGATGAAAAAAGACCTAGAACAATCAATGAATTTATGTTCAGTTTCTGTGCAGTTTTGTTCATAGTTTGAGTAATGAAAGTAATTCTCTCAAAATTGCAAAAATAAAAAGTGCATGATTTATTAACTGAAATATTGTCTTTTGTTTGGTAGCACCCGCGGGGGGGTGGGGGTGGGGTTGGGGGTTGGGGGGGCGGGGCAACGATTAGTTTGTCACCTTTTTTAACCCTCATGAGTTTGCAGGTATGTACTTGTGCTTCAGTATGATGTCGTTCGTTTGCATGAATTTCCACGAATGTTCAATTTGTGCATTTAAAAGGATATGTATAAAATTAACAAAATACAGAACATTATATGAATAAGTGAAAATTCTGTTATAAACAAACAAATACAAAAAATACAGAAAAAATTACATTAAAATGCACAAAAAATGCATCAAGTGAAAAGTTCCATTGAGTGTAACTAGACTATTATGGTAGCACTTTACATTTGCTAATGCTAGGGGGGTCTAGGGTGACTAGGCTAGAAAAATGCACTAAAAATGACCCTAAAATGCACAAAAAATACACTCAATTACACTAAAATGCACAAAAATTTAAATCCTAAAAATCCTGGGAAGCGGTGCTGTTTCATATAAGAATAGAAAAGGTAGATTTTTGAACAGGTCTAAAGTATCATCTTATTGAGAGGTTGTGTGTAGTTTTAGTGTAAAACAGTACAGTGGTGTCAGTGTGCATTAACATACATGGTTAATCTGTTGTGTATGTATGTACACTGTGATCAATACATGCCTAGAAATACTATATGTACTGCCTTTACAGTATGATCATGTGGAGGAAAAAATAACAATAAGTAATCCCATGTCATTTAACTGTTCTATGCTACGATGGTAGAACAGTAGATTTGCTAACGCTAGGAGGAGCTAGTGTGACTAGGCTACTAAAAATAGATTAAAATACAATATAATGCACTAAAAAAATACATCTAGCCAAAAGTTACATTGAGCAAAACATGGTTACTATGGTAGTACATTAGATTTGCTACTGCTAGGAGAGTTAGTCTGGTTGGACTACTAAAATACACTAAAATGATACTAAAATGCACTAAAATGATATTAAAATACACTAAAATGATACTAAAATGCACTAAAATGATACTAAAATGCACTAAAATGCTACTTAAATGCCCTAAAATTATACTTAAATGCACTAAAATGATACTTAAATGCCCTAAAATTATACTAAAATGCACTAAAATGATACTAAAATGCACTAAAATGATACTTAAATGCCCTAAAATTATACTAAAATGCACTAAAATTATACTAAAATGCACTAAAATGATACTAAAATGCACAAAAATACACTAAAAAAGACAATAAAATGCACAAAAAAATACATCTAGCCAAAAGTTACATTGAGTGTAACTAGAATATTACGGTAGCACATTAGATTTGCTACAGCTAGGCTACTAAAATGCACATAAATACACAAAAATACACTAAAAATAACACTACAATGCACAAAAAATGACACTAAAAATAACACTAAAATGCACAAAAAAATTGACACTAAAATGAACAAAAATACACAAAAAATATACTACAATGCACAAAAAAAAAGAGACAAAAATACACTAAAATGCGTGGGTCGCCCAATGACCAAGAGGTTTGCGGTTCGCGTCCCAGCTCTGGCTGTCTACACGTCGAAGTGTCCTTGGGCAAGACACTGAACCCTGATTTAGGCCCCCAGTAGGACTGACCTTTGACCTTAGAAACCTAATGGTGTGTGAGTGTGTGTGTGAATGGGTGAATGTAAAACTAATGTAAAGCACTTTGAGCACCATGAAGGTGGAAAAGAACTATATAAGTGCAGAACATTTACTAAAATGTACAAAAAATGACAAAAATGAGTGTGTGAGTGCGAATTGTTGAGAGGTTGTGTGTAGTTTTAGTGTAAAACAGTACAGTGGTGTCAGTGTGCATTAACATACATGGTTAATCTGTTGTGTATGTATGTACACTGTGATCAATACATGCCTAGAAATACTATATGTACTGCCTTTACAGTATGATCATGTGGAAGAAAAAATAACAATAAGTAATCCCATGTCATTTAACTGTTCTATGCAAAGTTAATGTAATCTTCTAATGTTTAGTGTAACACATCAATCATGCAAAAAATCTATTGTTGCATTAGCCTTGAAAGAACAATAATAATAAAAATGCTATAATGGTTTTAGCTTCCTTTCCATAAATCATGTTCCCAGGCTGTTGGTGGGGGGGGGGGGGGCATCTTAACTTGCCATTTCAGCTCATCTGAGCTGTTGCGGGGACGTTGAATACTGATATGATATTGAACAATCAGCCGAGGTGCGGTTTGGTCACTTTCAGCCTGAAGTGGTGTGAAATACTACGTGACACGTTGGGTCGTAGCGACTAGCCCAAGTTGACCCAACACTTTCTACAATGACATAAAGCAGTTTTCTGTTCGATAGCCACTCAAGTAGGAACTGTAAATCAACAATAAATGCATAAAAACACAGCCCGGAGGGGGGAGGATTTATAGTAACAGCACAAATCCTTTTAAACAAATATTAAAATAAGACCCAAATCAGCTGGAACATCATTAAAGCGGTCAGTGCAGATTTGAGCCCAGACGCTGGGAGCTGGCGACCGCTCTGGATTTACATCAGCCTTAACGTCTGGATTTATAGCAGCTCTGTCAAAACTGGTTATGTTGGAAGTGTACGTGTCCATGCATGAAGAAATGCAAATAACAAATCACTAAGGCGACCGCAAAACCTCCGCCAAGGCGAACAGGGTGACGGTGAGTCTGAAGCGTTGACCCTGAAAACATCTACGGTGGCCGACGAGGGCGAACGCATCGCATCGACCAAACCCTGAAAACACAAGAAAGATGCACAGCTGAAAACACACACACATTAAACAAATGGTAACACTTTATAATACCTACACACTATTCATTATGTATTAACCATTTATTACCCATTTATAAATGTCGTGTAAAGGTTCATACTAGTTTAAATGTAAAATGAGATTATTTTTAACCAACAGGTGCAGTGTTTACAACTGTTTCTTTGTTTACCTGTAAAGCAGATATACAAACACTGCACCTGTTGGTTAAAAATAATGTCAGCGAAAAAAAACAAACATGGACACCCATTTGTCCAGCAATGAGCAACTTGTATTAAAGTTCACTGGAATGTAACGATGTCCACTGACAAGACACACGCATCAACATTTTAACTCCAATAAAACAAAGGCTAACGTTAGCAAAGAGTTTTCTGTTAAATGTAACTGAACATCAGTAGGTGAACATATGTCTGCATTTGGTCAAGGCTCTAAGACTGGACTGTCCACATGTCTGTCCACACATCTGTCCACACGTCTGTCCACATGTCTGTCACACATCTGTCCACATGTCTGTCCACACGTCTGTCACACATCTGTCCACACATCTGTCCACACATCTGTCCACATGTCTGTCACACATCTGTCCACATGTCTGTCCACACGTCTGTCCACACGTCTGTCACACATCTGTCCACATGTCTGTCCACACGTCTGTCACACATCTGTCCACATGTCTGTCCACATGTCTGTCACACATGTCTGTCCACACGTCTGTCCACACGTCTGTCACACATCTGTCCACATGTCTGTCCACACGTCTGTCACACATCTGTCCACACATCTGTCCACATGTCTGTCACACATCTGTCCACATGTCTGTCCACACGTCTGTCCACATGTCTGTCACACATCTGTCCACATGTCTGTCCACACGTCTGTCACACATCTGTCCACATGTCTGTTCACATGTCTGTCCACATGTCTGTCACACATGTCTGTCCACACGTCTGTCCACACGTCTGTCACACATCTGTCCACATGTCTGTCCACATGTCTGTCACACATCTGTCCACATGTCTGTCCACACGTCTGTCCACACGTCTGTCACACATCTGTCCACATGTCTGTCCACATGTCTGTCCACACGTCTGTCACACATCTGTCCACATGTCTGTCACATGTCTGTCCACACGTCTGTCACACGTCTGTCCACACGTCTGTCACACGTCTGTCCACACATCTGTCCACATGTCTGTCCACACGTCTGTCACACATCTGTCCACATGTCTGTCACATGTCTGTCCACATGTCTGTCACACATCTGTCCACATGTCTGTCCACATGTCTGTCCACACATCTGTCACACGTCTGTCACACATCTGTCCACACGTCTGTCACACGTCCTCACTTTATATTAAGTGTAAAAAGTTTAAGGCAGAAGTCGACAGGATGAACCAACACTGTCCACATCATGTTTAGGGGTAAAAGAGTGTGTTGTCTTAATGCTGGATGTCTGGACTGTTTGTCACACAGGTTAAATAACTAATGCTGCTCATATCAATTCAGAACCACATTGAAGGACAGATCCACTCCCATGGACGGACAGACTATAGATGAACGTCCATGTATAAATGCAGGAAGGGGGGGCTGGTCCAGACAGGCAGGGGCGGTGGTCCGGGGTCACAACATCACTCAGGTTAACAGACACCTGTTCAGATGGCAGCGCCGTTTTTGTTTTTTTTTTTTTATCTAAAATGAAGTATTTCCACACATGCGATGTGTATTTTGTTAGCCCACCACAACTGTCTTACCTACAGGTGTGTTGTTTACGCAGAGAGAGAGAGAGAGAGAGAGAGAGAGAGAGAGAGAGAGAGAGAGAGGAGAGAGAGAGAGAGAGAGAGAGAGAGAGAGAGAGAGAGAGAGAGAGAGAGAGAGAGAGGCAGGGAGAGAAAGAATAACATGCGACTTCTTGACTCCTCCAAATTTAAGTCAACTTGTGCTACGAAAGTCAAAAGTTGACGTGTCAACTAGTTGACATTTTACTTAATGCCCTAATATATATAAATATATATATATATATATATATATATATATATATATATATATATATATATACCTACACGTATGTCTGAGATAATGAAAGCCTAACTTAACTTAACAATAAGACATAATGAACATTCTATACTTATTCACATACAGAGAAAGAGACAAAAAATGCAGAGAAAAAACAACTAACAATACATCCTCTAATCCACTAACAATCATAAAAAACACCTAAATTAGCACAGATAAGTGATGAAAAATTCAAAACTAATTCAAGAATTCTTCTAAAATACAGAAAAAAACCCACAAAAAAAATCAGCCTGAAGTGAAGGTACATGTGAATGTGTACAAAGTGAGTACATTCCTGTATTTTTCTGTGTATTATTCCTATTATCCAACAGTCAGGCAGCGTTAACATGTATCTATAGAGAGGTTTAGTGAAGAGCGCTGCTTTCTTTCAGATTTGATAAGTGAAGTGTATTTGTACCATGTGGTTTCAACCTGGGACCTTTACAAGTGCTCGTCAGAGGAGCGCCTGAAGAGGCTTTTCCATTTCACACAGAATACACTCTTCTGAGGAAGTGGGTGGAGAAGATAATACTCCAAAATAGAAGGGGAAGGAAAAAAAAAAGAAAACTAGCGAATTAATAAACCTTTTTAGTCGGCATAATCATTCATTTTGAACTTAAACTGAACGGAGCAACAAAACAAATCATTTTTGGTGAAAGAATACATGTATTTTAATGCCCTCAAGCAAAACTAATTAAAGACGACACCTCATTTACATAAATAAGCATTATAATTTGCATGCCGTGCACTAGGGAATAGAGTCAGAAAAGAAAGCAATATTTTGCAGTCTGCTAATTTCATTTTATTCAGGATTTAAGCTTAATAAAGATTCATTTTGGAGGGGAAAGGAAAATAATCAAAGGGGGAAATTTGAACTATCTCCAAAGATGCAGCAGCTTCTTCTATTCAAAGCTTTTTTTTTCCGAGTCACCAGATGACTCCTAATCTGGAGTGGCACTTCCTGGCCCCGATCCAACACCAACTCCTTGAAAGGTAAAAAAAAATAAAAAAATTTCGAGTCCAATTTATTAGTATGCAGTTGTGGCATCGGGTAGAGAATTAATGGCGCTGACTGATAATGACTGTAATCGTGGCATAAATGGGGTGTTGAAATAGCAAACAACGGGCACAAGGCATGTAATGGGGGTTTTATTAATTACCCCATGTCCCCAGCATGAGCAGTCTGCACGATTTACTGTGGCCATGCCAGGGGGGGGGGGGGGGGGTCGGCCAGTCTAATGTGGCTGTGAAAGGGTCAGTACTGCGGCCAACAGGAAGTGGATAACCTGCCAACACTACTGATACACACATATACACACACACACAACCACACACTGTCTATACACACACATACACACACACAACCACACACACACACACACACACACACACACACACACACACTGTCTATACACACACACACACACTGTCTATACACACACATACACACACACACTATACACCCACACACACTGTCTATACACACACATACACCACTGTCTATACACACATACACACACACACACTATACACCACACACACTGTCTATACACACACATACACACTGTCTATACACACATACACACACTATACACCACACACCACACACTGTCTATACACACACACACACACACTGTCTATACACACATACACATACACACACTATACACCACACACACACACACACTGTCTATACACATACACACACACACACACACACACTGTCTATACACATACACCACACACACACACACACACACGCACACTATACACTACACACTACACACACACACACACACACACACACACACACTAGAAACACACACTGTACAGGACCCCCCCACCACCACCACTACACACACACACACACACACACACGCACACACACACGCACACACACACACACACACACACACACACACTGTACAGGACACACACACACACACACACACTTCATGTCTCACAAGGACTAAGTTTGTAATCAAGTATCCATTGGATAGTGAGTGTAAACACTTTAAAAAAGCAAATAAATAAATAAAATGATAATAAAATAAAATATATTTTTTTAAATTAATAAATACAAAATGAAACTAAATTTAAAAAAATTAAAAACGTAAAGGCATATTCAAACCTTTGAAAAAAACAAACATGTTTTACTTTACACACTTTTCCTCATGCTTTATGGGGCCATATCATTTCCATTTTTACTAGTGAGGACCTTTATTTATATTTAACTCTTGTGGGGACCTGACTTTTGGTCCCCATAGTGTCAGAGGTCCCCATGGTGTGACCTTTGTTAAAAATAAATAAATAAATAAACACATCTTGAAATGTTTGAAAAATAGCTGTGTGTCCAGTGTGTGGTGCAGAGGGTTAAAGGTTAAAGGTCAGGGTTAGGCTGTGTGTCCAGTGTGTGGTGCAGAGGGTTTAAAGGTTAAAGGTCAGGGTTAGGCTGTGTGTCCAGTGTGTGGTGCAGAGGGTTAAAGGTTAAAGGTCAGGGTTAGGCTGTGTGGTCCAGTGTGTGGTGCAGAGGGTTAAAGGTTAAAGGTCAGGGTTAGGCTGTGTGTCCAGTGTGTGGTGCAGAGGGTTTTAAAGGTTAAAGGTCAGGGTTAGGCTGTGTGTCTAGTGTGTGGTGCAGAGGGTTAAAGGTTTAAAGGTCAGGGTTAGGCTGTGTGTCCAGTGTCTTATGCAGAGGGTTAAAGGTTAAAGGTCAGGGTTAGGCTGTGTGTCCAGTGTCTTATGCAGAGGGTTAAAGTTTAAAGGTCAGGGTTAGGCTGTGTGTCCAGTGTCTTATACAAAGGGTTAAAGGTTAAAGGTCAGGGTTAGGCTGTGTGTTGTATGTAAAACAATGTATAAAATCCTCACTCTTATATTCACTGGTTGTCAAACTTTTTTCATTCATGTTCCCCCTTAGAAACATATTTTAGTCCAGTACCCCCCTGACATGGACAAAACATTTTTTGGAAGAAAAAATATGTAAAATCAATGTCTGATTTATTAAATACAAACTTATATCAGTTTTTATGTCATGATTTTGACTTTTTATTCTCATCATTTTTACTATTTATCTCATCATTTTGACTTTTTTTCTCATCATTTTGACTTTTTTTCTCATCATTTTGAGTATTTATCTCATAATTTTGACTTTTTATCTCATCATTCTGACTTCACTTAATGCACCTTATAGTCCAGTGTGCCTTATAGTGCGGAAAGTACAATAATAATTTTGAAAAGCTTCATGTACCCCCTGCATACTACCATTTGAGAACCACTGCAGTGATACAATACTCATGTATAAATGATTGTACTATAATTAGCATTAGCATTAGCACTGCCATGCTAGCGGTTACAGCACAAACAGACTTTTGGATCATTTGGAACAGGTTCATTCCTAGTTGAACTCAGCATACGTGTATTTTCAGACACTTTTTAAAGGACTAGTAGTGAATGCAGTGGTCTACTTTGTTCCTCTCCTGTCTGTTCTCCGTGTGAGAGGGAAAAAAAAGAAATCAACATATGGTCGTAGCGTCGTAGGAAAGGACCCATTCACACATCAGCTCATCAACAAGAGAGGATTGATTAAAAGTCCTTTTTATTACTCACTGCATCCTTAATGGACGCTAGACTTTCAAAATGGAAGAAACAATTAGAGTTTTACTGCTTTGTGGGCACTACTGATTTATATAAATCACTGCACGGGTGTAAATTTTCCAATAAAAGAGCGAACCACTCCTAGCATACATAATCAACATGTCCGCTCTGGGTACACACACCGTACTCCAACAATCTCTGTAAATTGGTGGGTTCTCAACACTCGCACCAGTTCAAGCTTAACCTAATCAACAGATTGAGTGATGGAAATCCTAAACTAGACTTTACTGCGTCTAATCATAAAATAGTCTTCACATCTGACACATCCCCCCCCCCCCCCCCCCCCCCCCCCCCCCACACACACACCCCTCAGCTGAAAGAAAACAAGCTCCTGACCCCTTAAACGTCTTTGTTGCACTAAGACGTCGTTAATTTCCGAGCAGGTTGATGCACTAACGCAGAGGTGTCAAACTGGTTTTAGCCCAGTATGATCTGAAAAAGTAATAAAATAACTGGGAAAAAAAAACAAGTAAAAATGTTTATATGTGCAACATTTCCTTTAAAAAAACTTGAAAGTGTCATTTTAATCAGATTTTGTCTCAGTTACAGCTTACGTTACAATTACAAATAAAACATTTAGTAAATATATTTTCAACAAACCTATATACCAGGGGGTGGTCAAACTCATTTTAGTTCAGGGGGTCACATTCAGCCCAATATGATTTTAAAGACCAGACCAGTAAAACACTAACAGTAAAATTAAATTATGATAATGTTTACATCTACTGAATAATGTCAATAACATGAACATATGTTATATGTATATATGCATCAGTGTGTGTAATATTGTGATAATATATCCAGTATTGATTAAGTTATAGCGTGATATGTTTGACACAAACACAGACAGTGTTACACAAGTTAATTTGACCTCCATAAAAAGTCAAAATCATGAGATAAAACATCAAAATAATATGATAAAAAGACAAAATCACATGATAAAAAGTAAAAATCATGTGATAAAGACTCAAATAATGCAATAAATAGTAAAAATCATGTCAAAATGATGTGATAAAAAGTCTTATATATCTAGTATTGATTAAGTTATAGCATAATATGATAAAACATTAAAATATTGTGATACAACAATAAAAATAATGCAATAAAAAGACAAAATAATGCAATAAAATGTCAAAATAATGTGATATAAAGTAAAACCATGTGATAAAATGTCAAAAATAAGGCAATAAAAAGTCAAAATCACGTAATTAACATGTAAAAATAACGTGACAAATAGTCTTATATATCCAGTATTGATTAGGTTATAGTGTTATATGTCTATATTTGACACACACAGTGTTACACAAGTTAATTTGACCACATGTCTATTAGTCATAGGTGATAACACCAACTATGAGAATTGTCGAAACCTATAATATGATTTTGACCTTTTAGGTAATTGTGACCTTTGACCTTTGACCTTTTCTCAATTGGACCATTGCATCTGGTGCAAAATGTATTTACTTTTGCTACTACTAAATGTAAAACAGCCCCTCCCTGTAACCTGAGTTTAAAATGTTATTTTAAAAGTGGATGTAGTAGAAGTTAAACTTATGCAAAGTTTGTTATTTTTCCTCCTCACTGAGTAAAAACCACATTTACTTTATGAACTTTAAACCATTACAAAGGTGTCACATTTGTAAGCGGGAAAAAACATCATTAAAAAAAAACATACATGTGTGTATCCTGCTGCCAAAACTGGAATATCTGGAAAACAAGTCAACTCTTCTGGGAAATGAACTCATTTAACTTTAGTTTTGTTCCTCATTTTGAAACAGGAAACAAATGTCTGGGTTTTCTTTAAAAAAAAAAAAAAAGTAAAGTAGGGCTATCTTAGTTGTGCTACCTCCTCCTAACAGCTGCAAATCTAATGTGCTACTGTAGTAGTCTAGTTACGCTCAAGCTCAATGTAGTTTTTGGCTAGATGTATTTTTGTTCATTTTAATGTCATTTTTTGTGGATTTTAGTGGATTTTTCTGCATTTTAGTGTAATTTGTAGTGGATTTTTCTGCATTTTAGTATAATTTTAGTGCATTTTAGTATAATTTTAGGGCATTTTAGTATCATTTTAGGGCATTTTAGTATCATTTTAGTATCATTTTAGTGCATTTTAGTATCATTTTAGGGCATTTTAGTATAATTTTAGTGCATTTTAGTATCATTTTAGTGCATTTTAGTATCATTTTAGTGCATTTTAGTATCATTTTAGTGCATTTTAGTATCATTTTAGTGCATTTTAGTATCATTTTAGTGCATTTTAGTATCATTTTAGTGCATTTTAGTATCATTTTAGGGCATTTTAGTATCATTTTAGTGCATTTTAGTATAATTTTAGGGCATTTTAGTATCATTTTAGTGCATTTTAGTATCATTTTAGTGCATTTTAGTATAATTTTAGGGCATTTTAGTATCATTTTAGTGCATTTTAGTATCATTTTAGTGCATTTTAGTATCATTTTAGGGCATTTTAGTATCATTTTAGTGCATTTTAGTATAATTTTAGGGCATTTTAGTATCATTTTAGGGCATTTTAGTATCATTTTAGGGCATTTTAGTATCATTTTAGTATCATTTTAGTATCATTTTAGTGCATTTTAGTATAATTTTAGTGCATTTTAGTATAATTTTAGTGCATTTTAGTATAATTTTAGTGCATTTTAGTATAATTTTAGTGCATTTTAGTATCATTTTAGTGCATTTTAGTATCATTTTAGGGCATTTTAGTATCATTTTAGTGTATTTTAGTAGTCCAACCAGACTAACTCTCCTAGCGGTAGCAAATCTAATGTACTACCATAATAACCATGTTTTGCTCAATGTAACTTTTGGCTAGATGTATTTTTTTAGTGCATTTTAGTGTATTTTAATCTATTTTTAGTAGCCTAGTCACACTAGCTCCTCCTAGCGTTAGCAAATCTACTGTTCTACCATCGTAGCATAGAACAGTTAAATGACATGGGATTACTTATTGTTATTTTTTCCTCCACATGATCATACTGTAAAGGCAGTACATATAGTATTTCTAGGCATGTATTGATCACAGTGTACATACATACACAACAGATTAACCATGTATGTTAATGCACACTGACACCACTGTACTGTTTTACACTAAAACTACACACAACCTCTCAATAAGATGATACTTTAGACCTGTTCAAAAATCTACCTTTTCTATTCTCCGGATTTTTGGTTTAGATTTCCTTTTTTCAAAAATGACAGAAGAATGTGAGAAAAAAATCAGCAATCTTTAAATTCTTTTTTATTTTAATCACTGTGTGTGTGTGTGTGTGTGTGTGTGTGTGTGTGTGTGTGTGTGTGTGTGTGTGTGTGTGTGTGTGTGTGTGTGTGTGTGTGTGTGTTCGCAGAGACATATCATGTTATAAATCAATGAATACTTGAGATATCACCATGAAATTACATGTGCATATATACATATAGCTAATGCACATCAGATACAGTGGTCTATTTGAGTAAAGGTCAAAGGTTAAGGTCACAATTAACTAAATGGTCAAAATCACATTATGGGTAATAAATCAAGAACAGAGGGTCACAAAACTTTCAGATTGGTACCAAACGATGCGGAATGAAGATTTATTAAATTCTCATAATTGGTGTTACTAATAGTTTTTGAGATCTCTGGAGGTCAAAGGTCACATTGACACTGTTTGTGTGTATCGCATTATTTTGATCTTTGAATTATTTGGAATTTATTTCGCATTATTTTGATGTTTTATCGAATTATTTTGAAATGAGTTTGAGTTTTTATGGAGGTCAAAGGTGACATGTGTCCAAATTAACACTGTCTGTGTGTGTCAAACATAGACATATTACGCTATAACTTAATCAATACTGGATATATTATCATAATATTACACACACTGACACATATATACATATAACGAAATCATCAATGTTGCAAAAAGTCAAAGGTCAAGGTCACTTATAGCAGAAAGGTGTGAGATTAGGAATTCTGTGAATACTTTGTATTGGTTGACTTTAGCGACTGGGAATTTTGACTTTTTATCTCCTAACTTTGACTTTAATCTCATAAATATTACATTTTATCTTATAATTTTGACTTTTTCAATATATGCACTGACGCATATATACATATAACAAATTCATCAATATTGCAAAAGGTCAAAGGTCAAGGTCACATATAGCAAAAAGGTCAACATGACATGATTGACAAGAACAGGTTGTCAGAAACATGAGATTGACACAAAATAAGGGTGAGGTTTGACATTCTCTGAATACTTGTTTATTAAACACATTTATTGCCCTGGGGTAAAAATGGGCCGGTTCTTTGGGTTCTTCAGAACCCTGTACCAAAGCTATTAAACTAGTGTTGTTAGTGTTTTACTGTGTTTCTACTGGTATCACTTCAGTTTGACCCTAATAAATGATCTATAAATATATCTAAATCTATTATATTGTATAATCCTAGAGCATAAAAACAACAGTGGATTTAAGATGAGGTTTGAAAGTTTCCTTCATGTTTTATTTTCAGCAGTTGAAGTCGCTCGTTTAGTGAAAAGTCAAAAACATCAGCAGCTGAATTAGTGTTTTATAGGAAGTTTAATGACGAACCCAGATGCCTTTTCGCTCCAGTCACATTGCGTGACAAAGGTGTGTGTATATTGTACAGTATATTTATCTCATACTTATGCCCCAGGGCAACTGTTGGTAACACAACCTCAGACAATCCTGCCATTCAGGTTCACATTTTCTCTGTTTTTTTTTTGTTGTGTTCTTTGCTTTAATGGAATGAACAGTTTGACTCTTCACAACAGGGGTGTCATTCAGCCCAATATGATCTCAAATGGGCCGGAGCAGTACAATAATAATTTTGAAAATGTAAAATAATGTTATGATAATGTTTATGTTTGTTTAACAATCTGATTAATATAAACAATTTGAAATGTGTCATGGAAAACAAGTGTAATTTTAAGAATATTCTGTCTCAGTTTATCATTTTTATATGTTTGTACAATTACAAATACGTAAAATATTTGATGATAGGCAGAATATTGGTCAAATTACACATTTAAGGTTGTTCATATTTGTTCATTTACATTTTTTTGTGTAAAGATCATTTATTAATATGAAGAATTTTGTGTAATTTAACTTTTTTTATACTCAAACAAAGATAAAATCTGCACTTTTCATTATTATTGGTAATTAATTTACTGATCCGACCCAAATGAGATGTAATTATTCTTTTTGTGGAACCTGAATTAAAATGGTTTTTACATTATTGATTTGATTTGACTTTGATTTGAATGATTTATTTCGAACATGTGCAAAGTGCAACAATAATCAATACAACAATAATAATAATAACAACGACATGTCTGTAAAGGAGTAGGATGAAGCATAAGTTTATTTAATTCTACCCCTTCTTCACTTCCCCAATAACCTAAATTCATCTTATAGTAATATAGTGCATAGTACAAAAATTATGATAATAATAAAAATAATAACAATAATAACAATACCAATAATAAATAACTGAAGTACTAAACATATACATATATACAAAAAGCAAAACAGGACACAAAAAACCCCCCAAAAAACCAAATGAGCAGATAGGAAAGTAGGTAACAAATAGAGGTTGTTTTTTTTTTTTTTTGTTTGTTTGTTTGTTTTCTTTTTTTCTTCCCTTCCTTCTTCTTCTTTTCCCTTTCTTTTTTCTTCCTTTTTCTAATTTGTCTGCATTTTGTTCTTATTTTTTTAATTTTATTTATTTTATTTTATTTTTCTTTTCATTCGCTTATTTTATTCATTCATTTATTTATTTATTTTTTCATCTTTTAACCCCACAGAGGGGGAGTCAACATTGTTTGAGATCAATGCATATTCCAGTCTTGCAGCCATATACTATACTATTGATATTATTGATTAATACTATATTGATAATATCTTTAATGTAACTCATCCTATGGGCCACATTTGGCCCCTGGGCCTTATGTTTGACACCCCTGCTTCACAACCCCAGGTCACCTTGTCATTTTTCTTCTACAATAATTCGACTTTTCCTCTATATAACGTGAAGTGATAAATTCTATACTTAACATAAATATAAAACATGCAGTCAAAGGCTTCAGACGTTTGTAGAAAACACCTTTAATTTTCTATTATCTGCTTTTTTATAAAGAAATGAAGCAACATTTCTGTGTTTTTGCTGCTGTTATGACTGCAGTTATCATTGTTACACTTTTCCTGATCAGCTCTAATCAATCTAATCAATACATTTTCTTTAGTATCTGTTCATTATAACATGACATGGCGTCACTATTGTTGTTTGTCTTTATACTGTCGTTGTTGTTATTTCTTGTTTGCTCTCACTAATGATTAGAAAAAAATATATGCACAAAAGTTTAGTGATATTTACTGGGGCTGTAAAAAATTAACACATTAACTCTGGTTAAACTAATTAAAAAAATGTTTTAAATTTTAATTTTAACAAAGTTGAAAGTGTTGAATAAATATATTAATTTCATATATATTTACATTTTTTGCATATGTTTTAGGGTATTTTATCACATTTTTTGGTGGTTTTCTTCTGTATTTCTAAAGAGTTTCTGAATATGTTTTGGATTTTTACTTTTTTGTGTGGATTTTAAGGAAATGTATTTCCTCCACATTTTTTGTGTTCTTTTATATATATATGTATATATATATATATATGTATATATATATATATATGTATATATATATATATATATGTATATATATATATATATGTATATATATATATGTATATATATATATATATATATATATGTATATATATATATATATACGTATATATGTATACGTATATATATATATATACGTATATATGTATACGTATATATATATATGTATATGTATATATATATATATATATATACATATATATATATATATATGTATATATGTATATATATATATATATGTATATATATTTTATTGTATGATCATTTATATTTTATTTTTTTATCTGTGTAGTTTTAGCACTGTTTATTGTATTTTTAGATGTATGTTATTGCCTTGTTCTCCGTCTCTGTTTTGTGTTTTATGCTTTGTCGTGTACAGTGCTTTGTGTCAGCTGTGTCTGTTTTAAAGCGCTTTTATAAATAAAGATGGTATGGTATACAGTACAGTCAGTGGTGGGTCCTTCAGTGACGCCCCATACATTAACTTCACCTTCGTATAGACGAGTAAAGCTGCACTTTATTTCAGGAGCATTTAAAACCATCAGGTATGTATTCACAATTAAGATTAGGAAACTAATTACAGATATTGTCAAAAATAAAAAGGTGATTTAAAAATACTAAACAAAATGACACTGTGTGATCTTAAACAGTGTGTTTAATAAACTGCACTGTTTCATATAAGGCACCAACCACACAATAACAAAACAAAATATTCTTTGAAAATAAAGTTAAGAGATCGTTTGCATTTTTGACAATAGGATATATAACAACAAATAACTGAAAATGTTACAATGACAAGATGAAATTAAAAATAAAATGCATTTACTCACCAACATAGTTCTCCACAGTATCTGCTTATTTGAACATAAAGTGGAACCTCCTTTCTTTTGTCTAGAACACTTCAGTGGCTGTTGTACAGTTTCAGCTCCATCAGTCAGTTCCTTTTCTATGGACATGGAGGCTAATGCTAACGATGTTCCTGTCCAGTCGCATTTCTGGTATAAATTTGAATACGCTTTAACACTGAAAATGACCGTTGGACAGAAGAGTCAAAACAGTAACAGTCAAAACAGTAACAGCCAAAACAGTAACAGCCAAAACAGTTACAGCCAAAACAGTAACAGCCAAAACAGTAACAGCCAAAACAGTAACAGCCAAAACAGTAACGGTCAAAACAGTAACGGTCAAAACAGTAACGGTCAAAACAGTAACGGTCAAAACAGTAGCGGTCAAAACAGTAGCGGTCAAAACAGTAGCGGTCAAAACAGTAGCGGTCAAAACAGTAACGGTCAAAACAGTAATAGTCAAAACAGTAACAGCCAAAACAGTAACAGTCAAAACAGTAACGGCCAAAACAGTAACGACCAAAACAGTAACGGTCAAAACAGTAACGGTCAAAACAGTAACGGTCAAAACAGTAGCGGTCAAAACAGTAGCGGTCAAAACAGTAACAGCCAAAACAGTAACAGCCAAAACAGTAACGGTCAAAACAGTAACAGTCAAAACAGTAACAGCCAAAACAGTAACAGCCAAAACAGTAACAGTCAAAACAGTAACAGCCAAAACAGTAACGGTCAAAACAGTAACGGTCAAAACAGTAACGGTCAAAACAGTAACGGTCAAAACAGTAACGGTCAAAACAGTAGCGGTCAAAACAGTAGCGGTCAAAACAGTAGCGGTCAAAACAGTAACAGCCAAAACAGTAACAGTCTAAACAGTAACAGTCAAAACAGTAACAGCCAAAACAGTAACGGCCAAAACAGTAACGGTCAAAACAGTAACGGTCAAAACAGTAACGGTCAAAACAGTAACGGTCAAAACAGTAGCGGTCAAAACAGTAGCGGTCAAAACAGTAGCGGTCAAAACAGTAACAGTCTAAACAGTAACGGTCAAAACAGTAATAGTCAAAACAGACCAGTGTGTAAAGTTGTCTCACTCAGATTTTTCCTCCAAAGAAAATTGTCCTTCATCCATTATTAGTTAAAATTCAGCTGGCTCTTGAATTTCCGTGTTCAGTTTGTTTAGATATTCTCCAGATTGCCACTTGTCAGGTCGTAGTAAGTGCTAATCCAATCACTGAACACGTACATGTCAAGTTTAGCGTAAGTCCTGCTAGCTTACCTTGGTTAGCAGAGCCCAGATCTGATTGGCTGTTGTAACCTGACTGTTCTCGTTCACTTCCAGTGCAGAGGGCGTGCTAAGTTTATTCTGAAAGTCTCAAACAAATGTAATTTACCTGACAACACAAGCTAGCTGAAATATAATTGGTTAAAAACTCTACCATAAAAAACACCATTGGAAGCCACTCGACTAAGTGGAAATAATATGACATGAAGAAAACAGAGAATAGACAATAATTAATTTACATATTTATGAAAACAAAATAACATACATTGACTTTTCTGAGCATGTTTAGGTCAGCAGAGAAGGCCTCGGCCCTGACGGACCACCACTCTATACAGTGTCAGACTGACTTGGACCCAATGTAACATTTGTGCAGAATCACAACCTGAACACCATGATATGGGACTTGTATTGTTATTTCACAAAATGACTCTCTGACGCCCCATACAGTTTTGGAATGGGAGTGAAAAAACATCCTCCCGCTGTCACAAGGGAAGCGAGGGGCTCTAATACTAGTTATTTATTTATTTTTTCTGTGTCTCAATCAATGAAATTAATCAAATTTTATTTATATAGCACCAAAAAAGATGCACAAGGTGCTTTCCAAAATGAGATAAAAAAAAACAACACAAAACAAGTAACATTAATAATTATAAAACCAAGATAAAAACAAAGATTTGATTTGATTTGAATGATTTATTTCGAACATGTGCAAAGTGCAACAATAATCAATACAACAATAATAATAATAACAATGACATGTCCGAAAAGGAGTAGGATGAAGCATAAGTTTATTTAATTCTACCCCTTCTTCACTTCCCCAATAACCTGAATTCATCTTATAGTAATATAGTGCATAGTACAAAAGATAATAATAAAAATAATAACAATAAGAATAATAACAATACCAATAATCAATAACTGAAGTACTAAACATAGACATATATACAAAAAAAACAAACAAAAAAACCAAAAAAAAACAGCAGATAGGAAAGTAGGTAACAAATAGTTTTTTTTGTTGTTTATTGTTTTCTTTTTTCCTCCCTTCCTTCTTCTTATTTTCCCTTTCTTTTTTTACTTTTTTTTTCTTTCGTATTTCTAAGTTGTCTGCATTTTGTTCTTATTTTTTATTTTATTTTATTTTATTTTTCTATTCATTCACTTATTTTATTCATGTATTTATTTATTTATTTTTTTATATCTTTTAACCCCACAGAGTTAAAAAAAAAAAAACAACCCGTAGCAACAACATAAAAAACACATGGACGGTCACTACATAAATAAATAAATATGTTTTTAAAAACAGCTGTAGCTCAGTCACTGATTGAAATGATGCTGGAAACATTTTCCACAGCCTCCGAAAAAACATTCACCATATTTTTTGTACTTTTGTATTTTGGGACAACCAAAAAGGTGTGGACTGAAGATGTGGTCTCTCATGAGAAAGTTGTCAAATTATGTCCCCACCAATGTCAACGTCCTTTTTACGCCCTTGTTCTGCAGATTAATGTTAAGTTTGACACCTGTGCTCTAACTGCTGTTTTATCACAAAAATCAAAATATGCACTTTTTCAGACGGTTGACATGTGGGGACATGGCCTCGCTCTGCTGCTGCTGCGTACGTTACATACACTAAATATTTATTATAGGAATGTGTTTATGACGTTTGGGATCTTTTTTCTTCTCCTGGTTGATTTATTGATTTCATATATTATTATTAGTTTGTGTCATTATTAGTTTTTCACAGAAGCGTGTGTTTAAAACCTTGGTCTGCGTCTTTAAGAAGCTTCATTTTTGCTCGTACTTTTCCCCCAAACTGCAGATAAATATATCCTGTCTTTGCTTTGTAGCAGTGCCAGTGGCTTTTCCATCCATTTACACTTTCCTGTCGGACACAAGAGTCAGAATGGAAAATACCAGTTTGATGCAAATACCAGAAAGTACACACTCCGTTTACTTGTCAAATACCTTTCTTGGTGTTTTGTGTGTGTGTGTGTGTGTGTGTGTGTGTGTTTTTTACCTGTTTCTTTGGGTGTGTACATTTTTTTTTCTTCAAGTTGTGAGGTCATGTGTGAAAAATGTGTCGGAAAACAGTCATGCTGAAACATATCAAAACCTGTTTTTATGTAATCGTGTGCGTATGTGTTTGTATTCCTATCTTTATGGGGACATTGATTGATATGTTAACACAGTCACACCATGGGGACCTCTAACACCGTGGGGACCTGAATTTTGGGTTAAATATAAATAAAGGTCCCCATTAGTAAAAAGTAAAATAAAAATGATGGATGTGGAACTTTAAA
>CM035789.1:44064502-44069502 GCA_020466265.1 Siphamia tubifer | reverse complement strand
GTTCAGACACGTGGTGTTACTGGAAACAAATGTATTTGTCTGTTTATATGTGTTTATTTCACCAGGTGAAATCCTCATTGGAATTAAAAATGTAAAATATTCTGAACAAAGCTGCAGCAATTTAACAGTGAAATTAATTGACTAATTAAACAGTTTTTTTTTTGTCACAGGATAATCAGTTTGAATCATTTATTAACAGAAACGGTACATTTTCTCTGACCTTAGCTTGTTTTAATTTTAATTATCTACTTTCTTTCCTCCTCTTTGACAGTAAAAAGTAATAAAATAAATGTCATTTTGTGTTTTACACATCACCCTTTGTCATTTTCTCATGTTCTATAATTAAACAAAATTGATTGAGAAAATAACCAAGAGATCAATTGATAATGAAAATAATTAACAAAAAGGTCTGATGTCAATTTTCTCTTCAGATAAAGTAGACACTTTTTTTCCCTCGCTATAAGTGGAATAATTCCACTCAGTTTTAATGAACTGCGTCAATTCTAATGATAGAAAATTAATAAATATAAGTAATTGTGTATTTTGCAGGTGAAAATGTCTCACAATTATGATGTAAAACAGGATGTGAAACTCATTTTAGTTCAGTTCCATATTCAGCTAAATTTGATCAGAAGTTACACCCAACCAGTAAAATAAAACTATAAACATATATAAATAATAATCAACCATAAACTTTTGTCCTTGTTTTAGAGCAAAAAAGAAAATTTACATGATGAAAATGTTTACATTTACAAAACCATCCTTTCAAACAGTGTGAAATAAATGTTATTTTAACATTATTAGGCTTTAGTTTATCATTTACATGTGTATATTATAACTTACAAATACACATAACATTTAGTAATAGGTGGAATATTATTAAAATTGAACTTAATTCTCTGAAGACATTTCATGTTGTTCATATTTGTTCCAGTTATTATATGTTGTTTTAGTTCAGGAATGTGAAACTTATTTTAGTTCAGTTCCACATTTAGCTAAATTTGATCAGAAGTGAAGCTCAACCAGTAAAATAAAACTATAAACATATATAAATAATTATCAACCATAAACTGTTGTCCATGTTTTAGAGTCAATTAACTAGCCTAGCTGTGCTAGCCTCCCCTAGCAGCAGCAGATCTAATGTTCTACCGTAGTAGAAACAACCATAGAAGAAGAACAACAACAGGTGTAGAATTCAGTTTATCAAAGATGAGTGAAGAATGTGAGAAAACGTCAACAATCTTTAAATTATTTTTACTCTGCTACTGCGCCATCCTAAAGATTACACTGATTGGTGGTAGTACCGTCCTATTACATACAGAGGATTTGAAAGACAACCTTTTAGCCCCGCCTCCCCTGACGATGAAGCACCACTAGACCCATACATGGAATGAATAGGGATAGCACTGCTAGGCTAGGCTAGGCTAGGCTAGACAGGTTTCTAGTGTCTGGTCGAGCAGATATTTTTATTTCCCTATAATCTCTTTTGGCAGTTTTCCAGTAGTTTTCCAATTGTTTTTCCAGTAGTCTTTCCAATAGACTTTCCAATAGTGTTTCCAGTAGGTTTTCCAGTAGGTTTTCCCAATAGTTTTTCCAGTATTTTTTCCAATAGTTTTCCCAGTACTTTTTCTAGTAGTTTTTCCAATAGTTTTTTCAGTACTTTTTCCCAGTAGTTTTTCCAAAAGTTTTTTCCAATAGTTTTTCCAGTATTTTTTCCAATAGTTTTCCCAGTACTTTTTCTAGTAGTTTTTCCAATAGTTTTTTCAGTACTTTTTCCCAGTAGTTTTTCCAAAAGTTTTTCCCAATAGTTTTCCAGTAGTTTTTCCAATAGTTTTCCAATAGTTTTTCCAGTAGTTTTTGAGTAGTTTTCCAATTGTTTTTCCAGTAGTCTTTCCAATAGACTTTCCAATAGTGTTTCCAGTAGGTTTTCCAATAGTTTTCCCAGTACTTTTTCTAGTAGTTTTTCCAATAGTTTTTTCAGTACTTTTTCCCAGTAGTTTTTCCAAAAGTTTTTTCCAATAGTTTTCCAGTAGTTTTTCCGATAGTTTTCCCAGTACTTTTTCTAGTAGTTTTTCCAATAGTTTTTTCAGTACTTTTTCCCAGTAGTTTTTCCAAAAGTTTTTCCCAATAGTTTTCCAGTAGTTTTTCCAATAGTTTTCCAGTAGTTTTTCCAATAGTTTTCCAGTAGTTTTTCCAATAGTTTTCCAGTAGTCTTTTCAGTAGTTTTCCCAGTAATTTTTCCAATAGTTTTTTCAGTACTTTTCCAGAACGCTACAGTCAGTGGGTGAAGTTGGACTCAGAAGTGCAGTGTAGTTAAAGTTTAATCAGTCCATTTTCCAAAGCTGTTCCACTAAATCTCTGGAATGGGGACAGAATCCAGGACTTTGGAATCAGAGTCTAGAGTTTTTACACTCGGTTTAAAAAAAACATTTGTCTTCACTTCAGTAAATGATTTATTTTTTCTGGTTTAAACATTAATAACAGTTCGTCTGGTGCTTTTCTGTCACATCCTGTTAGACTTCTGATAATGGTCCTACCCCCCACCCCCTCCCACCTTCCAGAACACCAGCTCCAGATCCTTGGTGTGAATGGGATAAGTGGAACAGATTTGGATGAAACCAAATGTACTCAGGAGTTCCTTCAGTGACAGGATGAGACAGATTAGCTTATTTTCTCGACTATAAGATGCTAGTTTTTTTTCCACATGTTTTGAACCATGAGATTTTTCCAAAGGTGAGGATATTCCGTGGATTTTTCTTCCACCACTAGGGGCGCTCTAACTGGAATTAGAATCTAAACTACTCAGAACAATCAAAGCAAAGAAGAATACGTTACTTTTTCTTTCGCAGATAGAACAGCGACGACAAACTTCGCAACTGTTAATTCTTTTTCAAATCCTCAGCCATCGTCGTGGAGACAGATGTTGTTCAACTGTGACACAGAAGAAGACGATGTCATGGGTTTTAATGAAGATAATTAAAGTGATTTGTGATTTAAAACACGGTTAGAAATTAAGATAAATATGGTAAATACTAGAGGTGTGATGAGATGTAATTTGGCCAGATTTCTCGTCGCATTAAAATTCTGTCTTGCGAGATTTGTTATCCAGCAGCAGACAGGATGACATCAGGAAAATATCGGAATATCGAAAAAATCCCCAGCAAATCGTACCCCGGTAATACTATATTACTGGGGTATGATTTGCTGGGGGATCCCCCCCTCTGGTTTTGGACATCGGGTTCATCATGGTCCACTGATTTTGCTGCCGATCCCACCTTAGTCAGCGCCCTGGGCACCGTGGGGTTTCTGGGAGACCCTCTTAGTCACGTGTGCATTAGTCTGTGGGTTGCCAACATGGTGGCTGGCATACGTGGGCCGGTCCCTGCCCTGGCGATGTGGTTGGCGTGCCGGGGGAGAAGGCGCAGCGAGTTCAGGAAGTGATGAAGTCCGGGCAGAGGGTTCTGTAAAGACCAGAGCTGGTTGCGGAGGACCTGGCAAGGGTGTGTTTCCTCATTTGGACCTCAGCACAGTTGGTCGACCTCAAAACAGTTCAAATAATGTAGAAAGAAAATCAGAACCATTTCCCACCAAGTGTCCAGGGGTCGTTTTAAGTGAAGGAAAATTAACCCAATGTGAGGGGAATTTATATATTTAAAAAAAACACCTGTACGTACTAACTTAAAAATGTATTGTGTTTCAGTTAGAGTTAATCTGTGGAAAAACTGTAGTGAAGAACTGAAAACCTGCAAAAGTTTAAACAGGTTTTTATAAACCACATTCTAAGTAGATACACGAAACACATGGAAATATGAATTTATAGCAAGAAACAGGTTTCCCTTTTTCTGATGCACTTTCTTTTCTTTTTGGTTGTATATATATACATGCTCTAACTGAGTCATACAAAGGGGTAGAACTAGATACGTTTTGTTAACTTCATCCTACACCCTTTTGAACGAGGTATAATTATCTAGGATGCTAAAGAGGTGTCGTTTTAATTTCTGCTTAAATACTTTGTATGTTTTACTTATTTACTTGTTTTGTTTTTAGCTGTTTGAATAATGTCTCCAGGGCGCTTTCCGAGAACGTGTGTTGTTGCTAAGTTACACAGACGTCACACACTTCCTGTTAGATCCATTGTATGTGTAAACATTAACAGACTGTGGTTGTCCCGCCTCCTCCTTGCTTTTGATTGGTCACTAAGAGAACTGTGACATTGACGAGCGCAGCACTGTTCTAAAAGTTCGACGAACACTCACATTATTGGCACGGTTATCGTCAGTGTTTTTAGAACAGCTGTGTCGTCTCATCATTATCCCGTCTTCATCATGGGAAAAATAAAACCAAAAGTTCCAGGCTGGTGGGAAGGGTCTTGACTCCCATGGGTGCCGGGGGAACAGATCCCAGGTGTGTCAGACAGGTGTGTATCTTCACCTGGTTGTGTGTTTACCTCAGATGGTTGGATTATGGTGAAGATGGGACTGTAATCCACTGCGCCTATATTTGGCAGACGCTCTCGTCTAAAGGTAGAGCGACGCCCTGAAGGAAAGAGACAGATATGGACAGCCTTCCATAAGGAATGAGACGGATATGGACAGCCTTCCCACACCTGTGACATAATATTTGGGCAGACAGGTGGCGTCTGGATGAGGGTCTCAGATGGAACTGTTGGAGACGCTCTCACTGTCAGACTGTGTTTATAGAACAGATAATGTACTGATAATTCACATTCACCAGTAGATGAAGGGTTCTGTTCCCTGCAGAGAAACAGTAACAACAGCAAAACAATATTAAAAACCATTAAAAAAACTATTAAAAACCTTACAATATTAGCCTAGCCACACTATCCCTATTCATTCCATGTATGGGTCTAGTGGTGCTTCATAGTCAGGGGAGGCGGGGCTAAAAGGTTGTCTTTCAAATCCCTTTGTATGCAATAGGACGGTACTACAACCAGCGCCGGAATATTGACGGAGGAGTCTGGAGAAAGTTAGGAATGACTA
>CM035789.1:44057668-44064402 GCA_020466265.1 Siphamia tubifer | reverse complement strand
TTTAAGAAATTAAGTAAAATTGTAATAATATTCCACCTGTTACTAAATATTAGATCCAGTGAGTTCTTTAAGTTAAAATGTTTACGTGTAAATCAGAAACTAAAGCGTAATATTGTTTGTTTTCATGATATAATTTGACTTTTTTTGCTCTAAAACAGAGAGAAAAGTTTGGAGTTGACATTATTTCTACATTATGTACTTGTCACAAAGTTCATAATTCTGATGAAAATTCACAAATTCCCTCGAGGCTCTAAATATATTTTCACTGGATACAGAGATGAAATGTACAGAAACAGGAAGGAGATGTGTTTCATATTCACTTTTCTGTTTTATTTATGTGCATCAACTGGTTATTTTCTGATTAATATGTTCATTTTTATTATTTAAATGTACATATGTATTATTATTATTAATAGTATTAATATGATTAAAGTGTTTTGTAGTAACAGTACTAGTAGAAAGGGTTAGGGTTAGATCAGTTTTCCACTTCTTCTCACTCCTTTTTGAACATGTTATTGCATTTATTTCTGTTTTTATTTTGTTCTTTTTTTTTGTTTTGTTGAAAATAAACTTTTATCAATCAAGACGTGTGCAGTGGAGTCTGACTGGACTGAAGCTTAACCTACTAGTTACTAAAAACAATGAACTAAACACCTCAACTATGTATTAAAATAATATTTCATTTACTCATCTCATAATTATATGTTTGTATGTTGGATTATTAATTTTTATCACAGAATTTGGACTTTTATTTTGTAATTTGGACGTTTTTATCTTGTAATTATAACTTTTTTATGTTGGAATTATGACTTTTTATTTCATAATTTAGAAATTTTAAATCACAATTTTGAGTTTTTATCTCGTAATTAGAAATTTTTATGTTGGAATTATGACTTTTTATCACAGAATGTGGACTTTTTATTTCAGAATTTTGAATTTTTGTCTTGTAATTTAAACTTTATGTTGGAATTATGACTTTTTATGACAGAATTTTGACATTTTATCACGCAATGTTGAATTTTTAAAATTATTTTTCTTACAACTGAGAAGTTGTTCTTTTTTTCGTTTTTTACTTTTACTTCAGTAAAGCAGTTGAATCAGTACTTGTACTTTTACCAGAGTATTTTTTCACACCAGTAGCTGTACTTGTACTGCAGTACAGAATGTTAGTATTAAAATAATACTTCATTTACTCATCTCATAATTATACATTTTTATTTGGGCTTTTTTAATGTTGTAATTATAACATTTTATGTTGGAATTATGACTTTTTATTTCATAATTTATCATTTTTATATCACAATTTGGACTTTTTATGTGATAATTATAACTTTTTACATCAGAATCGTGTCTTTTTATCTCACAATTTTGATTTTATTATTTTTATTACAACTGATAGGTTGTTATTTTTAACTTTTACTTCAGTAAAGCAGTTGAATCAGTAGTTGTACTTTTACCAGAGTATTTTTCACACCAGTAGATGTACTTGTACTGCAGTACAGAATGTCAGTATTAAAATAATACTTCATTTTCTCCAGTCTTGTAGTGTTGTAGCTGCAGTACTGTGTTCCACCAGCAGAGGGCAGTGTTGTATTTGTTTTCAGAAGGTCCATCTTCCTCTAACACACTTTTCCAAATGAACAGTATCCACATCATTTTTCATTGAACGTAACATTTTACTCGTCTTCTGTCTGAACTAATAGTTAAATTTTATGTGAACACAGATTTATTGTACAATATAACAGAAGGAGAAGTTCACATTGTTCTGCTGTTTATCTTTGTTCATTCATTAGTTTCTCAAAGTAAATGTCCCAGTGTAAAAAGAAAATGCAATGTCAAAGTATTTAAATTCACTCAGAGTTATTCTAACAACGGACAGAGTTAAATTTAACCAGATAATGAACGTCCAGTGTTGGTGAAAATAATTAAAGTTAACAGAGGTTTAACACTGTCAGTGTCGTATATTCAGTGTTAAATTAAACTGATTCTGTCAAAGTTCATTCAACACTGATAAGAGTATAAGATACCTTTAAGTTTAAAAAAAATAATGACTCTGTAAAGCCCCGCCCACCAACCTCTGAAATTAACTATTACCTTTGTTTTTTCACTCCAGCAGAATCTGTGCAAGAATAAAGTTATGTTGTGTTTTAGTTAAAATAGTTAATTAGTATTTAAAGAATGTCTAATCTCGACACTATTTTGTGCCAATCTCCAGTTTCTATGACAACCTGTTCTTGAATTAGAGACAATAATATGATTTTGACCTTTCTGCTAAATGCGATCATTGACCTTTGACAATATTGATAATTTGATTATATGTATGTATGTGTCAGTGTGTGTAATATTATGATAATATATCCAGTATTTATTAAGTTATAGCGTGATATGTCTATGTTTGACACAAACTGTTACATAAGTTAATTTAGCCACATGTCACCTTTGACCTCCAGAGATTTGAATGTAATAAAATGTCAAAATAATTCGATAAAAACACAAAATCAGAAGATAAAAAAGTCAAAATAATGTGATAAAATGTCAAAATAATGCGATAAAATGTCTAAATCACATGATAAAAACAGAGTTATAGAAGTTAATTTTGACACATGTCACCTTTGACCTCCAGAGATTTCAAAAACTATTGGTCGTAGGTGATAATACCAATTATGAGAATTGTAATCTTCATTCTGCATCGTTTGGTACCAATCTGAAAGTTCTCTAGCCCTCTGTTCTTGAGCCATAACCCATAATGTGATTTTGAACTTTTAGTTAATTGTGACCTTGACCTTTGACCTTTACTCAAAGAGATCATTGCATCTGATGTGCATTAGCTATATGTGTATACCCATGTCATTTCATGGTGATATGTGACCCACCACCACGAAACCAGGCATAAGTCGCGCTGAGCCGTTCAGAGCTACAGCCAAATTTAGGCTGGAAGGTGATTTCTTATGTGTGTTTACACCTTATCAAAAAACGGTACCTTAACACCTCTATGTTCAGTTCCTGTGGTCATTACATTGAAATCCAATCAATAAAGGTGTTTATTGGGTCAATTATTTAAGCGGCGACAAAAGTTCAGGTATTGCTGAGCAAAGACAAAGACGACTTCCACCTCTTTTCGCCGAACAAAACGATCTCCGTTCCGTGGGTAAACACCCAAGTGTTTGGTACGAGGTAAAAGCTTATATTGAATGTTCTGTCCAATGGTGTAAGCCAAATGATTATAATACGTCACACTTCTGTCCTATTATTATAATATATAAAACTTCTGTGACATGTCCATCAGAGTGTCCTTTAACATCTGTCAACAATTTGTGTCAATCGGATACAAATTATTATGCGTTGCTAAGGACATCCTACCCCAAAACAGTCCAAAACTTTAACGGACAATATCTAAAAATATGCAAATTGTAAAATATGTCCAAATGTGGATATTAAAATGACCATAACTTTGGTTCTACTTGTGATAGAAACATCATTTTTTCACCATCTTAAACCTTAGTTTCCACTCTACCAAGCTACACACATAACTCCGTTTGGATTTACACACACTTATGCCTGGTTTACTGGTGGTGGGTCACATATCTCAAATACTCATTAATCTTGCCCAAGGTCACCGACAGAGAGAGAGAGAGAGAGAAAGAGAGAGAGAGAGTGAGGGAGTGGATGAGTGAGTGAGAGAGAGAGAGAGAGAGAGATGGATCATTGCATCTGATGCGTATTAGCTATATGTATATGCTCATTTAATTTCATGGTGATATCTCAAGTATTCATTGAGTTATCCCATGATATGTCTCTGTGGACACACACACACACACACACACACACACACACACACACACACACACACACACACACACACACACACACACACACACTGATTTCAATAATCTTTCCTAACAATTGTTGGGCAAGATTAAAGATCAACACTGTTTGGAGTAATTTATGTGAGAACATGTAGTGTTAAGTAGGTTTAACACTGGAAAAGGTACACTTAAGTCTTTAGTGTTGAATGTGAATAACACTATGGGTGTTATTGTGCTATATGGTGTTACTTGTCATATAGTGTAAAAAATAAATAAATAAATAAATAAATAAATAAAAAAAAAAAAAAATAAAATATATATATATATATATATATATATATATATATATATATATATATATATATATATATATATATATATATATATATATACATATATATATATATATATATATATATATATATATATATATATATATATATATATATATATATATATATGTATGTATGTATGTATGTATGTATACAGAAGCCTACATTTATCCTTTCAGTTAAAATAATAAATATAATATAGCCACAATAAAAAGTCATACAGAGAAAAATAAATAGCTAACCTATATAATAAATAAAATAAAATAAAACAAAATAAAATACGGGCCGAATTGGAGCCGTTGGCGGGTCAGTTTGGGGCCACAGGCCTTATATTTGTCTCCGCCACTGCCTGTCATGCTCTTCCACACCAGCAGGGGTCGCTGTGGCTCCGCCTCCTCCGCTGTGGCTCCGCCTCCTCCGTTTTACTGCAGCACAACAGTGGTCTGCTTCCTGCTGCTCACACATGTACACAGTCCATGCACTTAATCATGGACTCCTCAAAAAAAGATGATTCTTCTAATAAAGACACGAGTTCTGACAAAACCGAAGAGGAAAAACCTGACCTGTGTCCCGGGTTTAAGGACGTAGATGCGTTTGTTAAAGTAAGTGAAGTCACGAAAACGAGCCTGTGTTTGAGCCGTTTAAGCTAGCAGTTAGTTTGGACAACGTGGGAATGTATGTGGAAAGTAGAGTTTAGAAAATAATAATAATCTTTTTTGTTTTTAAGGCTCAGTTACATTACATTAATATCAGTTTGGTTGTAGGGGAATTGTAAATAAACTGACTTTTTCTGTGTGCTAGTTAGCTTAATAACAGCTTAGCTTCTCTAACAGATACATTTATGTTTCTTAACATGTTGAATTGGAGTAAAAACACTGACTGGTGGGTTAGTGTTTGGGATGAAAAAACTACAAATAGTGGGTCCTACTAAACTACAAACATTGACAAAAGTACCAAAGTCCTAGTAATTTATTATATGACATATAATACAATGTCTCTGACAACAACAACAGCTATTGCCTTCCAGTGAATTATCCAGACCCTAACCCTGTATAATATAAATAAATATAATATATCACAATATAAATAAATGACAGAAATTGGTACTTTTGTCACTTTCGTAGTTTATTTATTTATTTAACTTTTTATTTAAATTTCTTCAAATTCTAACGGAACAATAACAAACACAGATCTGAGACAAAACTTAAATAAATTAGACTGTTATTATCACAGACATAAAATACTATAGCAAAAAAAATAAGTGCTTACAACGGTATAAAATATATACATGTAAACATATATGTTAGCATTGTAAAGATCCCTTTGTTAGGCTTAATTCAACAACCCAAAATAATAAATTATTCCAGTGTTCTTCAACCATCTGCCATCTTTGCTAAAAAAAAACAACAACCATTTTTATTTGTAAGGACACTGTTATTCTGTCCATCATGTCCACTTGTTCCAGTTTTGTCTCCATTCTGTTATATTTGGTGATTTCATCCTTTTCCAGTTAACAGTTATAGTAATATATTTGAAATATACCTCTGCTCTACATTGAACTCAGCCAGTATGATACCTAATAAATAAATAAAACAACACATTTAAAGGGATTTTCGTAGTTTAGTAAGACAGTAATTGGCCATACCACTGAATTATGACCAAATATATTAGCTAAAACACAGAAAGACAAAACAAATGTATTAGTATAACACATTTCATGTACAGGACAATTCAAGGTGATTTACATAAAACATATAAGAAAGTTAAAATAGATAAAACATCATTAAAAGACAATTAAAATAAGAGACATAAAGCTAAGAGGACGTGTACATAAATGTTATTTTAATCTGGAACCACACATTGTCAATAATTTTATTGTTAAACCTCTGAGGGTAAATTTTAACACAACACTTTAACTTTTTATTCTGATTGTTTAATTTTTAGGAGTACGTAGTCATGGACATTTGCCAAAAAGTCATAGAAAAGTATTGGTTAAAGTGTTTATGAACCCTGGTATGATGACAAACTTTGTGACCTTGACTTTAAATCAAGTTTATTGACACATTTGATCATATCTGACAATAGACTGTGCTTCATATTAGATATCAGATTAAAAAAATATGCAATATGTTTGATACGTCACATCTCATAGCATCACAGTTACGTGGTCGAATATTGAAAAGTGGTCGAAAAATATAAGTAATCGAATATTGAAATGAACATATCACATAAAATAAACTGAGGATTTTTTTTCTCTAAATGTTTTTTCATACACTCTTAGGGAAAATTGCAAGAGAACGCAGAAATGACATATTGAAAAATAATATCTTGTTTTTATTAAACATGGAAAATCTCATTTGAACAATGTTTTATCAGTTTTCTCAGCAACCAAGCACCATAAAATGTATTTTTTTTTAAATATATATAATATTTAGTTTAATCAAAAATGACAGAAAAATCAAACCTTGTCGTAGTTCTGCCGTCTCTGACTGACTTGTTCTGATTGTTTAAAGTTGAATTGCGTTTGTAGGAGTACGTAGTCATGGAAATTTGCCAAAAATAATTGGTTAAAGTGTGTATGAACCCTTATTTTACA
>CM035789.1:44037668-44052668 GCA_020466265.1 Siphamia tubifer | reverse complement strand
CTATTCTAGGGGGCGCTGTAAACACATTTCTTTACAGACTTTTACGAAACTTATAAATACTCGCAATTTTTCACACTTCTGAAGTGTGTGCAAAATTTGGTGAGTTTTCGTGTATATTCAGGGGGTCAAATTAGAGGTCAAAGAGCTGACTGCCCTTGCGATCACAGCAGACTCAATAGGTCTTGCACCCGCCGTGGTCCGTGGCCAAGGCCTAAAAACACAGTGCAAAAGTACCAGTATATGGGTTCCATGGCCGGACACGTCCATAAGTTCTATTTGATTGGACGTAACTGTTGCCTTTCCATAAAAACATAGTTACTCTCTAATGTCATGTGATTCTATAGCAGAGGTGGGCAATTAAGTTTCCTATGGGGCCACATGAGAAATGTTCACAGTTATTAAGGGCCAGATTAATTCACCTGTAGCTCTGCTCAATATATATATTTTAAAAAACTGTAAATGAAACAATACAGTGAAAATATAGAGCACAGAATACAACTATTTAATTAATGTGAAAATGTACAAAACCAGCTCCATATGAACTTTACATGAAAAATCCTAACTGCAGATTTGCTTGTGTATTTAAGATCCTTTTCTGACTTTACTTAAGAAATACTTAGAAGTCCATGTCATGTTAAAATCTCTGCATTCTTAATAATTTTTTTTCCTTTTTTTGCATTAGCTGACACATGAATGGACTGAAACTGACCAACAAACCAATCAATGCATAAGTCTTATATTGAGTATGTGTGAAAAAAACATTAATTTGGCAGATTCTATGAAATAAAAGCTGTATGATATATATTTGCATTAACTTAAAATTTTCCAGTGACCTCATGTGGGCCCGTTAGCGCCGGCTATGGGGCCGCATGTGGCCCCCGGGCCTTGTTTTGCCCATGTCTGTTCTATAGGCTGTGATGAGTCTAACAAACTTTCAATGATCCGTTCATAACATGGTGCATTAGCAGCTCTGGTCCGTTCGACTTTAGCTTCTGGTCACAATAAACATGGAACATATGGTTCTGGTTTTTACTAATTATTCAGAGTTTGAGACACATGAGTAGTATTTTCTTGCATGTATCAAGTTAGGGGGTAAAAAAAACCCCAACACATTTGGGTTTCTTTGGCTAACACGTTCTCCAGTTGTAGTGACGTCCTTTACTAACATCATTGTAGAATCATTGAAACTTTACATGATAAATGTTCAGAAATGGACAGATTCATAATTGACAGTTTCACTGTAAAATAACATGTTGAGCCTTTAAATTGACTCTAAAATTGTATTTTCAATCTCGGTGGATATTTTTCAGAGTTACTGGGTCACAAATATATGATGCCTGACAGTTGATTTAATAAACGTTCAGGTGTTGTGTTCACACAGGTGAAGTTTCATGACATTAGTCTTGGTAGTTACAGAGTAATAGCTGTTTTAATGTGGGCCTGCATTTAAGGCACCACCCCCCTGGTTAGGAAGAGTGTCTGCACCAAATCCCTTTTTTGTCAGCGGGTGGGTTCACAACCTCGGTACCAAAAGGCTCAGCCATAATTAAAAATTAAAAAAAATCTCTCAAAAATGTTGACTTTTTAATCCCTTTTTTTTTTTTTTTTTTTTAAACTTTTTATCCCATGATTCTGACTTTTTAATTCCAAAATGTTGACTTTTTCTCTCATGATTTTTTTCCCCCGATTTGAACTTTTTATCCCATAATTACCTCCGCCAAGGAGCTTATCTTTTTGCCGTCTTTCATTGGTTTGTTTGTTTGTTGTACAAGGTAACTCATAGTGGATATTGATAACATTTTCAGTGTATGTTGGTAATGGGGAGATCTGGAAATAATTATTAGAACCTAAAAGTCTAAGTCGAATATTGTATGTGTTGACAATTTCCACCTCTTCTTTATTAATGATTTTATTCCTAAAGTCAATTATTGTCTTTTGTTTTTGCCACTTTGAAGTCAAGATAAATTATATTTATAATATCCTTATAAATATGTTCTGCAGCTTTTCACAGTTTTTCGTGAACAATGTTTTTTTCTTTTTTTTTTTTTTCATTGCTCAGGGTTCGAGCTCCGGAAGTCGCTCAGAAACATTTAAGCTGCTCCATGCCAAGAACATTACAAGACCTCAGCTGAAATTTAAAGAGAAAGTCGACAACAGCAACACGCCGTTTATTCCCAAGATCTTCATTAAGCCTAACGCAGTGAAGTCTCTTCCCTCCTGTAAGACGTTTGCTTCTGCTTTTATTGATTTTTTGTTTGTTTGTTTTTATTTTTGTTTCTTCATTTGTGTCTTATCTGAATGCTTCAACATATTTCTGCTCCAAATGTAGATTTCAGCAACAAGCAGATCCGTAAAGAAAGACCAGAAGACCTGGATGTTCCGGCTGCTCTGGCTGATTTCATTCATCAACAGAGAACACAGGAACACGTTGAAGACATGTAATATTTTAACCTCATTTAATATAATAGAATATTATATAATACAGTGCTACCTCATTTTATGAAATTTATTTATTCCACAAGTGTTTTCGTAACGTGATTTATTTAAATTTTTTCGTAAATAGTCGCAATTTACAGTACGAAAGGCCTAATTCGTTCCAAGGCCCCCTATAGTACCCCCCCCCTAAACCCTTTAAAAATAATAAAAGTATACACATTTGGTATGAAATGTGAGTTAAAAGTCAAAGAAAATTATTTATTAAACTATTAAAATGAACAAAACATGCAAAACATTTACTGTATTTTCCGGACTATAAGGTGCGTTTAAAATATATTAGTTTTCTCCAAAAACCACAGTGCGCCTTAAATATGGATTAATTCTGATTGTGTTTAGTGACTGTTTTTATCTTAAAATTATGACTTTTTATCTGATAATTTTTTCTTTTTATCTCATTATTTTGACTTTTTATCTCAAAATTTTGACTTTTTATCTCATTATTTTGACTTTTTATCTCATTATTTTGACTTTTTATCTCATTGTTTTGACTTTTTATCTCATCTATCTCTCTTATAGTGCAGAAAACACGGTACATCCCATTGTGGTTGTTTTAATTGTGGTCTTTTTGTCTCTTTGGGTGCACTCTCACGTTCACCAGTGTTTGTTGACGGAGCAAGAATCACTTTCTTTGGGCCCATGATGAATAAGGAATAATAAAGTTGTAATGAGCACACTGGAAAAACTCAACAAACAACAGTAAAGGTGCTTCCACACTGACTGTAGTAAGAACTCTGGGACCAATGAGGGTCCAACACACACCAAAAGCATCATGGGTAGCTCCCTCCTAGCCAATGGGAGACCAACGGGCTGTTAGGAGATAGCCAATGGGAGAGCAGCTTTATCAAATAGTAAATATGATGCTATGTACAAGTGTACAGTACATACGTATTTAAATACAGTACTGTATTTACGTTTCGGGGAGTTTGGTTTCATAACTTGAATTTCGTATTCATAGATGAAGATTTTACATAAAGTCATTTCGTAACTTGGATTATTCATTGAGGTAAATTGAGGTAGGACTGTATAATATAATATATTATATCCAAATATTGACTTTTTACAACTTTATTTCCCATTTTAACATCATCTGTTCATTCCATTTGTAGGTTTGCTCATCCATACCAGTTTGAACTGGACCATCTGACAGTAGCAGAAAACCTTCTGTCTAAACCAGAGCCTCAGGTAAGTTGTCATTCCATGGTTATTTCATTAATATTGCTGTGTTCTCCGTTGTTATTGAATGATTTGTGTGTTGGTTCTATTTAAAAAGTTGTTTTTTCACGGTAGAAAACAAAACAACAGAGTTTACGGTACTTGTGCATACTGTGGCACCGTCTTCTCTTGTAGATGCTAATGCTAATGCTACTTCAGATTCGCTGCAATGTGGGACGGGTTTAACCCCACGTGGGTGACGCTAAAGTCCCTCTGATGTCAGATGGACCGTCTTTTTCTGGGTCCCTGGTTCCTGTTGTTGTTTAGTGTGAACCACTGTCAAAGAGCATGTGTTGGTCAGATTCTAAAAGGAGCGTGGAAAAGTGGATTTCAATGGAATGACACCTTTAAGCTATTATTAGTATTATTATTATTATCAACCTATTATTATTAAAGGGACAGTTGAGTATTTTTCAGATGAATGTGTTTGTCATCAGTGTCTTTACTCTGGTGCACCCACACTGACTTACCCCCCACAGTGTCCTGTGAGCCCAGTTCTGGTCCGGTTTTGGTCAAAGACAAAGTAGTCCCGGCAGGTTTCCTGGGGTCAACAAAATAAAACCTGTTTCTTCTCAAAACAGTATGTGTTGGAATAAGTGATTTATTTACATAACAACACCATCACGGAACAAAAACTCACACCTCGAAATTGTTTGGAGCTACTTTCTCTCAATAGCGATCAATGTGCTAGCATTGTCACTGCTAACAGCTGTGCACATTATCAAACTACTTTCATCAGTTGTTGGGCAGTGTTATCGGCTGCTACGTGCAGCTGTTAGCAGTATATAAATAAATCACTCATACTGTTTTGAGAAGAAACATGTTTTATTTTGTTTATATATATATATATATATATATATATATTTTTTTTTTTTTTTTTTTTTTAAAGAACACAGTTTCAAACCCTCAAGTTCTCCTGGAGTTCAGAGGTAATAGCTCTCAGATAAATACAGTTTTTAATCTGTTCTTGTGTATTTGCAGATGTACCGTCCCTTGGCTCAGACCACATGTTCCTTCATTCATAACCTGGAGGATCTGGTGGCTTTGAACGGGAAACTTTGCAAACTGTCTGAGTTTGCAGTGGATCTGGAGGTACGGGAGCAAAAAACCACAGTGTCCGCACCTTTTTTTTTTTTACGCTGAAGTTTGATTTGATTTGATTTTTGATTTGAATTATTTATTTTGAACATGTGCAAAGTGCAACAATAATCAATACAATAATAATAATAATAATAACAATGACATGTCAGAAAAGGAGTAGGATGAAGCATAAGCTTATTTAATTCTACCCCTTCTTCACTTCCCCAATAACCTAAATTCATCTTATAGCAATATAGTGCATAGTACAAAAATGATGATAATAATAAAAATAATAACAATACCAATAATAAATAACTGAAGTACTAAACATACAAACGAGCAGATAGGAAAGTAGGTAACAAATAGAGTTTTTTTTGTTTGTTTGTTTTCTTTTCTTCTTGTTTTCTTTGTCTGATTCTGTCAAATACTGTTTATGAACAGATAAACCTGGTAGGTCGGTTTTTCTTCACGTTCTTGTTCCCTGTCGTAGCACCATTCCTACAGAAGCTTCCTGGGCATCACCTGCCTGATGCAGATTTCCACCAGAGAAGAAGATTTCATCATCGACACTTTGGAGCTCCGCAGTGAGATGTACATCCTTAATGAGGCGTTCACAGACCCAGCCATCGTCAAGGTGATTATCAGCACGTTTAAATCCTAGTTAGTAGAGCTGGGTATCGATTCAAATCCAATTAAACTAATTAAAAATATGAAATGAAAAACATTTTTAAATGCATTTTTTAAAATTACAAACATTTAAAATACAATACATTAAAAAATTAAACAATTTTAAAACATTTTAAAATAAAAAAAACCCATTTAAAATAAAAAATAATTTAATGAAAAAAAAATAAAAAATTTTAATTTAATTTTTAAATCTCCCTCTTCAAATAAAATAGTTTAAACTTTTTTTTTTTAATTGTAAACTTTTTAATTAACAAACCTATTTAAATTTTTTTTAAAGTAAAAAAAATAAATAATGTAAAGAATAAATGTAATAAATGAATGAAAAATAAAAAAATAAGATAATATCTCCCTCTTCATCACACCTGGTCGCCTCATGATCAGGCTTCTGAAGAACTGATCAATAATTTAACTAGACGTGATGGACGAGGGAAATAAAAACATGCAGGACACTGGGCCACGAGGACCGGATTTGAAAACCACTGCCTTAGTCCAATTAAGATCAAAGTTTTCAAAGTCATGTCAACGCCTTAATCAGAACAACCAGGTCAGATCATGCGTCAGATCTAGAGACGCAAGAATCTGTCAGATTGTAATGAAACAGTTTTTGTTTTGCTGCTTCAGGGTAGAAGCCCCTCAGACTGTAGTTCCAGAGAACATTCCCGCTCTTCCAAAATATTATCCCTCCCTGCGCCGTCTGTGTCAAACTCTCAGTTTCACTCTGCATACCGACCTGGAAATAAGAAATGACAAGACACGGACAATATGGAAGAGTAGAAGAGCAGTGGGAGAGCGCAGACCCCCACTGTTTTATGGATGCACTTTTTTAATGGACGAGGCCCATTGTGTTTTTTTCATCACCCTTGACTGACGATTTCCTTAAGCCGATATTTGGGGCCGATATGGGTAAAAAAAAATACAAAATTAAATGACAAATATTCCATGTCTGAAGTTAAACATAAACATTTAACAGTAACAAATAAAAAACAGAAAAACAAGTTGACTCAGTGAAACCACGTTAGAATTGGTCGATGTTTGGTCGACCCTTAGTTACAACCATTTCTGTCAAAACCAGCGCCGTCTCCCAATACTAAAAAAATTTAGTTTTAAAATCCAATCACTTGTTACTTTGGTCATTCTGGACGTTCTGTGAAAATTTTGTTGAAATCCATCGATAACGTTTCGAATCCAGTTCCAGAAAAGTCACCAGAACATAAAGGGAATTGAACTTTTTAGGACACAGGTGTCAAGCATAAGGCCCGGGGGCCCAAATGTGGCCTTCCAAAGGGTCCAATCTGGCCCGTAGGATAATTCACACTGAATATATTAACAGTCAGTGGTGTAAAAATGATTTTAATTCAGGTTCTATATACAGAATAATTAGATCTACCATGGATCAGAGCAGTAAAATGTGATCATAATAATCTATGAATAATGAAAACTGTAGATTTTAACTTTTTTTTTGTGTAAAAACGGAAAATTACCGTATTTTCCGCACTATAAGGCACACTTTCATATATAGTAGTTTATTTTCTTTTATGATTTTTCATATATAAGGTGCACCGGACTCTAAGGCGCATTAAGTCAAGTCAAAATTAAGTGAGGAAAAAGTCAAAATTATGGGATTTAAAAAGTCAATATTCATATTTTGGCAAATGTTTTGGACATTTTATGACTTTTGGGCATTTTTATTCTGTATTTTAGAAGACTTTTTGAATATTATTTGAGTTTTTCACAGCTTTTTGGTCTTAATTTTTTTATTTTTTAGTTGATTTTAGCATGTTTTGTATTGGTTTTTCTCTGCATTGTTGTGCTTCTTAGTGTATTGTTTTTGTGGGAAATTTAAGCACAAAAACAAGACGGAACAGTTGACTAACATTAAGTGTTTCGATCGTGATTAATCAAAACGAATCCAAAGCAACTCTGTGATTAATCTGATTAAAAATGTCATCATTTGAGCCCTAATATATTTGTGTTCACCTCTTTTAACCTAACAGTAAATAACACAGAACAAGGAACAAAGACAGACAAAGAGACAGTTTTAATTCCACATGTATGGGAGAAGAAGACCAGAACAAACACCTTCTGTTATTGAAAAACACGAGTCTTGTCCTTACGTCAGCTAAAGTGGTGGGGAAAATCAATAATCAAACAATGGATGAATGGCACATCCAGGATCTTCCTGTAAGGACGTGTCCATCTGTTGGTTTGGACTTCTTCTCTCAGACATTCTGTCCCACATTTGGGCAGAATCTAGAAGAAACACAGAGCATGAAAAGAGGCTGCACAGAAAACAGCATTCTAACAATTAAATCAAATGTTAAAGTACATAAATATTTATTACATACATACTGTAGTGTACATATATGTGATGGAAGTACATAAATGTGGCTTTTAATCAGAGCTGGTTCTAACAACCGCCTTGTGAATCGAATGCACCGTCACATTCTCCCTGATGGTAATTTATTTAATTAAATATTGTTTTGTCAAGTGTGTATTGTAAAACCAAACACTTGTAGATGAACATATGGTGACAGTAATTCTCAGTTGTCATTAAACTATAACAGAAAGAAGCGGCGCCAGACGAATCACAAATGATGTAAACATTGCAGAACATATGGTTTTTGTAACAATTGAACTAAATGATCACAGTCAGTACAAAGAAGCTCCCTGGGAATTATGTCATTCTGACTTTTGCTAATGCAGCCGACAATTCTGCTGATATTCCCCAGGGTTTGGATATTTAATTCCAGGATATTTTAAATCTGGATGTGTGACAACTTATGCCGTTTGCCAGATTTGGTCTCGCTATAAAACTCAGTGGCGCAGATGGGTGAAATAAAAAAAAATATATTGAAATTCAAATAATTAAAAATATATTAATACATAGAAAATGACAAAATAAATTTAAAAACATTTTTTAAATTAAATAAAAACAATTAAAAACAGCTAAATAATAATACATTAAAAATAAATAAATAAAATAAAACATTTAAAAAAATTATATGAATAAAAAAATGAAATGAAAACAATTAATGAAATTCAAAATACTAAACAAATATTTCAAAAAATTCTATAAATACTTTAAAAAATTAAACAAAAATACATTTAAAAACATTAAAAATATATATAAAAAAATAAAAACAAATAAATGAAAAAAAAAAAATACAATGAAATGAAATTTTAAAAACTAAATAAATAAATGGGTTTATTTTAAAAAATTATATAAAAATACTTACATTTAATAAATTACAGGGATTAAATTTTTCCGTTGCTGCGATGGATTTCCGTCAACTGAACTCAAATGGCAGATCAGGTTGTTTGGTTTATGGATTTACCTTTAATACTGTAACCTTTAACTAAAATGGCTGCGACCAGGTTTGTCTGAGACGTTTATTTGTCTCAACAGTGGAGCGAGACACACAGACACACAGACACAGAGACACAGAGACACAGAGACACACAGACACACAGACACACAGACACACAGACACACAGACACACAGACACAGAGACACACAGACACACAGACACACAGACACACAGACACACAGACACACAGACACACAGACACACAGACACACAGACACACAGACACAGAGACACACAGACACACAGACACAGACACAGACACACAGACACACAGACACACAGACACAGACACAGAGACACACAGACACAGACACAGACACAGAGACACACAGACACACAGACACACAGACAGGTCAAAAACACACACTCTACTGGTCCCAGTCAACCACACATGATCCCCTTAAGCTCCGCCCCCTCCCGCTCTCTCCACCAATCCTTGGTCCAGACTAAGCCCTTATGGCTTTAACTGAGGCTGGTGCATATTAACCACAGGGTACTACATTAAATAACCCTTAAAACACATGGATTGTATTTAAACATTGTATTTTTATTTATCTTCACAATTGTCATTAGCCTTTAGACAAGCTATGTGACCTTTTTACTTCCTGAGCTCCTTCTACATATGCTTTTCATTTCCATTCTGGCTCCTCCAGTTTGTTTTACTTGTTAACTCTGATATAAACTCAGTGATAAAAAATAATGGACAACTTCAAGAGGAAAGGTGGTTCTGGACCTACATGTGCTGTCGTTGACACCTGAAAACACCTGAATGAGTGGTTAGATAGAGAGTGTTTTAACTACAAACCTGCCACGAAGAGGCAGTGTTCATGTCCTCTGCTGTTTTCATTTTTCACAACCCTGATGGTGACTCTTGAGTCATGGGCCTGAAGACATTGTATTAAAAAAAATCCACAAAATCTACTGGCTTTACCCACAGACAAAGAGGCGACGAGTCACTGAGCGGAACACTGTCTCCCCAAAAGATCTGATGGTTCCACCTCCAGTCATTTTTCTACCGTGAAAAAACAATCTGGACATTTTTAAAATAGAACCAACACACAATGTATTCAATAACAACAATATGAATGAAATAACAGCTTTAAACTTTGTTCCCAGGACATTATAGCTCACAAAAAGCTATCAATCAAAGTCTGTTTACGTTAGCAAACACTGTGCAACTTACTTCCTGCGGAAATGAATTGCATATCTGGATGGAAAAGGCCCCGCCCAGGCTTTGTTGTGTAAAACTTGTCAATAAAATTGTGTTTTTTCCTTATAATTACACCTTCACCTGTCAAAAGTCTGAACCATAACCTACTGGAAATTCAACATCTGCCCATTATTATTATTATTATTATTATTATTATTATTATTATTATTATTTGGGTTAAAGCTGAGGCTGGAGCCTAAACAATGGTAATATAATTCAGACTATGGCTACATTGGTTTTTGAAGGGATACGGGGAATACTTGATCAGATGTCTTATCAGTAAAAAAGTTCAGTCAGATTACTTTTTTTTTTTTTTGCTTTAATCCCTGAAATTAATAAAATAATTTAAAAAAAATCTATACAAATGTTAATCTGTCTGCATCTCAGCCATGAAAGTGGCTTTAAGATAATAATCTGAAGGGGAAATACTTTAAAAAGTAGAAATAGAAAAGGGCTGAGGCTTCGTAATGACTTCAGGATCTCATCTAAATGAATCGATGGCAGTTGATCACATGTAAAATCCACCGTCTGCAGATTTTTGAAGTTGCTGCAGATTTGAGGCTAAACTTCTTGGCTCGTATCGATCACTCGACTGTTTTCTAAAAAGTTAGTGGGTGTCCTGTGGTGTGTGGGAGCTCCGTTACTGTGAAAACATGGAGTGTGTGGGTTTCATCTGCTGAAACAGACGAGCTGTGTGAAAATGAACCACATGATAAAATATCAGTAGCAACAACTTCATAATGTGTCAACGCAGCACATTTGACATGTTTTTATATTTTAAAAAATATATATATTTTTTAAATATTTATTTTATTTTTTTTATATTTCTTTTTATTTCTTTCATTAAATAAAAAAATATATTGTATTTTTTATTTCTTGTTTTTAATTAATTTTTTATATTTTTATTTATTTTATTTATGTATTATTTTTGTATGTAATTATTTTTATATCATTTTAAAAAATTTCATTTAATTAAAATGTTTTTCAATTTCATTTTTCTCTCTCGTCATCTGAACCCGCTTTATCCTCACTAGGGTCACAGGGGTCACTGGGGGCCTAATCCAGCTACAATGGGTGAAGGCGGGGTCAGAGGTCACCCTGTATGAGTCTCCAGTTCATCTCAGGGCTGAACATATATAGACAAACAATCACTGTCACATTCACACCTATGGACAATTTAGATTAACCATTTAACCAATTAACCAATTAACCTATCAGTGCATGTGTTTGGATGGTGGGAGGGGCCAGAGTACCCACGCAGACATGAGAACATGCAAACTCCACACAGAAAGGTCTGGTGTGGGAATAGAACCAACAACCTTCTGTCTGTGAGGTACGAGGGCTAACCACTGCACCACCCCATTAATTAATTAATTTTTTTAATTAATCGTTTTTATGAAATTTTTAATATATATTTATTTATGTATTTAGTTATTATTCTTATTTAATTACGTTCATAAAAACTCATAATTAATTTAAAAAAAATATTTATTTTATTTATTTTTTCATTTAATGAAAATTTTCTTTTAAATTTTTTATTTAAAAAAAAACAAACTAAAATATTTGTATATATTTTAAAATATTTATTTGTGGATTATATTTATTACAATTATTTTTAATTTATTGTTTATTTGTTTTAATTATTGGAATATTTATTTTTTTGTTTGTAATAAAAAAAAAACAAAAACATTTTATCTTTGTACCAGAGGCTCATCATGACTTTTCTCCCTGACTCTTGTGTTCCGTGCAGCACCAGTAACTCACTGCTGTGACTCGATTATGTTTTTTTTTTTAAATTTTATTTCGTGGTACCAGGTTTTTCACGGTGCTGATTCGGACGTGGAGTGGCTCCAGAGGGACTTCGGTTTGTACGTAGTCAACCTGTTTGACACACATCAGGCCAGTCGTGCTCTGAACCTGGCCAGACATTCCCTCGACCACCTGCTCAAACATTTCTGCAACGTCGACTCCGACAAACGCTACCAGCTCGCCGACTGGAGAATTCGGTGAGGACGCCGCAGAGGGGGAGTGGGATGGGGGGGGGGGGGGGGCAAATCTGGGAACTTGACATGTCTTTTTGTTTTTTTTGTGTGTGATTCTTATTAATAGAACATGGCATTAGTTTTGACACTTCTCAGCTGAAATAAGAATGTTTGGTCACTGGTGCGTGTAGGCCGCTGCCAGATGAGATGGTGCAGTACGCTCGCTCAGACACCCACTACCTCCTCTACATCTACGACCGCATGAGGCTGCAGCTGCTGGACATGAACCACGGACAGGCCGGTCTGCTGCAGAGCGTCTGGAACAAGAGTAAAGACGTTTCCCTGAAGGTACGACACTGTGACAACACCTCTGACTGTCCTTAACGTGCATTTTTAGTCCCCGCTCCACAAGTGGACAGCTCTAAAAGTGTCTAATCAAGTGTATCATTAGAATGCTTCTGCAATGACCACTGATGACTGGACACCCCCCCCCAAACAAACAAGCGTCACAACTTCCATATTTCATGTAATCATGGGCGTAAAATTGCGTATGGACGCTATAAAGGTGTCCATACGTCTTGTATTTCTGATATGTCATACGGATTTCACATTATTATCCCAAATAAAACCCCATTCATTCTTAATGGGACCGACAAAAAAAATAGCTTTTTTTGTCAACGCTACTGCTTCTCCATACTTTGTCACAAAGACTTCATTTAAACTTTAAACTGCAGGGACTCTTGTCCTCTCCACATGATGTGATTCTCATGAGTGTGCAATTTACGGTTCTTGATCAAGAACTCATTAAATTCACCCTGAAAAAACAAAATCTGACTTTTTATCAGTGGGTGATGTCATCGCTAGAGCACGAGAGAAGAAAAAATTTACCTGAAAAATGTCTCAATAACTCGTCCTCACGGCAAAACCATAAATAGTAGACAAACAATCTTTTCCACAAATGTTGCCATGGTTCTGAGAATTCAAACAAACCAGGGTTTGAAGATCTAGCTCTTTTTAAAGTGAAATGACAGGAACCTGTTTGGGATGATGTCAGGGATTTCTGTCAATAGACTTCTATTGACTTCTAAATAGTTCCAACTCATTTATTTTTCACAGTACACACATAAGACCCTCAGACCCTCCTGTCACTCATCATCAACTTTGTTTTCACCAATTATTGACGGTTTCCCCAAAAACCGTATGAGTTCGGCAGTATGTTCACACCTATTTTTTACATTTAACAGAGTGGAACTGTTTATGCGTCTCCCCCTTTGAAGTTCCCGCCACTGCTTATCACCATGGCAACAGTGATCCTGGCACTATGAAACACCTGCAGACAATTAAAGCTTGATGTATTCCCTCCGTTAATGACGGAAACAGATGTTTTCATCCGAATCCGGAGGTAGTTTCACCCGTCAGTTTGTCCGTTGGTCAAGAGTTTAGTAATCTGATGAGCTCCGGGCGAAACGGAGCAATACCACAGGAAATGATGGGGGCAGTAGAGAGACGAGGTGTAAAAATGTGGCATTCCACCCATGAAGAATGTTCCCGCTAGGATCTGTGCGTAGGTTAAGTCAGGTCAGGTATCATCAGGTATGATTAGCTGCTGTACTGCTCTGTAGGACTATGCTCTGTTTTTGTTTTATTTTTTAAAACATTAACAGTTAGTGAATTTAATAATAATAATAATAATAATAATAATAATAATAATAATAATAATAATAATAATAATAATAATAATAATAATAATAATAATAGCCTTTATTGTCATTGTGCAAGAAAAAGCAAACAATGAAATTGGAGTGGTAGTTCCCACCCACAGTGCAAAAATATTGTGTAAACATATATGAATTAAAAAACATAAAAGACAATAAATACAGTTAAAAGAAGACTAAGAAGAATAAATATATAAAAACTTTTATTCCAATTACACAATTAAAAACTGCCATTGTTATTGCACATGCCTAGGAGGTAGGGGAGGTTATGCATTTAGGAGCCGGACAGCCCATGGATAAAAGGTGTTCTTTAGTCTGTTTGTCCGGCTCCGTAGGGAGCTGTATCTCCTTCCAGAGGGAAGGAGATTGAAATGTCTGTTTCCCGGATGTGACAGATCCTTCACAATCCTCCTTGCCCTGTTTATCCCTCTACTTGTTCCAATGTCTTCCAGGGAAGGCAGGGGGCTGCCAATGATCTTCTCGGCTGTCTTTATGACCCCCTGCAGGGCTTTCCTGTCCTTAGCTGTGCAGCTGGCGTACCACACTGTAACACAGTACGCCACAACGCTCTATCGTGGTGCGATAGAAAGTCCGGCAACACAGTCGTGTGTGTACAAAGCAAATCCCATTAAAGCTCTCCCTGAATGTTTGCTTAAAACTATCCTACATCAAAATATTGGGTACTGGCCTTTCCAATCCTATTGGCCAGACGTCTTATCCTGCTCAAATGGAAACATGTTCTTCCACCCTCACATAACAACTGGCTCAAAGAGGGTCTAACCCATGTCAGGTTCCGTTAACACTTCCAACAACACCTGGGAACCTTTCCAAGATGATCTGTTATTCGCCCGGAAAGTGACTCGATGCCACCCCCTTTTTTCCTGTAAACTATTTAATTCATTTCATGTATTTATTTTTGTCTGTATGTCTTTATTTTTTTTTAGTTCTTAGTAGGTGGGTAGGGATTAGGGTATTTGTAAGATACTATAGTGGCCAGTTCAAGATCATTGCTGATTTCCACATATATTGTGTGAACATTTGAGTATCTAAGACCCTTTTATTGATGTGTGGAAAAAAAACAATAAAAAGATTAAAAAAAACAAACAACAACTATCCAAAACCATTTGAAATATGACAGTTTTCATCCCATATTACCAGGTTTAATTATTAAATCTGTGAAACTAGATGGAAAAAGTACAAACCAGTTTATAAGCGAATGATTACAAGAAGAGTTTGACCAAATAAGAAA
>CM035789.1:43977668-44032668 GCA_020466265.1 Siphamia tubifer | reverse complement strand
TTCTAAAAAGGTAAAAAGTCTTTTACAAAAAATGTGTATATAAAATGTTTTGTATGGATGCGTTTGTTTTAACGGTGAATGGACAGAAAAAAAAATCTGTTAAAGCAAAGGAAGCAGAATTAATTTGATTATTAGTTTGCAAAAAGGGGGCGGAGTTTGTAAGTTTTTCAGTGCAAAAAATAAATAAATAATTAAAAAAATAAATAAAATAAAAAAAAAAAAAAAAATATATATATTATATATATATAGTATATATATTATATATATATGTATATTATTGATCATTTAGTTTGATGTTTAGATCATTTTGTGCTGGAAATAAAAATTAAAACTGAACTGGAAAATATTAAAGATTCTATTTTTTTTATTTATTTATTTGTGTCATGGGTTTATTTTCAGATTTTCCGACCAAACAAGGAATTCTCTTCTGTGATGAAGAAGACAGAGCGGCTGTGGATCTAACTCCAAAAATCAGCCTCATGGCTTCACCTACAATCACTCTGTTTCAGGTCAGTGTGTGTTTGACGTGTGTGTTCAGTGTTGTTGTTGTTGTTGTTGTTGTTTACTGTGTTAAATGTACAAACTGTGCTTTGCCTTTAAAGGAAGTGGAAACAAACTCAGATAAAGATTCAGAGACGGTTTGTCAGATGAAAGCCCGGAGGATCATCGAGTCTTTTGAGAACCCTTTCAGAATGGTCAGTGAATATACGACCTTTGACCCCATCATTAAACCAGTCTCAGTGTTTCTACCTTTAGCTTCAAAATTATGAGTTTTAAAGTTTATGCATTAAAAGTTAAATCTCCTGAATCACTTCTTCTTTCTCTTTTTCTTTCCCACCCTCCTTTTCTCTTCTTCTTTTCCTTTTTTCTCTTTCCCTATTTTAATATACTTTCCTTTTTCTTTCTTTTTTTCCTCTTTTGTTAAGTTCACCTGTTTCACTTCATTTTCAATTTTTCTTCCTTTTTTCCACAAATCTTTTTCTCCTCCCCCTCGTTTTTTCTTTTTGTTTTCTTTTTCTACCTTTTTTTCTTTTCCTTTCTCCTTTTTCCTCTTTTTTCTGCTTCATCTGTCGGTAAATCATGGCATTTATTGTTTAAATCATATTATGTCAGTTTCTGTGACAAAAGTTGGTGACGAATGAACCTTATTTTGAAGAAAAATAGAATAGACTTTTATAACCATTTGCACAAGAACACTACAGCACAGACACATTGGCATTCTTGTGCACCTTGTTCCCAGTCAAGCAGGTAAACAATAAGAAATAAAATAGAATAATAAAGGGTGCTTATCAGTGTTGGGAAAGTTCACCTTAATTAGGAACTAGTTCAAAGTTCAGTTCAAGTTAGTCAATATGAATTAGTTCAGTTCATCGTTCATTCTTCCAAATTATGAACTAGAAGTTCATGGATCCCAAAATGAACTTTTTCGTTCCTTTTTTTGTGTTATTATTGTAAACTTATTATTAACTGTTCCTGACGTTATCCTGTAGTCAGGTAATCTGGGGAAAATGCTGCCCCCTCCAAGGCGGGAGTAAGTACCTTACCCCAGGGTTAACTTCCCTCTGCAGGTTCTTAGAACACAAGGAGTGGTTTCACTGAGCTTCGTTTTCAATGTTTATTTCCAAGAACGGGACAACACCTGCTCTGGTCACGCGTCACACTCTGTACATTTAACTCTTTTTCTCTGCTCCCCAAAAACTCTCTCTCTCTCTCTCTCTTTCTCTCCCTCTGTCTCTCTCTCTGTCTCTCTCTCTTTCTCTCTGTCTGTCTGCCTCTCTCTCTCTCTCTCTCTCTCTCTGCCCCACCCACAACTCTTCTCATTGGCTATTCCACAACATTATGTTTCCAACATTAGTTCAGAATAATAAAATAATGACATCTATGATAATGCTGTGTTTTGATCCCATTTTATTCCTTATAGGACTCAATAATTACAACGTGATATGAACTACATAAGAGCGCAGTTCAATAAATGACAGAATAACTGCGTTCACAACTTCCCGTTCATTTGGCAAAAGTGAACGAGTCGTTCACGTTCGTTAAAAATATGATATCGTTCGTTAACGATCGTTCTATGAACTCGTTCAGGTACAACACTGGTGCTTATATAAATATAGATTAAAAAAATCCTAAAAATGTACAGTTCTATAAGAGTACTAAAGAAGGTGTGGATATAATTAACATGACTTTCTGTACATATGTGCATGAATTATAAATGAAATGAAAATGACAATGACTACCAGATAAAATGTAATTCAGTTATTTCTTATAATCGTTGAGTTTTACTTCTGTTTATTACTGGACTCATTTTTCTTTTTCTTTTTTCTTCCAGTATTTACCCTCCAGTGAAGTACGTGTGAACAAAAACGCAAAGTTTGACCCGTCTTCAAAAATATTTGAGGTGAGCAGATGTTTAAACAGAAGACGACAGTTTGTCTTCACTGTTGGCGTTCACTCACACTAACCCTGACCTCTGACCTTCACAGATTAGTAAACGATGGAAACTGCAGAGTATGGAACAACAACAGAAGGAGCTGGAAGCTAAAAAGAAAGCTAAGGAAGAAGCTCGCAAAGCAACAGGTAAAAACATTTAACTGATTTAATTCCACAGTTAACCTCTTCCTAACCAATACCCTTGGACCCCTCACTTAACCTTGCACCCCCCCCCCCACCCCCCAACTGTGAAACCTTGTTCAATATTCACATGTTCTATATCATTGGAAAGGTGAGACTTTAAGCTACAATGACATGTCAACCAAGTTATTCTCAGCCAAACACATGTAAATAGAAATGTAAAAAAAATATATGTATGATGGCGTATGTCATTTTGATTTTTATTTCACTATTTTTGACTTTTTATCTCATAATTAAGCATTTTTATCTCACTTATAGGTTTTTATTTTTTTCAATTCTCCTAAATTTCCTGTCCATGCCCACTAACCTGAAGTCTGTGACCTGAATATTAAAGACGGTTTAAGTGTTTTTATGTCAGAATAAACCTGTAACTGGGGAGTTATTATTTTGATCATGACAGAAATGATTAAAGCAGCAAAACTTTAGGACATATGGCATCATTTCAGAAAAAAAGGGACCCTCTGGTCACATGGTTTTATTTCAAAATATGTTTTTTTTTAAGGTAAAATCTCATTTTTTAGAAAATATATCAGCCACTGGAGAAAAATGTTAGCACTCGTAAATGATACCTATGGATCCTATGAACTTTTTTAGGTATGTTAATGGACTAACTAATAAGTTACCATGGTAACAGACATTTTGGGGTGAAAATGGCTTTTTTGTTAAAAAAAAAAACTATCTTGCAAACTGATAAAGGTATTTAAACAATTTTTGCATCATTCTTGTCCCTAAAACAATCAAGAATTTTTTATTTATTGTGAATTGACATAGTTTCATAATATGGAAATTTTGGGCTAAAATGATCGTTGCACTTGAAATTGCTGATTTTCTGCTGAAATAAATGTTTTACTTCATTAAAAGCAAAAATTATTTAAATATCTGTATCAGTTTGTGAGATACATTAAAGTTTTAGGAACAAAAATGAGTTTTTCACCCCAAAATGGCTGTTACTATTGTCATTTGTTAAAGTTATTCATTCATTAACTTCATTAACATACCTAAAACAGTTCATAGGATCCATAGGTACCATTTCCAAGCCCATATATTTTCTAAAAATAAAATTCTACAAAAAAAACAAACAGATTTTACCCAAAAATGCAAGTTTTGAGATAAAACCACACGACTGGATTTGTTCGTCACCCCTTCTGAAATGATTCAGTCTGTCCTAAAATTAATCTCTACCAATTTTGTTGCTTTAATCATTTCTGTAACCCCACTACTGTGACTTTATTTGGAATATTTTCATTAATTCGGGCATATAATTTTCAAATGGAATTAGGTGTTTACATGGTTCATCTGAAAGAGGAATTGACCTTTTTATTCTGAATTAAACATGAATAAAAACTGATTGTAGTTGAATTCTTTGTGTCCAGAAGAAAGAAACAAGGTTAAGAAGAGCTACCAGGAGTCTCTGCAGAACATCACCACTGTGCGTCAGCAAGCAGCAGTGAGTCATTTTTACGCTTTTTCATTCATTTCACACTTCTTTTCCAGCCTAAAATAATCTTTCCTACTCTGACAACTGTACTTGACGTCCCTGTTGGGGAAAGTTAAAACAAAACTCATTGGAGGAAGGAGTTCTGTAGCGCTTTATTAGCCGTTTGAACCCTTTGCGATGCCCTCATTTTCTTTAGACGTCGCCGGTTATTTTCTATACGTAAAGTTTGAAGGAGTCAGTCACTATGGAGCAGACGACAGCAGCAGCAGCAGCAGCAGCAGCAGCAGCAGCAGCAGCGGCCTTTTAATATTTATACCTGTCATGTGATGTCTGGGGAAGTGTGGAAAGCACAGCGTGGGACTGGACTATTACAGACATGTCCTCCACTCATCAAACGCTCAGTGCTTTCTCTTCCCTCCTGAGGTGCAACAATAGATACTTTCTTTCCCCCAAAAGCCCACTTCCTGTTAGCGCCATCTCACAAGGGAACCACTTGGCGCCCTCCTGCTTGGTTAGTCATAGGTGCTTTTCTTCTCCATATGGCGTCTCCACCACGGTTTAAACGCTCAGTTCGTCACCAGTGCCGTTACTTTGTCTTTTGTGGCGGTGGCGTGAGGTCAGATTGAACGGTCACCACCAGCGTTAGCCTCTCCCTGCTGCTAGCATGACTTCCATTCACTGTGGGACCCTCCAGCTATCAATCACTAGTTTGCACAGTAATGATTTGTACCGCAGCGTTCTGTCGTGTGATGGTGGCTTAAGTCACCGGTGTCAAACATACGGCATAAATGCACAAAAATTCAAAAACATCTGCTAAAATACACTAAAATACAGTAAAAATGACACTAAAATGAACTAAAAATACAGTAAAATGCAGTGAAAATACACTTAAATGTAGTAAAAATACAATAAAAGGAACTAAAAATACAGTAAAATGCAGTAAAAATTAAACTAAAATGCAGTTGAAATACAACAAAATTAACTAAAAATACAGTAAAATACACTAAAATGCATGAAAAATGACACTAAAAATACAATGAAATGAACTAAAAATACAGTAAAATGACACAAAAAATACAATAAGGTGCACTAAAAATACACTAAAATACAGTAAAAATGACACTAAAATGCACTAAAAATACAATAAAGTGCACTAAAAATACACTAAAATACAGTAAAAGTACAATAAAATGAACTAAAAATACAGTAAAATGCAGTGAAAGTACACTTAAATGCAGTAAAAATACAATAAAAGGAACTAAAAATTAAAAATTAAACTAAAATGCAGTTGAAATACAACAAAATTAACTAAAAATACACTAAAATGCATGAAAAATGACACTAAAAATACAATGAAATGACACTAAAAATACACTAAAATACAGTAAAAATATAATAAAATGACACTAAAATGCAGTAAAAATACAGTTTTAGTTAACATCCACATCTATATGTTGTGTGATATGGCTTAAGTGAAAAGTTAGTTTGCCCCCCCCCCCCCCCCCAAACGACGTGTTCATAAATGCCCGCTGGCATCCACTGGTGGTGTGAAGTGTTGGCAGTGAGGCTGGACAGTACCAGCGGTCATTCTGCCAACTGCAGGAATATATTGGCAGTTGTGACTGGACTGTTGGTTTGAACTGGCACACAGCTCTGATTTTATTTTGAAAGAACACTTTATTGTTTTCCTACAGCCTGGACTGCAGCCATTTTCCGTCGTCCATTAAGAACATCGGTGCATCATTATTACCATCACACATTCTCACTCTGTTCACACACACACACACACACACACACACACACACACACACACTTGGTAAAATGCAATATTCAGTGGGTGGCATTTTGGACACGGTCATAGAAATAGATTACGAATATTCACAACTGGGTCTAATTAACACAAAATGACCTGATAATTACAGAGGACTAAAGAGGCCAAAATTAAATACATTAAGTCAATCATTAAATAATTAATTAAATGTGTCAAGAATTCATAAAATATGGAATTAAATAGATAAATGTGTTATTAAATATGTCATTAACTCATTAAAATAACAGTTCATTTGATTGATTGATTGATAGTCTTTATTTGAACTCTATTTAAAAGACAAAACAAAATAAAAACAAGATAATAATGATCATACTGCAAAAGAAAAAATTTAAATAAAGAAAAGAAAAAAAAGTGCATTTGTTATTATCATTATGCATTTTACAAAAGTCCAAGGTTTTTTGAGATAAAAAAACAAACAAACCAACAAACAAAAAATATTGTGATTTAATCAAACAAACATGTCCAGTTGTTGTTGATGTTCTTCACATTTTGACGGAACAATGGAATTCATGGTCGACTATTTCTATTATGGATTTTAATCGACAAATCATTGCATCCCTAGTCTAGTCCATTTCATATTATACTGGACTAACATGACCTTTGACCCCCCTGCTATAGAACAAATTAAACAGCTGATTGATGTTCTTCCTAATGTTGTTGACATGTTCCATCAGGAGTCGTCCGCAAAAGGAGGAAAGAAAAGAGAGAGAGTTCCTAGTGAGGTTGGAGAGTCCACTCCCAAACCAGCCAAAAAGAAAATACAGTCGACGGAAGAGGCAAAAAAAGACGACTTTAAACCCTTCGACTACAGCCAGAGTCACCTCAACGTCTTCTCTGGTGTGTATATGTCTGTCTGTCTGTCTGTCTGTCTGTCTGTCTGTCTGTCTGTCTGTCTGTCTGTCTGTCTGTCTGTCTGTGTGTGTGTGTGTGTGTGTGTGTGTGTGTGTGTGTATCAGGGATCGGAGAAAAAATTGAATTCACATATGTATTGGGATTTTGTGTTTTATGAGTTTTAAATCGATTTTTTTTTTGGTTCAAAAGTTGATTTTTTTTTTCCCCCATATTTAAATTAATTTTAAGCCGGATGGGGAAAATAATGAGCGCTTGTAAAGAGCGTAGATGACTGTATGAGTCACTCAGATGTATAATATGTGACATAGAATACACAGAAAACACCTCAGTGAAGGCATACAGATGACAGCTAGCTTATTATGCTATTGGCTTCAACAACACACCAGTGTTAAACAGCATTAACTTATGCACAGATAAACAATACACTATGATAATATCTATTCAACTGTATTATTATTATTAATCTGACCTTGTGTCATTTACACAGTAATAAACCAGGAGGATATGAACTAGGGGTGGAAAAAAAAGAGGGTGATTAGCAACAACACAGCAGCTAATTCTAAATATGGAGGTGGTGCGTTCATGACTGTCGTAACATCTCTGGTGCGTTCAACAGCGTGGGATATCTGAAAACTTAGAGAAAATGAGTTGATCCTGAATAAATATATTTAAACAATCAACAATAATTAAAGTGTGTGATGTTTGTAACAGAAGGGAAGAGCAGAGCTGGACATGTACACTTTAAAGTTGACTTTATTATAAAGTCTGTTCATTTAAAGGCCCCTGTTTGTGTTGTGTGCAGATAAATGGAGCAGTTTACTTCCTAAAGTCTGGTTCAAATATATTACTGCTGAATAAATCTGAACTGACTCACATATGATGGCCATTTTTTGGGGGGAAATATGGCTCCTAATATGATCTGTAGGATCATCATTCAGCTTTTTAAAAATGAAAGAGAAAAATCTGGAATATCGAAGAATCGCAATTTAAATGGAATGTGCATAAAAGTATCTGCACCTGATATCAGCTGTTTTCTTCTGGTGTCATGAGTGAAAACAAATTAAAATACGACACTTTTCTTGACAGGAGTCAAAGCGAAGGACAACACACAGTTTGATCCAAACAGACAAGAACGGGATTTTAAGAAAAAGGTAAAAATAAATAAAAAATAAAAAGTTGCTCATGTCTGTTTATATTTGTCAGTGAACTTTAATATTTTTTTTTCTGTGACAGAATCCCAGAGGACAGAAAACAAACGTCGGGGCTGGAAACAGAAGTTTGTCGTACGTTAGTGGAAAGTCTGAACGGTAAATCTACAAATAATCACAAGTTTGTTTGTTTGTTTGTTTTTTACTTCTACAACATGATGCCTTTAAATAACTTTTCTTTTTTTTTCTTCTACAGAGGATTCCGACACAATTGGCCCAAAAGATAAATCAGTTCCAGCGTGGTTTTTTTCCTTCTTCTGTGTTGGAACAAAATGTCGCTCCTGTTTCTTGACAATGAATTTTTTTTTTTTAAATAATTACTGGATTTCAAAGTGTATTTTTTTGCTTCTGTGCGTTTACTCTGTAAATGTTAGGAAGCTCAGACTTCTTTATTAAAATTAATAAAAAAAAAAACAAAAAAAAACAACAGGAAACTGTGTCGTGTGTTTTATTCATCAAACACAAACCTGTTCAGTTCTAGTCCAGCAGAGTCAGGAACATCTTTAGGTCTTAGTATTTATTTATTTAATTGATTTATTTCTCTATTTATATTTTAGTGTGTACTATTGATATTTGAAACAGTCAGTAGCTGAAGAATCATAACTCTGATAATAAAGAATATCACAGGGTTCCCCAATTAGATTTCATAAAAGGCCAAATTCTGACCTGGGCACCAAGTGGGGTACACGGGGGCAGGAAGGGGGACGCCTCAACAGCCCCACTCCAGTGACAGTACAGATAATAATGTTGAATCTGCACTTATAGTGAATCAGAATTAGAATCAGAAAGAGTTTTATTGTCATTGTTCGTATAATACACATGTAGTATACAACTAGGAATTTGTCTCAGTGTAACGCCGCAACATTCAACATATAGTATATCAATAAAAAAGAAGAGAAAAAGAATTTTATATATATATATATATATATATATATATATATATATATGTATGTATATATATATATATATATATATATATATGTATATATATATATATATATATATATATATATATATATATATATATATATATATATATATATATATATATGTATATGTAGTATAAAAAAAAAAGTATAATAAGCATGCACCAAGATAGAATAAGATAAAAATAAATATAGTAAGAATATGTAATGTGCAAGTCAGTGCAAAGGAGACAGAGGTTTTATGTTGGTCATGTGTCCAGTGTTGGCTGCTGTACTTAGTGCTGGGGAGTCTGCTGTACTTAGTGCTGGGGAGTCTGCTGTACTTAGTGCTGGGGAGTCTGATTAAGTCCCTTGGTGTTCAGCAGCCTGGTGGCCGAGGCTATTAGTTGTCCCCTGGGATGCAGTAATACTATTTGTCTGGGTCACACAAAGATAAATTTCACTCTGCAAACAAAAGTTGAGAACCAACCATTTACTTAAAATAAATATTTGATTATTACAGTCTGCTCTGAAAGTTGACAGATTTATAACAGCAGCTAGTTAACTCAGTTAACTGCAATGTTTCAGTGTCAATCTATTAATGTCGGTGTCCTACGTGTTTTATATATTTCCTTCTTCCACATGATTCAGTTTGGTTTAATTCCTGAGACTTTAGCAGTTCCACAGTAAAAAGAATTCAAATAAGGAATAAAATGAATAATAAACTGACAAAATAATTAGTAACATAAAAAATGTAAGACACAAATGGAGCAAAATGTAATAAAATAAAAAGCTAAATGTAGAAAAATTAACAAAACGAGCAACAAAATGAACAAAAAATGGCCAAAATCATCAATAAAATGAATAAACTGATGAAATAATTAGTAACGTAAAGAATGTAAGACACAAATGGAGCAAAGTGAAAGAAAAAGTAATAAAATAAAAAGCTAAATGTAGAAAAATGAACATAAACTAATAAATATCTGCAAAATTATAAGTCACATGGAAAAATTAGCACAAAAAAATACTAAAAAAAAGAACTAGTATTGAAATTTGGTTCCAGCATTTTTAATTTTTCCTTTTTCTAACTCCGTTTCCTTTTGATACATGTTCCATGAACAAAACAAAACAAAAAAAACAAAACAAACAAAAAAAAAAATACAGAAAGAAAAGGAGAAGGGTTGAATTTTTCTGAATATTTCCACTAAACCATCCATTCAGAAGTTAATAATCAGCTCCTCATCATCATCTGTGCAGAAGATAGTGGAATGATGGAATGGTTTCCATGGTGATGGAAGAGGGAAACACCTAAAACATGCAGGACACCGGCTCTCCAGGACCCTCCAGGACCTTCCAGGACCTTCCAGGACCCTCCAGGACCCTCCAGGACCCTCCAGGACCCTCCAGGACCCTCCAGGACCACAGTCTGACACCCCTGGTTTCGTGATTTGTTGACTCTTTCTTGGAATCAGCAGCATCCTTCTCCATCTGTCTGTGTTTTTCGATTGGATGACCAAACTCAGGCGTGGATGCGTCCATTCAATGCGGTGTCACACTGCAGACACAGCTTTATCTGCACTTTATTCACTCTCTCACCTCCCCAGACCAATGCTGCACCAGCCTCCACCCTCCATGAGGGGGCAGTGTTGGTATTTATTAGAATGAACTGCATGTCTAACAGCATCTGCACTGGAATGATACAGAAGTCATAGCAACACTTTATAATAGTGGGACAGTTTAACCCAAATATTTGGAAGAATCGTGACAGAAATTATTAAATTACCAAAGCACCAAATTTGGTACAGATTAATTTTAGGACATACCACATCATTTCAGAAGGGGTGACAAACAATTCAACCATGTGACAACATGGTTTTATCTCAAAATATGCTTTTTTTGGGGTAAAATATTTTTTTTCCAATTTCATTTTTAGTAAATATATCGTCCACTAGAGAAAAATTTAACACTTGGAAATGAAACCTATGAACGATAGAATGACTCCTGAACATTTTTTCGGGATGTTTTTTTTTCCAGCAATTGGGAAAGTTGATGAAATGTATAAATATGAGATAAAAAAGTCAAAATTGTGAGATAAAAAGTCAGATTTTTTTTCTTCTGGATTACAGCTCAGCCTTCCACATGATCAGACCCCTGAAGCTGGCAGACCTGGGACCACCCACACTGACCCACACTGACCCACACTGACAGACAGGCCGCAGGTGGTGAAGATGGGAAAGAAGGTCTGTGCCGAGCTGCAGTACTGTTGTGTCACCAGTCAGAGCAGGGCCGGCGTTAGGCATAGGCAGACTAGGCGGTCGCCTAGGGCACCAGATGTCTTGGGGGCGCCAAGTCCCACAGAATTAGAATATTAAGCTACGCTAAACTATTAAGATATTTTCTTAAAAAGACTCATTTTGTCATATATGGAAGAATTCTGGTCGTGCTCAGTGACTGGGAATTTTTTACTTTTTATCTCATAATTTTTGGTTTTTGTCACATAATTTTTTACTTTTTAATCACTTAATTTTGACTTTTCATCTCAGAATTTGGACTCTTTTAAAGTTGGATTCATCAGAATAAGAATGTGTTTAGTTCCGTGTTACAACTCAACAAGGTTGACACTTATTGTGAGTCCTTTACCTTCACTTAATGCACCTTATAATGAAGCTTTATAGTGTGGAAAATGTGGTAAATAAAGTATTAAACTTAACATTGATTGTGATTATTCATGGACACTCAGGACGTACTCCATCAGATGTAGGACACTATGTTTACAGGCGATTATTTCTAATTCCACATAAAGGAAAGACGGGTGTTCGCCTAGGACACCATATTGACCAGAGCTGGCCCTGGTACCCATGGTCAGGTGATTCAGCAGCTCATTATAGATGATCTGTGGTGTGCACAGAAACCTCTTTTTTCTTCACTTCCTTTACCTATTGATCTGTTCACAGGGTCCTCTCTCTCTCTCTTTCTTTTCTTTCTTATTATCTTAAAAGCATCTGCGCAACACTGGCTCAATCAATATTTTACAGCAGCAGCGGCAGCAGCAGCAGCAGCAGCAGCAGCGGCAGCAGCAGCAGCAGCAGCAGCAGCGGCAGCAGCAGCAGCAGCAGCAGCAGCAGCAGCAGCAGCAGCAGCAGCAGCAGCAGCAGCAGCAGCAGCAGCAGCGTTCATGTCATTCTGCTGTTTGACTAGAAACCATTTCTACTTCACCACATGCACGCTCTAATAATCTAAAGAAATGAATCTGGTTTCATCACAGAAGCAGCAGCAGCAACGCCCTCTTTTTCCAATAGCATGTTTTTAGCTCATGTATTCGGACACAGGTGTCAAACCTTCCTATTGGACTGAATGTGGAACTGAATTAAAATGAGTTTGACGGCCCAATGTACACACAATTATACAAAAAATACATGAAAGCACATTAAAAAATACACTACAATGCACAAAATACATTAAAAAGGACACTAAAATACATTAAAGCTCACTAAAATGCAGTAAAAATACAATAAAATGCACTAAAAATATCACTAAATGCACTCAAAATACATTAAAATGCAGTGAAAATACAATAAAATACACAAAAAATTACACAAAAATACAATAAAATGCTGTAAAAATACACTAAAAATACAACAAAATGAACTAACTATCAGAATATCCTGTGACTCTTTTCACTGTTATTTGTTCTTTTCACATCATATTGGGTTGAGTGTGGAACTGAATTAAAATGACCTTTGACCCTCCTACATTGGGGGTGTTTTCAGAGCGTGCATGTGATGCCACTGATTCAGATAAATTTTATTCACTCATGAAACAATTAAAATCCAACTAAAGTGTGTGAATGTGTTTGTTATTCACTGAAAAGGCCAGTGAGTCTCATTTATCTGCTTTTTACTTCATAATAGGAAGTATTTTATAGCTTTGATGATGGCGCCCCCAAGGCTCCAGTCAAATTCTTCTGCAGTAAAAGACACTAAAACTGTTGATGCTGAAAACGAGGCCGTGACGCACGTACGTCAAACAATCACAGACAAAAGAACTCATGTGAATCATTTTTTATTTATTAACTCCCTCATTTAGAAAACACAAATGCACCAAACAATATCATACATGCACAACTTCAGCATTTCAAGATCAGCTGATGACTTTTCAATGTGAAAACTTTACTGCCACGATCTCACAGAGATCACCTGGACGTGAAAAATACTGAGGAGTTAACGGCAGAAAGGCCAAGCGTTGTCACCCCCGAGCGCCGAGTGCGATTTTCATCAAGTCTTTAAGAACAGGTTAAAGAATTCTTGTAACTGGCGCCGTTTACATGACAGTTTTTATTCCTGTTTAATCCAGAATAAAGATTCATGCTAGCCTAGCCACGCTAGCTCCTCCTAGCATCAGTAAATCTAATGTTCTACAGTAGTAGTCTAGTTTCGCTCAATTTAACTTTTTTCTAGATTTCCCTGAAACTGGTCAACCAATCACGGTGAAGTATAGTCAGAGGGCGGGCCTAACAAAGTGAGGCTGCAACGATTGGGAGAGAAACAAGCGATAACAACCATAGAAGAAGAACAACAACAGGTGTAGATTTCCTTTTATCACAGATGAGTGAAGAATGTGAGAAAACGTCAACAATCTTTAAATTCTTTTTACAGAAGCGACAACAGTCGTTCAGCTCCATAATCCACCATTTTGTTTAATCATTCCTAACTTTCTCCGGATTCCTCCGTCAACTTTCCAGCGCTCTAACTACGTCATCCTAAAGATTACGCTGATTGGTTGTAGTACCGTCCTATTGCATACAGAGGATTTGAAAGACAATCTTTTAGCCCCGCCTCCCCATGACTATGAAGCACCACTAGACCCATACATGGAATGAATAGGGATAGCATGGCTAGGCTCGGCTAATTGAAATGAAATCAAAACAGGAAGTGGATGCCATAGTTTTCTTCCAATAGACATCCAGATGTTTAGAGGCCATTCTGTCCAATCAGAACCCTCTGTACCTCCAGCTCTTAAAGACTAGAGCGGAATACACCCGTTTCCATGGCAACCTTTATTCGAAATTAACATGTCCATGTGAACATGAAGGAAATAGATTTAATTCAGAATTTAAAAAACCGTCATGTAAATATAGCCACTCATTTGGTTATTTTCAGATCAACGCTCTCCCTCTCCTTTAATTTATTGATTTTTAAAAATTTTTTTGGATCTTGAAGATTCGCAAGAAAATCGGAAAAATCAGCGTATTGGTATGAAAAGACAAAAAGTAGGAGAAGATGGCGGCACTGTGCATTGGCCGACTACCTTGTAACAGGTAGAGTTTGTGTGAGCGCAGCCAAAGGTTGTGTGTGTGAAGAGGTCTCACTCTGCTCAGGTATTTTTCAGTTTCCAGGTTTGACTGAATTACAAACGGAAGTCGGACACACTGGTTCCACCTCGTGGTCGGTGGAGGGTGTCATTTCAAACTGCACTGGTGTACATCCAGTATAGGCGTGTTTACACTCTCGGAACTTCCAGACCATTTCACAAGAACTTAATGGTATGCACGTGTTTCCACTGATCGGGCCGTTCCCATAGGGCCGTCTATCGGAACTTTTACAGGAACCAACTGAGTTCCTGCTCAAGGGTAGGTACTCAAGAGTGGCCTGGTAGAGTCGCTGGGCAGAAGTGGTCTAAAATGACATCATCAGATCGTGACAAACCAGGAAGTTTACCACACGACGAAGCAAAAGAACAGCGAAAGGAAGAAGAAAGAATGGACTAGAAGAGTGTCCATGTCTACTCTGCTGCTGCTTCTTTGTTTTGGTGCTTTTTGTTCGTAATGTTACCATAGCAACTGATGAGATATGATGACATCATCGAAAGGTTCTTAAAGGGCCATCTCTGTATGAAGACAACGCCTGAGAGGACCAGGCTAACTCATGGTCTGATCAAAAGTAGTTCCCCCCAAAAAGTCCCGGAAGTTCCAAAAGTGGAAACACACCTTAAGACGGTAGAAAGTCGTGCGGTTGGCTTTTCGGTCTGCCAATAGCAACTCTTCATTCTGTCATTTAAAGCAACACTTGACCTTTGTGCAGACGTTTTTGGAAAAGAAAAGACAAATAGGAACCATATCAAACATTAAAAAAGAGAAAAACCCAAACAGCTCCACAGTACTGGTACATTACAGAAACAGGAAGTGGCTAAATGTGTCTATGGACCCGCAATAGTAAGTCAAAAACAAGAGGATTTTTGTTTTTGTTTTCAATTTAAATGATGCAGGACTTTTGAAAATACAGGACAGTAGTGAGCCTCCCCTAGTTAGCTAACCACATGTATGGTAGTTAGCTAACCACATGTGCGGTAGTTAGCTAACTGCATGTACTGTACTTAGCTAACCACATGTACGGTAGTTAGCTAACTGCATGTACTGTAGTTAGCTAACCGCATGTACGGTAGTTAGCTAACTGCATGTACTGTAGTTAGCTAACCACATGTACTGTAGTTAGCTAACCACATGTACTGTAGTTAGCTAACCATTTGTTTACATGTTTTCTTTATTTTTTCTCATGTCGTCTCCTGTAGTCCTCTGGCACCCCCCAAGGGAGGCCCTGTCTCATTTTTTGAAAACCCCTGATATAAAGGATAAATCTGTCAGAAACATGGATTTTCTGCGTAAAAATTAGTTTCCATAACAAGTGACCTTTTGGGCTCTAGTTTCCCGCCAACGCAGCGCAGTTTGGTAGATTGGTAGTTTGGTGCGCCAAGATGGGTGTGGCCACACACTCGTGGGAGGTGTCCACTGATTCAGCTCGGCACGATGACAGATTCACTGACTTATGCTACAGCCACCCTGAAAACGCAATGCATTGGAGTGTCTGGGTGTTAGAGTGGCACATCTTGCCGCAAATACGCGTAAACATTCGAGTTCAAAATATTGAACTTTTCAGGCGAATTTGCATTGACACTGGGCTACGAAAGCCGATCAGCGTTGAGAAGCTGCCAAGATCGTGACAGAATGACGTATGACGCTGCGACCGACCCGGAAGGCGACAGAAAGAAAAACTGAGCCTGAAATACCGTCGAAAGCGGTATTTCACCACCTCCACTGCCTCCTTCAGGCAGAGTTGGTGGAATTCCCAGTGCTGCAGGTGCTTCTGTAGGATTGGGTGAACCCAAAGGCGATGGGGTATGGCCCTCCCACGTATCTAGGACCTCCAGAGCAGATACAGAACAGTAATCCAACTGATCTGAGGACAGACTGAACTGGAGGGACATTTGGTTCATCTATGTTTCTATGTTTATCCAGCGTCCACACTTGGGTGTTTAGGCGGCACCTCACAGGCTTACATGCATAAATTTGTGTTTGTTGTGGCCGTAGCATTAGACCACTCTGACAGTGCACCAAAAGCTCATCAGCTGAAACGAGGACTAGTCCTGGTGCAAGGTGAATGCAGCCGGTGCAGTGGTACTTTGGCTGACCGGTGCGCAGAGCGAACACGTCGGCACAACTTCACAGGCTGGTTTCCAGAGTGTCAGACACATTTCAATGCAATAAATAACACTATCAATCAATATTCAATGTAACAATGTGATAAATCTATATCTATATTAACTGTTCTGTCACATCTGATGACGGATCAAATGTGTTTGGCAGCGTAATGGAAACTCAACCTGAATTAATTACCTATGAGTCAACCAACCACAAACAGCCTCAGCATGAGCCACTGCATTTAAGGGCGAGGAGAGGCATTAATGTGATTGGTGGAGATCTGAATCAGCTGTGTTAAATCCATCGCACGCCCTTTCTCCTCCCTCATTCCCACTTGCACCAGTGTACGCTACGTGTGAAACTTGCGAAAGTTTTCTGGACACCCCCTGTTGGCACGACGCTTGTGCCAGGTCTGCGAAACTAGAGCCCTAAGTGACAAAAGAATGTGTACAGAGTCACAGATAAAAGCCACAAAAACAACATTCTGGACACGAATCAGAGAAGAAGAAGAAGAAGGAATTTTTTCTTAACATTTAAAGGGACAGTTCAGTATTTTTCAGATGAATGTGTTTGTCATCAGTGTCTTTACTCTGGTGCACCCACACTGACTTACCCCCCACAGTGTCCTGTGAGCCCAGTTCTGGTCCGGTTTTGGTCAAAGCCAAAGTAGTCCCGGCAGGTTTCCTGGGGTCAACAAAATAAAATGTGTTTCTTCTCAAAACAGTATGTGTTGGAATGAGTAATTTATTTACAAAACAAAACTGTCACGGAACAAAAACTCACACCTCGTAATTGTTTGGAGCTACTTTCTCTCAATAGTGATCAATGCGCTAGCGTTGTCACTGCTAACAGCTGTGCACCTGCACGTAGCAGCCGCTACCACTGACCAACAACTGATGAAAGTAGTTTGATAAGGCACAAAGAAAAAAATATTAAGTGAAATGAAGTAAAATGAACAAAATAATCCATAAAATTACCAGTAAATTTAACTAAAATGACCTAAAATATTCAGTAAAATGAAATAAAATGACCAAAATATTCACGTAGCAGCCACAAACACTGCTGAACAACTGATGAAACTAGTTTGCTAAGGTGCACAGCTGTTAGCAGTGACAACGCTAGCGCATTGATCACTATTGAGAGAAAGTAGCTCCAAACAATTACGAGGTGTGAGTTTTTGTTCCGTGACGGTTTTGTTATGAAAATAAAACGTGTTTCTTCTCAAAACAGTATGTGTTGGAATAAGTGATTTATTTTGTTGACCCCAGGAAACCTGCCAGGACTACTTTGGCTTTGACCAAAACTGGACCAGAACTGGGCTCACAGGACACTGTGGGGGGTAAGTCAGTGTGGGTGCACCAGAGTAAAGACACTGATGACAAACACATTCATCTGAAAAATACTGAACTGTCCCTTTAAAACAAACTTGTTTCCAGACAAAGGTTATTACTAGTAATAAAAGTCAGGAAAAAAATGACAAACTAAGAGTAAAACACTTTTAACTGAAATAAAAACCAGGAGGAAACAGAAAAAATAAAGCTTTTGTTTGTGTGTTTATGAAGCTGACAGTAATAAACTGTCTTTAATGTGTGGTCTTTGTCCATTTATTTTATCTATAATCCTTGTTTTCTGGGATGAAATCTGTCTTTTTCTGTTTTAGCTGTTTTAACGGTGCCAGGTTTACGGCCACGTTGTGAGTTTTTAACGGCACAATACTTCTTTTTTCAAATTAAAGAAAACCAACTCTTTTTTTTTTGTCTCACCTCTGACAAATACACAACACAGAATAAATAATTTAAAAAATTACATCGACTGTGAATTTCCTAAATGAAAATAAAACCAACTGTAATCCAAAGCCAGAAAAGTCACAATGTGTTAATGAATCCCAGTGGAAAAATATTAAAATTATTCTATTTGCTGAACAGCTCTGGGAAAAATGTAGACACCACGAGAGTTTTTTCTCAATTCCTTTCCTGGATCTGTTCAATTCCAACAACAATATCTAGACTTTAATGCATTTTAACTTTATTTTCTCTGTATTTTTCCATAGTTTTGTATATTTTAATGCATTTTACTATATTTGTGGTGTATGTTTCCATATTTTTTGTAAATTTTAGTGCATTGTAGTTAATTTTCTCTGTATTTGTCCATAGTTTTTTGTATATTTTAATGCATTTTAGTTTATTTGTGGTGTATTTTTCCATAATTTTTGTATATTTTAAAGCATTTTACTATATTTGTGGTGTATGTTTTCATAATATGTGTAGATTTTATTGCATTTTAGTTAATTTTCTCTGTATTTGTCCATGGTTTTTGTATATTTTAATGCATTTCACTATATTTGTGGTGTATTTTTCCATAATTTTTGTATATTTTAATGCATTTTACTATATTTGTGGTGTATTTTTCCATAACTTTTTAAAATATTTTAGTGCATTTTAGCATATTTTCTTTGTATTTTTCCATAGTTTTTGTATATTTTAGTGCATTTTAGTTTATTTGTGGTGTATTTTAAGTTTATTTTCTGTGTATTTATTATTTTTTCCATAGCTGTAGACTTTAGAGCTTTAACCTCTTTTGGAATAATCTATCCCCGTTCCACTCACATTCCCACTAACATTCCTGTTTGGGTTAAATACAGGTTTTTCTCCCTGACCTTGTGTTACTGTTTTCAACGACTGCAACGATTGTTTGTTAAAAACCCTTGAACCACTGACACCAACACACACACGTTGGTGTCAGGTGTCACGTTGACTTTGTTCTACCTAATTCCTGTGTGTGTGTGTGTCTGTGTGTGTGTGTGTCATTAGAACCATTAGTCCGTTGCCCTTTCCTCCAGAAGCCCCTGGGGCCGGTCTAATTTATGACGATGTCTTAACGTCTGCTAAATCACACTAGTCATTTGTCAAGTTTTCGGGTTAAATAGACCCGAGCGTCACGTGCAGACAGATGTGTCATCTATCTGCTCCAGGTGGAACGACCTGAGCAGCGGCTTTGAGATGAAACACATGAAGAAAGCAGGACAAAAACAATAAGTGCAAACCCAAAAACCCAAACCATAAAGACAACGTAGGACACTTAAGCCATGTTTCCACTCTGCAGTACAGAACGGGTCAGGTCTGGTCGGGTACAGTACGGGTCTGGTTTTGGACAGCTTGTGTTTCCAGAAGGAGTCGTGCTGTTTGGTGGAAGTGTCATCATGATTTATGAGGCGTGACACGAGCTGGAAATATAAACAACCAGAGGAATAACATTTTCTGAGCCAGTCCCACTGATATGGACCCTCACTGACCCATAATCACTGCCCAGTTTTTCATCTGGGCCGCTGATCGAATGAAGCCCCTCTCTGACATTTTAGTCCAAACCAGCTGGAACACTTTTTTATTGTGAACAGCCCCGCCCACCTCCCACTGCCCCGCCTCCTCAACAATAATGCACAATAAAACTAGTACCTCATCACTACTCCAAACTCCAGTACCAGACATCTGCTCTTATTTGTCCTCTGACCTTTTGTTGATTAGTAATCAATGTGATTGATTAGTGATTGATATTGAAGGTAGCACCGTACATGGTTGCATGAACCAATCAAACTGGGAGGGCTTGGTCAAACTGAAACCTTGTTTTGTGATCCTTGGATGTGAAAAATGACAAATAAAGCTTCTTGATTATTGATTCTGCACTTTAAAAAATAACGCAATTTGTTGTTCTTATGCGCCGCACGATGGCGCTTGTCCTCAACCAATCACCATCTGGCAGTGCTTGGCTCCTTCCAAATAGGAGTGGTATGGTACACCTGGGACCCTAAGCAGAAGGATGGCCACAATTGTAACGGGTACTAGTTCGCTTTAGTCGTAATGGAAACGCTAAAATAAACGGACCGTTCTGAACTGTTCCAAACAGCAGAGTGGAAAAGGGGCTTTTGACTAAATATTTAACAACAGATGAGTGACATGTGTGAGTGCTAAACAGACTGGAACATTTGGCAGCAATTTAAACCTTTAGTCTCCACTGTGAAGATATGGTTACTGTGTGTGTGTGTGTGTGTGTGTGTGTGTGTGTGTGTGTGTGTGTGTGTGTATGTGTATGTGTATGTGTATGTGTATGTGTATGTGTGTGTGTGTGTGTGTGTGTATGTGTATGTGTGTGTGTGTGTGTGTGTGTGTGTCAGATGGATGTAGACTGAACTGCAATGACTGTTTTCACCATTAACAAACTGATCCTAAATCCTGGTCCCTCGGTCTGGTCTAAATCCTGGTGTCTTTGTGTTGCTCACGTCTAATCACTTAAACATCCTGTGTTTTCCTAAACACCACATTCAGCTGTAAAACGTCTGAAACTAGCGAAAAGTCGCAACTCACAGTTTTCCACAGTCATGTTTACAGATTGGATTTAAAAATGCACTCATTTATCACAGATCCAAAAGGTGTTAAAGTTATGAAGAGGTGTCGTTACCGTGGGAACAAAAAAAAAAAAACCAACCCAACAACGAGCATGTGTTTAAAAGTATCAGTCCCATATGGTGTGAGAAGAGGAACGTGTTAATTGGTGAATTTACATAAAACAGGATTTCAGCAGAATTTAATCAAAATTTTTACGACTATTATTGAAACAGTTTGAGACAGATTTTACACCGTTTCACTCTGGAGTTAAACTATTACTGATGGTATTTTTGTGACTTTCAATGAACGGCAGGATTTTGGAAACGTGCCTATTCAAAGTCCTGAAGGCATTTCAAGTTAATGTTTGTCATGCAGTGTTTTTAGGGGTTTTAAAGGGTGTTTAATTCAAATCGTTTGTATACCAGGCTCAAAAATGTCCCATAATGCCTCAAAATGGAGAAATCCAATATGGCCGCCACAGCCAGGTCAATATCTAATGAATGAGTTAAGTTTATGACTGTAGAAGGAAAACCATAAATGTCATGTGCTTTTATAGGTTTTCACATATGAGGAATTCAATGACACACTCAGATTTAAGATCAAGACTAGAGGTGTCAAACATGTGGCCCGGGGGCCAAATCAGGGCCTCCAAGGGTCCAGTCTGGCCCATGCAAAAATGACACTGAAGATAAAAATCATTTTAGTTCAGGTTCCACATACTGTGCAGGGAAATTTAATCTCCAGTGGGTCAGATCAGTAAAATATTCCGATAATAAAGTATAAATACTCACAATTCCAAATGTTTTGCTTTGTAAATGTAAAAATGTTCATGTCATTTTATTGTACTGACACTAAAATGGACATTTTTTAAATGTCTGAAGTGCAAATTTACCAATATTTTGCCCGTTTATTAAATGTTTTATTTATTAGTTGATCTTCTGTGATCTGTAAATTGTAATTGATATGTGTAAATGATGAACAGTTTTCTTAAGAATTTTCACTCTGTTCATGTTATTGTTTTAAAAGACTGTAAACATTTTCATCACATAACTTTGCTTGTTTTTGCTCTAAAACATGGAGGAAAGTTTGGAGTCGATATAATTTCTATATTATTATGTTATTATTTCACTGGTCCGCCCCCCTGCAGATCAAACTTGGCTTAATGTGGCCCCTGCACTTAAATCAGTTTGACACCCCTGATCTAGACTAAAGAAAATGCTGGTAATATTTTTAACATATGAAATTCAAGCATTTTCTTCAATTAAAAAATAAATACTTCAAAAAGCATACAGATAAATGAATAAATAACACTAAAATATTGTTGTCAACTTTGTCCCTGTTTACAGTTCTAATAAATTCTTCAGAAAGACATCAACCTGTTTCATTCTTTTGTTCATGAATTATTCATTATCCCAGACACCAATTTTAACCATGTACATGAATTTCCAGCATTTTCTTTTGTTTTGATCTTGAATCTGAGTGTGTCATTGAATTCCCCACATGTAAAAACCTATAAAAGCACATTACATTCATGTTTTTCCTTCTACAGTCATAAAGTTAACTCCTTCATTAGATTTTGACCTGACTGTGGCCATTTTGAGGCATTATGGGACATTTTTGAGCCCAACATAAAGAAGATTTGAATTAAACACCCTTCAAAACCCCTAAAAACACTGTATGACAAAAATGACAAAATAATGAACAAAATGAAAGTAATTAATCAACAACATATTAAAAAAAATTTAACAACATCAATAAAATGACCAAAATCAAACAAGATCGAACAAAATAATTAATAAAATGAACAAAATAATCCAAAAATTACCAAAGTAATAAAAAAATTAAACATAAACATATAAAATAATCCAATAATGACAAAATCAAGCAAACTAATCAACACAATGAAGAAAATAATCAACAAAATTAAACACAAATGAACAAAATCATTAATAAAATGACAAAACTCTCAAACTTGTCCATCAAAGTCAGTGGGCGGGGCTAAAGTGAATCTAGTCCAATCCAGTCCAGTGGGACTGTCGGAACCAGAGTCTAGATTTTTAACAGTTGTCAATAAAGTATATTTTTCTAAAGTGTCCAAACAAACGTAGAGGTTAAAGGTCACCCAGTGTATGAGATGTGTTAAATGAAAAACAAACACAATAATGAACCAAATTATCAAAACAATTAAAAAAATTAATAAAAAAAATGACTATGTATTAAACATAATTAAACAAAACTGACCAAAATAATAAAATGAACAAAATAATCAACAAAAAACATTGAACAAAATAATTGAGAAAATGACCAAAATAATCAACGAAATCAAACCAATTAATGAATAAAATGACCAAAATAATCAACAAAATTCAACATAAATTAAATCTGTCAACCTTGTCCATCAAAGTCAATGGGTGGGGCTAAGGTGAATCTAGTCCAATCCAGTCCAGTTGGTGTGTTTGTGTAAAATTTTAAGTAATTAATCAACAAAATTACCAAAATATTAAACAACATTAAATAAAATAATCAAAAAATTTAAGATAAACAAATAATATAATACAAAAATTACGATATCAAACAAAACCAAACAAATTGATCAACAAAATGAACAAAATAATCAAAATTAAACACAAATGAACTCTGTCAACCTTGTCCATCAAAGTCAGTGGGCGGGGCTAAGGTGAATCTAGTCCAATCCAGTCCAGTGGGAGTGTTGGAGCCAGAGTCTAGATTTTTATCACTTGTCAATAAAGTTCATTTTCCTAAAGTATCCAAACAAACACAGAGGTTAAAGGTCACCAAGTGTATGAGAATGTGTTTATAAGGTCTGCATCAATTCTTTATCTGGATTGTATGTGTGTGTGTGTGTGTGTGTGTGTGTGTGTGTACCCTAACACTAAATCTGGAATCCTTTAACCCTTTTGTCTTCCTGATCCATTCATTTCTCCACACTGAAATGCTAACGCTAACGCTAACGCCAAAGGCTTCCAGCACCGTCAGCTTTTTTATGAGTTTCATCTGAGACAAAACCAACTTTTAATGGATCACATAAAGATGAGGACGGCTGCAGGATGTTCCAGAACACTAGGAATTATCCCTGCCTATAATAAGTCACGCCGTTAGAAGAAAGTCCAAAGGCACGGGGCGCGGGTGAATGAACACGTTCATACCTGCCAAAAAATAAAAAGACAGACTATTCAGAAATACAAAGAACCTCCTCCTCCTCCTCCTCCTCATCATCATCATCATCATGGCGTGCTGAGACTCCCGCTCAGAAGAAAAAGTGAGGAATAAAATGTTGAAGAAAGCGTGTCGTTATCAGAATAATAATAAGAAGAAGAATAAGAAAGTCGTCCAGTTCATTATGTTCACATTTTAGCTTCAGTGGGAATTTTTGGGGATTTGTTCAACTATATATTTTTGGAAAGTTTATGGTGTATGGAATCAGAAAATCAATGTTTGCATTTGCCCAGATGTCTACAGTATATGGCGGCCATATTGCTTAATTAAAACATGGCCGCCATAAAACTCTTATTTGGAGTATCTCAGTCTCTGAATAAGTTAAAATGGTGGTTTTAACTGTTAAACTCCATCTTTTCTAACCTGACTCAGGCCAAATGTATGGATGCTTCACATGGCTGCTCGCATCTTACATCCAGGAAAGCACCCTTAGCTTCTCTTTGTTAAGGCAGGGTTGTCAATCAAAATCATTCACCCTGATAAGAGAAACCAGGTGCTTGACATTTTGAATGACGTACTACTTCAAAGAATCGCATTGAAAGCAACATGTAACGTAGATGATAGAAGTAGAAGTTCTTATCATACCCTGTTGGGAGAAGAGCCATAACATCCTTGCCACCAATAAATTCTTTCAAAAAAGTTCTCTGTTCATCTTTTAAAGAATCAATATCCAGCAGTTTTCACAACATTGTTGAAATTGAAGAATCGAAACCGCGTCCAGTCTCCTCCATGCTAGCTGCCATGTTTTTAAAAGCTACTGTGTGGAGAGTCCTCCTGTATTCTCCCTGGCCACACTATCATTACATCATAAGTGTTAAAGTCACGCCCAGTGATCCTGATTGGTCCGTCCATGATTTGACTGTAACCAACAGAATGTCTACGGTGGTTTACCAGACCCTTGTGTGAGCTCCCGAAGCTGAGCAGAAACACATGAGGGTCAGCGAGAGCCAGGCTACTGTGTATGATCTGTTTTTGGCTATTTGATTCTGGTTTGTCTGCTCCTTGTCTGTCGTGGTATTGTTGTAGGTCCTTGTTTATAGACCCTGTTTCTGACCCCGACAGTCAATTCGCCCAACCCGCTTCGGATCATTCTGCTACTCTGGACCACGATCCTGACCCCCACTGGTACATGGTAGCAATTTTTGGGTTACCCCTGTCATGCTCTGCTGATGTCGATTTTTTTACTTCTTCTCTGGTTTCCTGCACCTGGCAGTCCTCCAGACAGGAGTTCATTTCATTACTTTTTTTTGTCATAATGAACTTATTTTCAAACTTATAACTGTATTTGGGTCCAACTGTATTCTGTGGTTGTAACAGAGGCTGAGATATTCCAAATAAGAGTTTTATGGTGGCCATTTTTTAATTAAGCAATATGGCCGCCATATAGAAATCTGGGCAAATGCAAACTTAGATTTTCTGATATTATACACCATAAATAACCTTTCCAAAAATATATAGTCCCCCCCCCCAAAATCCCACCGAAATACATAATGTCCTGAACTAAAGGCTGAAACTACTTTGGCACATGAATGGAAGTAAGGCATCTGGAACATTCTAGAGTCCGTAGGAGTATCTGGATCATTCTAGAGTCAATAGGAGTATCTGGATCATTCTAGAGTCCATGAGAGTATCTGGATCATTCTAGAGTTCTTATGAGTATCTGGAACATTCTAGAGTCCGTAGGATTATCTGGAACATTCTAGAGTCCGTAGGATTATCTGGAACATTCTAGAGTCTGTAGGAGTATCTGGATCCTTCTAGAGTCCATAGGAGTATCTGGAACATTCTAGAGTCTGTAGGAGTATCTGGATCATTCTAGAGTCCATAGGAGTTGAAATGGAGCATCGTTCCCGAAAACGTCAAAAACAGACCGACCTTAAGGAGAAAAAAATAAATAAATAAAGCCAGAGCTGTAGAATAGAGTTGTAATGAAGTGTCTGACAGCAGCAGCTTCTGCCTTTGTGCTGCTGTATGGACCCCCTCACATCATTCACATGTGGTCACCTCCAAAAAAACGGGAAGAAAACAAAGACAGAAACCCCCCCTAATGTTCAGAAACCCCCCCATGCTTAGAAAGGTTCAGGGTTAGGGTTAAGGAAACACTGAAGGCTTAGAAAGTCAGTCTGTCACTGGGTCACGATGTCGACCTGAAGGTTGATAGTGTCACCATGACGAGCAGAAAGAGGGGGGAGACGTCCACACTCCTGCCCTTTGACCCCCGGGCACTCATACCTGAAAATACAAAAACATACAGATATGGATATATATGCAAGAGTAAAATATATACAGATGAAGCACTCTATAAAAACAAAAACATATACAGTCATACATCGACTTACGTAAGACTCAGGTAACGAATAACGAAAAACCTTTACCTCAATTTTTCGTCTCTGAATACGAAAGAAAATTCAATTTAGGAAACGAAACCGAAACCCCCGAGACGTAAATACTATGTACATTACTGTACATACTTTACATAACGACATAATGTACGTAAATACGTCATGTATGTACTAGGGGTGGCACAGTTCACAAAAGTTGCGGTGCAGTATGTATTGCGGTTTGAGGTCTGCGGTTGCAGTTTTATTCATTATTATTATTTTATTTTAAGTACCCTATGCTATGCATATGCTATTGACCTGAAGTAACCATAGTTTAGGATACAGCATTTAACAGAGGATAACATTTACTTCACTTTAATAATGTTTAAACAGAGATAATTATTGATCTATTAAACAGCAATTAACTATTTCATTTGGGCTGATCTTAATGCATTTTCAATATGCATTTTTTTAGGTAATTTGTATCCTCTCTGGCTGTTGCTATGTAGTCCTGGCCTCTCCATGTCTACTGGGTTCACCAGCAGGATCAGACTGGCTCTAATCTGAGGCTACAAAAATATTTTGTTGGTTCCGTGGCAACTGGCCGAGCAGGACTGGGCATCATCACAACAATCCACTACAGCAAGGCCAAATGCAAGTAAAGGAGGGACCTTGTCCAGCTCGAAGTGAGGCTGAGGCAGCAGGGTGCTTGGACCAGATGGGAAGAAGCATTGGACAGGAAAATTACATGGTCCAACTTGTGGAGAGCAGAGCACCTACGCATCAAATTCCTCATTCAGTTGGTCTATGATGTCCTGCCCAACCCATCCAACCTCATTTGCTGGGGCAAGGTACAAACTCCAGTAAGTCCCTTGTTCCAGGGAAGAGGATGGAGGACATCCTCAGCAGCTGTCCTAAAGCACTTGGCGACGGTCGTTACCGCTTGCATCATGACCAGGTGCTGAAGGCAGTTGCTGAGTCCATCAATGTGGCCATAGATCAGAACATGCGCCTACAACAACTAATGCGAGCCATATGCTTTGTCAAAGCTGGGGAACAACCACCTCCGAGTACAAAACCCCAAACGGGATTTCTTGGAACAGCCAGGGACTGGCATCTGGACCTGCGTGGACCTGGGAAAACAACTGAGATTTCCAAAAAACATTGTGCAAACCACCACCAGACCAGACATAGTCCTGTCCTGGGACTCATGCAAACAAGTCGTTATGCTGGAGTTGACGGTGTCCTGGGAAGAGCGAATAGAGGAGGCTAGAGAGAGAAAGAGGGAAAAATATGCGGAGGAGTGCCGTGGACAGAGGTGGCGTTCAAGATGTCTGCCCGTTGATGTTGAGGCAATGGGTTTTGAGGGAAATCACTTTGCAGGGCCTTTAGGAGTACGCAAAAGAAAAGCATCAGTACATCCTCTGAGGCTGCGGACAGAGCCTCAGGACGGCTGTGGATCCAAAGGGACAAGGAGGGGACGAGGGCTTCTTGGACACAGGCTGGGAACTGATCACTCCTGGCCGGGTCGCCTGGGTAAACCCCCTATGACCCCAGGTACTATCATGGACGATGTGTCCAAGAATAAGCATCAACAGATGTTTGTAATAATCAATCGTTAAGGGTTTGCAGACGCTGCTGAACAGCATGTCACGCTTTCAGGTTTTTTGTTTTGTTTTGAAACAGTTGAGCCCATTTTGTGATTATAATAAATATCAATAATTTAGGCGATTTGTCTACATTTATTTCCAAATAGTCAGACCCTCCAGGATTTCGTGATGTTGTGATTTGCAACTTCAACGCAAATTCAGTCAATCCCCATGAATTCAGCGCAATGTTGCAATTTTAACCAAGCATTGCGACTTTTCCGCAAAATGTGACCAATCATTTGTGACGTCTTGAGCTGCTCCTTCCACCTTTTCCTGTTTATTTTACAGTGTGAAGCAACATGTGCACAGCCAGCATGATGCACTAGTACCAACAGGTGCATTTGGAAGAGTAGTTTTTTTGCTGCATTTATATCATCCAGGTAATATTTTATTTGTCGTATTTGAAAGGTTGTCTTAATATCTGTGTCTTTGTTCAATTTTTGTTAGAAACTGTACTACTACTTTTTTGACTGGCTGAGATGTTTTATAACTTCATGTAGTGTTGTGAGGTCATATGAACTTTAACCTTTGAACCAACACGTGTATTTGGAAAAATATATATATTTTGTGGCATTTTTGTAATCCTCGTAATCATTTATTTTCCATTTCAGTAAAAGGTAGTTATGAGGACCATATCACAATGACTTTTAATGAATTTTACAGGAACTAAATATTTGAAATATTACTTAATTTTGATTACAAAAAGGGAAAATTATTACTATTACCAATTATTATTATTAATTACTATTTATGGCAACTTTCACTTCCTCCCACAACAAAAGCCTATAAAGCAACGCAACTTTCATCGCAATTTTCCGGAAAAGCTCATGCAACATCAGACATTTTAGTAGTATAGAGTAGTAGTATATAGTTTTTTTCCATCTGTTTTATTTTAACAGTGACAGGGGGGGGGCTTTTTTGTTTCTTCCCCTGTCCCTTATTTTCTCTCTTTATTTTTTATTTTTAAGGACAATTTATTAGTATTATTTTCTCATGTCTCACTGATGTACAGTTTATATTAAAAAATAAATAAAATGCTGTTCACACACACACACACACACACACACACACACACACACACATGAAGAGAATAAAAGTATATATACAGTTGAATAGAAAGAAGATGATAGACTGATGTAAAACCTGTTTGTAGAATCAGACGCTGCAGCAGAATCTTTTTTTTATTTTTTTAAACCTATAATTTCAGGACATCCATCTGAGAAAGTCATTTCTAATCTCCAAACTCACTGATATCTTTTTCACAGCGGTTGTTAGATTCCTTTTGCTCCCGTTAATGGTGTTGACAGCTGCAGAGAATGTCAAGAATTCTAAGTGTGCGTCAGATGTTTAGTTTTCTACAACACGTATTAGAGAAAAGTGGCAGAAGTAGAAAAGTTCAACATGTTTGAAAAGATCTGCAGCGATGGTTCAAAATGAAAACAGCAGCTTTTCTAACAACTGTATTAGTTTATAGTCGGCCTGGGAAGAGTAAGGCTGACAGACCACATACATTAAAAGTATGTGTATATATATATATATATATATATATATATATATATATATATATATATATATGTATACTGGGTGTAATTTGCCGGGGGGGGGTCCACTGATTTTGTTGCCCTTGTGCACTCAGGCCCCACCTCAGTCTGGCACACACCGGCCACCACTTTCATTATGCCGTGGGGTTTCTTAGAGACCCTCTGATCCGCATGTGCATTAGACTCCTGTGTTTAAAGATGGGTCAGGTGGGTTGCTGACATCGCAGCTGACTCTTGGCGCCTATTGTAGCGACGCAGGCCAGGGGGGAAATGGGTCCCATCCCTCCTAAGTCTTTGCGTCCGGGGGAGAGAAGGTGCAGCGTGTGGCGCCAGAGCCATGAGCCACCTTCACCCTCGGAATCAGTGGCGACACACTGCTGCAGGGGAAATATGCCCGGTGGGAGCACAGGCCAAACCTAGGGGAAGGTCCCACGGGGGGAGCCTCCCAGCAGCCGACCCAGATCTACTGAGGTTGAATCCCTCAGGTGGATTGTGCAGACCCCACCTGTTTACCGTTTAACTGTTTCATGTCCTCTTCAACTCTGTTCAAACTTCTTTTCAACAACTTTTCAAATGGGTCTGATGTCAGTATTTATCCTCAGATGGAGTTTACCACCCGCTTTAGGCTGCATTCACTAACAACCCAACTGTGAGAAGACTTGACCCAACACAATGACAACCGGGTAAGTGGTTTTCTGTACGCCACATTTCCCCACGCCCGCCTGTGGGACGGAGATCTGGTGCTCTGCTCTAACCTGTTCATTCACCGTGAACAGAGAATCGTGGTTATATAGTTTACTTTCCTCTGATTAGTAATATGTTTACAATCTGTTCTTTTGATAAATATATATATATATATATATATATATATATATATATATATATATATATGTATATTTGCTGGGGGGGGTCCAAAATCCCTCTCTGGTTTTGGACATCACTGTTACGGTCCTGTGGCCTATGAACATAAAATGCCTGAAAGAGGAACTGGGCACAGGGGGGGTTATAAAGGTCACAGCCGGATCTGGCCAAATTAAAATGTGTAATACTGTTTGTGTCAAACATAGACATATCACGCTATACTGGTTATATTATCATAATATTACACACGCTGACACATATATACATTAAATGGAATTATCAATATTGCAAAAGGTCAAAGGTCAAAGTTGCATTTAGCAGAAAGGTTAAAATCACATTATTGGCTCTAATTCAAGAACAGGTTGTCATAGAAACTGGAGATTGGCACAAAATAGGATGAGATTAGACATTCTCTGAATACTAGTTGTTATTTGACTTTAGCTGAAATTAGAAGCTACTTTGCTAGCACTAAATGTCAGACAGAAGTACAGTAAATGTGATGAAGTGAAAGACGCAGTAAAAAACAACTGATACGGTGGAAGATGAAGATCATTATCCATCAGGAACTACAGCAGCAGAAGGATTCTCTTTGTTTCAAATGCTTCACCTACTCTGTCATCGGCGAATTCTCACCTTATGTGTGAGTCTAAACACAGATTTACAGTGTGATAAAGGCTGTGGTGTATTGCACCAGCATAACTGAACACACATCAGGAAAGAACAACTTAGTGCTTTTATTTCATCTATTGTCAGAGGCTTTTTTCCTGCACTACAAGGAATGTGTGAAAAGGCCAAGTGTGTTTTACAAGTATAAAAGAAGCCAAATGAAGATGATGCTTGAAAGGAGAGACAGAAATGTGACATGAAATTGTACTTTTTGGTGTATTTGATGATCTGCGGTTTGTTCAAGAAGGAAAAGATCCAATTGTTATCTTTTGAACCACATCTTGTTACACTGAATAATGATAAATGTACCGTATTTTCCACACACTAAGGGGCACTGTCACTAAATGATTGTTTTTATGTTATTCATATATAAGACACATTAAATTACATCAAAATCATGAGATAAACAGTTAAAATATGAGATAAAAAGCCATAATCATTAGATGAAAAGCAAAAATGACAAGATCAAGCCAAAATTCTGAGTTTAAAAAGCCAAGATTATGAGATAAAAAGTCAAAATTATGACTTAAAAAGTCAAAATTCAAAGTCACTAAGCACAACCAGAATTAATCCATATGTAAGGCACACTGTGGTTTTTGGAGAAAATTAAAGCATTTGAAGTGTGCCTTATAGTCCGGAAAATACAGTGATGTAATATAATAGTTCTGAATTCTGTATTGCATTGGTAGGTGCTTTATACACACACACACATATACACACACACACACACACACACATACATATATATATATATATATATATATATATATATATATATATATATATATATATATATATATATATATATATATATATATATATATATATATATATATATATATAATATAAAGTGGCTCATTTGCATTGGAAGGAGCAGTGCTCCAAACCCCCTGTTTGTGTTATCAGGCAAAAATCGTGTTGAAGATGAACATGTGGAGTTGAAATAATGAAGAATTCAGAGCCCAGCAGAGCATTTACCGTTTATATAGACCACAGGAAAATGTTTGAAAATGAACCAATTCACTCCCTTTAAAGTGTGGATGCTGCAGTGATGAATCTGCACGTTCCTCATATGTATATGGAGGTTATAGACAGTAAAAATGTACTAAAATATCATTTATGCCCGGGCTTACAACTGCAGTTCCACGTAAAAGATGCATTAAAGTCTGTGGGTGTAAAGGGAGTGTGAGTCTGATGCCGTTTCCTCACATCATCACTTTCTCATGTATGATTTAAGTCAGTCAATTAACTGTTTTGGATCACAGACAAGCCTGGAATGAGATCATATCCATATTAAACATTTTTCCTGGACAAAATATATATTATTAATACAACACAAATCCCCTCACACACTAGTGAAGTTGTAGTTTTCACCCACGCATACTTTTATGGTTTAACCAGCCCCCAGGGGTGCCACAAGGGCAACGCTGGAGTGTGAAAAGTTTCAATATGGTACATTTCTGACAAGAAAATACAATGCTTTTTAAGACCATGTTAAGACCTTTGAGTATAAAAAATAAGACCACTACTGCAGAACAAATACATACAGTAAAAAAAAAAAAAAAATCCTGGTCCTTGAGAGCTACTATCCTGCATTTTTAGATGTACCAACATCTAAAACATACAGGATAGTAGCTCTGGAGGACCAGGTCTGAGCACCCCTGATGGAGGTTCAGTTCTGCACATGGTCTGAAGAACCCACAGTGTTTCTGTCAAAGGACATGAGATAAAAAAAGTTACATTTATTAGATAAAAAGTTAAAATTCCCAGTCACTAAGCACAACCAGAATTAATCTATATGTAAGGCACACTGTGTGTTTTAAGTGTGCCTTATGGTCCGGAAAATACAATAATTATTTCACTGCTTCTGCTTCATTTTAGATCAACTTTAGCTGAACATGGGACTGAACTCACATGAGTTTGACCCCCCGGCTAAAAAAAATAAATTAAAAAAAAAAACTACAAAAAAAGGCAAAACAAGCTGTTGTTTTCAGGAATCCACCACAGAATATAAAACAATGCAAATGAGCATTTAGAGCAGAAGAAGAGACCCCACTCCCCCAACCCCCGTACCCCCTCTCCAACAAGTCCCACAGGACAGTAATGGAACCTACCAACAGGAAGTCCACTTCTGTGACAAAGACGGATGGTGCAGCACATTTCAGCAAATATGAGCCAGAACCGTCCCAGTGGGGGGTGGGGGGTGTGTGTGGGGGGGTGTTGATAATGTAGAGTCAACAGAGGACAACGTGTCCCTGTCAGCTTTAAAAAGTGTTAAGTGACTTCATTTACAACAGTGTGTAAATAATCAGAAGTAGCAGGAGTGACGTCCTGTTTCTACCTGCATTTTTACCAGTAGATCTGTGAGTGGAATAAACACTGGGAGGGGGTGGGGGGTTATACCACCTTCATGGTTCAAAGCTCTTTACATTAGCCTCACATTCACCCAGGACACTTTGATATGTGGACAGCCAGAGTCGGGAAGAGAACCGCCAACTTCTTGGTCATTGGGTGACCCACTCTACCAACTGAGCCACAGCCGCCCTAATACCCTCCCAAAATAGTGTTTTTTCAATGTGTGGATTTAATCATTCCATCCAACATTTTACAATGCCAACACCTGTTACAATGCCAAGTTTTTTTTCAATGCCACAGGTTAATGATCCCATCGACCTAGAGCATGAACAACTGGTCAAAAGTTAAGAGCCAGAAAAAATGTGGCCATCTTGAAAGTTTTGACCTTCAAAATCGAATCAGTTCTTGTACCTATCGTAGAGCATTAGCACATCAAATTCCTGACAAATCTGTCCAGCCGCTTTAAGGTTTTTGCGTTAACACGAAAGACCTACAGCAGCGGCACTGGCGGACGTGGATGGAAACACACGCAAAAACATTACACCCCCAACGTCCCACATTTCAGGGATATAAATATGCATGCATTACTTTCCTCTGAATACGCTTCATTTTGTCCCAAAAATCGGTCTGTACAATTATCTCGCACTGTGTTGGAAAGTTGTGACAACCAGGCAAAGCGAACACAGCCCAAACCTCCTGTAAATGTCATCATAGTAACCGTATCCCAGCGCTGTCACCGCTGAGGCCGTCACCCAGGACATATTTTGGTATCAGCTGTGATTCCAGCCCTCACACATAGACGTCCCGGTGGATGTTGTTGCCAAATTTAGCAGAGTTGGTCTAAAAGCCTGTGGCATCAGCACATTTTACTGCTGCAGCTAAAAACAGCAGACCTGGAAATGAAACCTTTTCTCCAGTTTCACATGAAATTCAGCTGAAAACAAGTCAGTCAGAGACAGCAGACCTCCACCAAGGCTTGATATGGTGTCATATGACGTCAAAACATGACATGATGGAGCCATAGGTGTTGACCCATCTGATGTGTGAAGGTTAGGGGTCAAAGGTCAGAGCCATAGGTGTTGACCCATCTGATGTGTGAAGGTCAGATGATGTAAATGAAAAAAAAACCCAACAACACCAGATTCTATCTTGTCTGAATCCTGAGATATTACCACTGATGTGTTTTAACTGTTGACCCTAGTCACCCTAGTGTGACCTTGACCTTTGACCTTCATTGCTCAAAATCTAATGGGTTCTTCCTTGACCCATTATCTATCATTCGTGAAAGTTTCATCAAAATCCGTTCAGAACTTTTTGCGTAATCCTGCTGACAGACAAACAGACTCGAATTCAATACCTCCTATTTATTTAGATTTATTATATTATGTATTATACACATATTATTTTACCATATTTCAGTTACTGTGTGGAGATTTAAGGTGATAATAATTACAGTAGTTCAATCGCTTCACTAACTATTCTGCAAAAAAGGTTTATCAATAATGTGTCTTATCTTACACTCAAAATTACTGACATTTACAGACATTGTAAAATTCCAAACTGCACTAATTATGTACAAAGTAAAAAAAAAATAACCATCTGCCACTAAATATACAAAAGCTGTTTAGTAACAACACCAGTACGGTTGTTGTTGTTGTTATTATTGTTGTTGCACAAACAGGAAAAGATGTTCATCAAAATCCGTTCAGAACTTTTTGCATAATCCTGCTGACAGACAGACAGACAGACAGACAGACAGACAGACAGGCAGGCAGGCAGACAGACAGACAGACAGACTCAAATGTATTACCTTCTTGGCAGAGGTAATAATGCAATTATACCTCAGACTTTACTTTGAAAGGCAGAAATAAAGGCTACGAGTAAAGCTGTGCGATGTGACAAAAAAATACAACAGCAGAAAATCGTGTCTCGTTTCAGATTATGAGCCATTGTTCACTTTGCTGTTTTTCAAATCAAGGTTTTTATACTGACAGTTTTTGCTCTTTTAGATTTTCTTTCACGATGTAGGAACTAGGGCATTAATGACTTTTTTTTTTTTCAAGTTGACTAATGCGTCGATAAAGTCGAAGTCGAGTCAACGGGTGGTGATGACGGAACAACAGGTGTGTCCAGCAATGATATTAAATATTAAATATTAAAGTTCACTGTAACGTAACAACGTCCACTGACAAGACACAAACATAAACATTTTAACCCCAACAAAACAAAGGCTAATGTTAGCAAAGAGTTTTATGTAAAATTTAACTGAACAACATCAGTAGGTGAACATATGTCCACATTTGGTTTGAACCCATGGCTCTAAACCTGGACTGTCTACATGTCTGTCACGTGTCCTCACTTTTTGTCAAAATTATGAGATAAAAAGTCAAAAATAAGTGATAAAAAGGCAAAAATAAGTGATAAAAAGTCAAAATTATGAGATAAAAAGTGAAAATTATGAGATAAAAAGTCAAAAATAAGTGATAAAAAGTCAAAATTCTAAAATAAAAAGTCAAAATTATGATATAAAAAGTCAAAATTACAGAATAAAAAGTCAAAATTATGAGATAAAAAGTGATATTTATGAGATAAGTCAAAGTCTTCAACTACAGTTTTCAAAACAAGCTATAGCACCAAACCTAGCTGGATGTTACTCTGGGATGGTAAACACACACACAGAACCAGAGGGGAGGGGGGAGTGTTCCTCCACACATTCTGAGCCAATCAGAGACGCCTCATCCCCGCGTCATGGACATGTATGAGGAAGTACCGCTAAACTGTGTTGTTCGACCTCCAGTCATTTTTCTACAGTGAAAAAACAACTGGAAACAAAACAATCTGGAGGTTTTTTTTAAATAGAACCAACACACAACATATTCAATAACAATCAAGAACACAACAATATTAATGAAATAACCATGGAATGACTCCTTTACGTGTACATACTTAGCTGGTGGATTCTTATGGGGTCTGAGGTGGGGCCCAGCCCACCTTCGCTGAGCGTCTGAATGAGGATGATGTAGTCGTCGTCTTCTTCGGTGAGGGTCAACTCTGCCGTGGAATTGGTTGTTAGGAGTGTGTTGACCTCTTTGTGTCTCTGTCTCCTGTAGGACAGCTGGAAGGGACAGGGAAAACATTCTGGGTGACACTCGGTAAATATGTGTTCGAACAGGCTGACGCTGACGACAGGACCGTCAAACACATTTCAGTTAAGGGGCCACATTAACCCCAATATGATCTGCAGAGGGCGGGACCAGTTAAATAACACTTACCACCTTATTAGTGATCTGTTACTTATAATAAATGGTTATAAAGGCATTATTACCATGAAATAAAAATAAATGCTATAGAATTACCACATTATTAATGATCTGTTACTTATAATAAGTGATTATAAAGGCATTATTACCATGATATTAAAAATAATATAGAATTACCACCTTATTAGTGATCTGTTACTTATAATAAATGGTTATAAAGGCATTATTACCATGAAATAAAAAATACTATAGAATTACTACCGTATTAGCGATCTGTTAGGTGTAATAAGTGGTTATAAAGGCATTATTACCATGATATTAAAAATAATATAGAATTACCACCTTATTAGTGATCTGTTACTTATAATAAATGGTTATAAAGGCATTATTATCATGAAATAAAAAATACTATAGAATTACTACCGTATTAGCGATCTGTTATTTGTAATAAGTGGTTTTCAACTGGAATTAGGTGTTTGCATGGTTCATCTGAAAGACGAACGAACCATTATTCTGCATTAAACAGGAATAAAAACTCTGCTGTAAACAGGACAGGACAGCTAATGGAAATGTTAGCGTTAGCTTATTGGAGTGTGAAAAACTCACTTGGTATCCTGTAACTTCTGACTCAGACTCCACCGCCACCACAGGTTCCCAGTAAAGCGACAGTTGAGAACCAATTAGTGTCCATTCAACATTCAGTGGTGGTTGGGCTGGTGCTGCACGAGAGGAAAAGAATTCATTTATTTATGTCAGTGCATAAACTCACCTTCATTTCTTATCTTAAATCAGTAGATTTCTCTCATTGGATGATGGCATTAAAGGGACAGTTCAGTATTTTTCAGATGAATGTGTTTGTCATCAGTGTCTTTACTCTGGTGCACCCACACTGACTTACCCCCCACAGTGTCCTGTGAGCCCAGTTCTGGTCCAGTTTTGGTCAAAGCCAAAGTAGTCCCGGAAGGTTTCCTGGGGTCAACAAAATAAAACCTGATTCTTCTCAAAACAGTATGTGTTGGAATGAGTTATTTATTTACATAACAAAACCATGACGGAACAAAAACTCACACCTCAGAATTGTTTGGAGCAACTTTCAATAGCGATCAATGTGTTAGCGTTGTCACTGCTAACAGTTGTGCACCTGCACGTAGCAGCCGCTAACACTGAAAACAACTGATGTAAGTAGTTTGATAAGACTCACAGCTGTTAACAGAGACAATGACCATTGATAAACATAAAACGACCAAATATATTCAGTAAAATTAACTAAAATGACCAAAAATATTGAGTAAAATGAACAAAATATTCAGTAAAATTAACAAAAATTACCCAAAATATTCAGTAAAATGAACTAAAATTACCAAAATATTCACAAACACTGCCGGACAACTGATGAAAGTAGTTTGCTAAGGCACACAGCTGTTAGCAGTGACAACACTAACACATTGATCGCTATTGAAAGTAGCTCCAAGCAATTACGAGGTGTGAGTTTTTGTTCCGTGACGGTTTTGTTATGTAAATAAATCACTCATTCCAACACATACTGTTTTGAGAAGAAACACCTTTTATTTTGTTGACCCCAGGAAACCTGCCGGGACTACTTTGGCTTTGACCAAAACCGGACCAGAACTGGGCTCACAGGACACTGTGGGGGGTAAGTCAGTGTGGGTGCACCAGAGTAAAGACACTGATGACAAACACATTCATCTGAAAAATACTGAACTGTCCCTTTAATGAGATGAGAGCTGAACTGTCTTCTTTAACTTTTCATTTTTGGGGGATTTGAGGATGCAAATTTGGTTTTCGCGCCCACACAGAGTTTCTTCAGACAGCTGTGACTAAATGCCTGGTTCAATTCGTACCGTACATAGTTTCCATGTCTGAAATAAAATCACCATGAAGACCGAATCAAAGAGCCCACGGGCTGCAGGTCTACGGAGGACTGAATGTGCCTACATGTCAAATTAAATGGTATTTTAATGAATAATGACAAATTTATCTATTAATTCAAATTTTAATTAATTACTGATATATTTAATTACCATATTTTCTGAACTATAAGGTACACTTAAAAACCACACTGTGCCTTATATATGGTTGTGCTTAGTGACTTTTAATTTGGACTTTTTATCTTATCAATTTCACTTTTTATCTCAGAAATTTGGACATTTTATGTGAGAATGTTGGCTTTTTATCTCCTAATTTTGACTTTTTATCAAATAAGTTTGACTTTTTATTTCATAATTTGGACTTTTTATCTAATACATTTTACTTTTTACCTTATAATTTGGACTTTTTATCTCATAATTTTGACTTTTTATCTCATAATTTAGACTTTTTAATCTTACAATGTTGGCTTTTTATCTCATAATTTTCGCTTTTTATCTCAGAATTTGGACTTTTTATCAAATACATTTTACTTTTTACCTCATAATTTGGACTTTTTATCTCATAATTTAGACTTTTTAATCTTACAATATTGGCTTTTTATCTCATAATTCTCACTTTTTTCTACTAATTTTGACTTTTTAATCACACAATTTTGACTTTACTTAATTGGCCTTATATATAAAAACCTTGAAAAATAAACCATTTATTGACAGCGCAGAAAATACTGTATTTAATTATGTATTTATTTATTTATGTAATTCTGTCGTTACTCGTCCAATCCGGAAGTCTGGGTTTGTTCAACTTACGTGGTTTTTTTGTGGTGACATTAATTGCAGGCAGAAAGGGGCCGGTCCCTGCTGTGTTGAAGGCGCTGACTGTTAGAAAATACTGTGTGTTCCCCGTTAAACCACTGACGGTGACCGAGGTCTGGTTCCAGGGGACCCGGACCTTCCCCATGGTCTCAGGTTTAGTGTCGTCTTCCCAGTAGACCACCTGTTTTAAACATGGGATGGAAGAGTGATGAGTCAGGCTTTGAACTGAAGGAAAAATGTCTGGGGGTGGGGGGGTCTGTCAGGTCTGTCCGTCTGTTCTGGAGTTATGTTGCCAACAAACAAACAAACAAACAAACAAACAAACAAACAAAGCAACAGATAAACTCCTGTGAAAACATCACACACAGCACATATACACACACAGGTGTCATTTAACTCACTGACAAAAACAGTCTTGTTCATCATATGTGTGAATTCCAGATTTGTGGCCAATGTATTTCTGTTCCATTTGGGCACAGAAGCTTTATTTTCCAATAAAAGGTAACTGTATATTTGTGCCTCGAAGAAGAGCGAGGTTGGCGAGTTGAGAGAGTGACAGAGAAAATACCAAAGCAGAAGATGAAATGGAGCGGATAAAAAACAAAAAGATACAAGCAAATGTAATGGAAATCATCAAGAAATCAAGAAATGTATTGCCATTTGTGCATAACACATAGGAACTTATGTGTGGTCACTCCCAGGGTCAGGAAAAAAAACAAAAAAAAAACTGAAACACGGAACAAACGTAAATTTCTATAATAAGCTAAAAGTATGCAAGAGGAATACAGTAAAACTAGAGCTGGGCAAAAAATCGATTTAGATTTCAAATCAAGTTTTATGGCAAAATCAATTAATATTTTAGGAAAATCGTGCAATCCAATTCCCCTCCACACGCACTTTTTTTCCTGGCAAAAAGAAAACCATGAACCAGGCTGCTTTCCGTAGTGTTTCACCCCAGGCCCCGCCTACGATCCCCTTCTTCTGCAGCACGAGAGCAATATGGCACCCTGCAGTGAGGGACACACTCTGACTCCTAAAAAGGTTCTAAAGGTTCAGTTGGTTTGGGTTTTTAGGGTCTGACGAGGCCCAGCTACTGCCTGGTTGTCAGCTGTGTCTTCAGACTGTTGTTGTTGACGGTAGCGGTACGACCAATCTGGTCACACATCTGAAGTGAAAGCATCCAATGGGGGGGGGGGTTATTGAAGTAGCTTGATTGACAATTAGGTTTTGTTTTATTTTCTCCTTACAAAGTAAAAATGTTACTAGTTTTCTTTTTATCTTACTTTTGCACTATGTTTTTCATATAATATGAGTATTAATGTATATTGTTTTAGTTGTTAAAATATTTTAAGCTTTATTTTTTCAAACAAAATGTATCTTTTACACTATCTTTTTTTTTTTTGCAGTGTTTTTCCTGTAACAGTGGTGGATATGTCTGGACTTACTACAGTTCATGTAGGCAAAGTCACAGGTTGCAGTTGCACCTTTTGCACAACTGATTTATTATTTACAGTTATTTGTAGAAGTATTTTTGTTTTACATGTTATTTAATAAAAAAAAAAAAAAAAAAAAAAGAAGACGACAGAAACCATGTTTCTAGTGTTTTCATTTTCATTTAGCCCACGTGGGAAAAAATCGTATCGTGAATCAAGTTTTTTGGGAAAAAATTGGAGATTTTTTCAAAAGAGAAAATCGCCCAGCCCTAAGTAAAACCAATAAAAACAGTAAATATACAGTGGCTAAAAAATAAACTAAAATACAAATCACTGCAATAGGGAAGAGGTAGTAATTAATTTCACACACATCTACATATACACACATACACACACATCATATTGTACTTGCCCTTTTTAAGTAATACTGACCAACAGTCGAACTGTGGTCGGGAAGAAGCTGTTAAAAAACCGTGTTGTGTGTGTGTGATAATGCTGTCTGCCCGCCTGTGTCTGAGCTTGTATGTGCTGTGTTTGTGTTTGAACAGGGGGTGAGCTGGATGGTGTAGGTCTGTATTAATTTTCTCAGCTTTCTTCTGACAGCGCTGTGTGTATATGGTGTCCAAAGATGGTAGATCAGTGCCTATGATTGTGTCATATCATTTGTATTATTTCTTTATTCTTTGTGTTATTACTTTGTCTTTGTAATTCACCTCTGAGGACTGGTTTAAACTAGTCACCAACAGTTGTATTAGCTGAAGGTTATCTGCTTTATCATCCCTACCATAATTCCTGTGTCTTCCTTTTATTGCCAGTTGTATTTGTAACAGGTGATCGTTATGAGCCTTGGCCCACATCAAGGAGCAAATTAACAAGGTGGGGCAACACCAGTGACAGGAAGTAAAGCTACAAACTGTGAACATGAACCCACATGACAAAATAAAAGCCCAATAATGACAGAAAAAAAGAGAAAAACTGACAAAAATAAGACAAAATAAGACACAAGGGCCGAGGCTCATAACAGTGATCTGCTTATCATCCTTACCAGACTTCCTGTTTCGTCCTGTGTTTGTCAGTTGTATTTGTATAAGTACCTGTGTCGCTCCACATACATGCTCCTGTGTATGTGTATGTGTGTGTGTGTGTGTGTGTGTGTGTGTGTGTGTGTGTGTGCTCTGTGTTGAACAGAACTTGTTATAATGATCATTCTAAAGATCATTTTGATTCCAGCTTCGTTCTTAATTGAACTGAAATATTTCTGTAACACAGCTTACACTGGCACAGTTTGTCTGTCAGTGAATCTGACAGTAAGAGTGTCGCGACCGTGATTGATCAGGGTGAGGTGTCACATTAATCCAGTGGAAGACGTCACTCTGGGAGTGCAGGTAAACATGTTATAATTATAGAATATTTGTGTGTGTGCATGTGTGCTGGGTTGGTACATACTAAAAGTTGTGAACACCTGTGAACGAGGAAATACAAGGTGTGGGGACACTTTGAAAGTTCAGTGAAAATGACCAAAAACTCAGACATTATGGAGCTGTGTATTCTGAATATAACTGGAAGTCAATGAGTTAGAACTAACACAACTAGATAGATAGATAGATAGATAGATAGATAGATAGATAGATAGATAGATAGATAGATAGATAGATAGATAGATAGATAGATAGATAGATAGATAGATAGATAGATAGATAGATAGATAGATAGATCGATAGATAGATAGATAGATAGATAGATAGATAGATAGATAGATAGATAGATAGATAGATAGATAGATAGATACTTTATTGATCTCCAAGGAGAAATTTACAGCACCATCAGCTCAAAGAGTTGAAACATAAGGGCATGCAAGTCGAATAAAATACAATTAGCAGAAATTAGTTAAGTAATAAAAATAAAAATAAAAATAAAAATAAAATCAAGTACTACAAGCTGAAAAATAAAATCAAAACAGGAGGTAGTGATGGTAGGGGGAACAAAGTGAGTAAAGACATGACCATGGTGTTCTAAAACGAACACCTGGTAGTTCACTGTGCGGCATGAAAGTTAAAGTGTAAACTAATGCATACTGTTAATGTCCAGCTCCTGGGTTCTATTACAGCTGGGGTAGGGGGTGATATTTCAGTACAGGTCAACATTAGTCACAATCTGCCGGTTATTTGGGTTGGTTGGTTTGTTTCTTTGGTTGGTTAGTGGGTTAGTTAGCTGTGGTTGGCAGGGGTGCGCCTGTGGTTCAGTTGTCCCAGCTCTGGGTGTCCACATGTCCAAGTGTCCTTGGGCAAAGACACTGAACCCTTTGTTAGTCTCCCAGTAGAACTGACAGAACCTTAGAAACCTACTGGTGTATGAGTGTGTGTGAATGGGTGAATGTGAGGCTAATGTAAAAAGCTTTGAACCATGAAGGTGGAAAATAACTATAGAAGTGAAGAACATTTATCATAAGTGTAGTCCATTTGGTTGGTTGACAACCATAGAACAACAACAGGTGTAGATTTACTTTTATCACAGATGAGTGAAGAATGTGAGAAAACATCAACAATCTTTAAATTCTTTTTACAGAAGCGACAACAGTCGTTCAGCTCCATAATCCACCATTTTGTTTAGTCATTCCTAACTTTCTCCAGACTCCTCCGTTAACTTTCCGGCGCTCTAACTACGTCATCCTAAAGATTACACTGATTGGCTGTAGTACCGTCCTATTACATACAGAGGATTTGAAAGACAACCTTTTAGCCCCGCCTCCCCTGACTATGTAGCACCACTAGACCCATACATGGAATGAATAGGGATAGTGGTGTTAGGCTAGGCTAGGCTAGGCTAGCTGAACCATGTAAACACCTAATTCCAGTTGAAAATGATAATTGACAATTATGCTATAATTATCTGAATAACTGTTATTATGTTACGTCAACATATCAGGCACATTCTCAGTTTGTTCTTTATGCATCATGTAGCATTAGCTGAATGTGTTGAGTTAGCCTATGTTAGCATACGTTAGCATACCTTACATCTATTCGGCCTGTTGTTCTCTGTTCTTTTTTTTTTTTTTTTTTTAATTGTCCTTTAACATGAAATGTCTGTTCCTGGTGTTGGATTTTATCAAATAAATTTCCCCCTAAAAATGAGACTTTTTTTTTTTTCTTCTTTATTGTGCATTTTTTGGCTGGTGTGATGCATACTCCGGAAAATACAGTGTTTAATTTTTTTGTTAAATGCTAGTTTGTAATTAAATGATACTCACTGCACATGTGCAACACAGTCCCTTTGTTCCTCCAGCTCTAAAAGACCGAACACACCCGTTTCCATGGAAACATTTATTCAGGATTAACACGTCCATATAAACAAGAAGGAACTGGATTTAATTCTGAATTATTTTATTGTGAATAAATAATTGTGAATTAAAAACAGTCCTGTAAACCTGTCCACTGTGTATTTCTCCCTCAGCTCTTCGTATTTTTCATCTAAGTGGCAGATTTTCAGACTCTTTTGTTTTGTTTTTTTTGCCGTGTCTTAAAATATAAATGAGGATAGTGATAGCGCGCTACTTGCTTCACTTGCATTTTTGATATTGATGAAATGGCGAAAACACGGGGGGAAAAAAAAAAAAATCAAAAGGGGTTGACAATTTCTCCCGTCTTTTCCCTGGAGCCGTTGGACACTTTGGAGGCGTTAGCATCAGTGCTGATGAGAAGAGAAAACACTAAACGCTGCTGCATTTGGTGGCAGGTAAGAGCTGCAGCGCATAAAATACATACATTATTTAAGTCTGCCTTCTAATACTGATCACTGCTGAGTTCCTCACACTGACAAAAGGAGGAAAACACTGTGTAGGCGCCAGATGTCTATTTTATGTTTAGTTTACAATGTTTGCTAATGTTATATGCATTTGGTATTTACATTCTATTAATGTCGCTCAACATTGTTTGGGTTAGATTATTGTAAGAAGCAAGATTACGCTTTCTCTGAATACTGGTTATTATTTGTAGTTTGTTTGTGCAGAGGTGAGAACATGCAGTGGTGGTCTTCGTGGACATCTACAGCCTCTGTTTACTGCACTTCCTGCAGAAAATGTTGCATGCTACCAGATACTGTATTTATTATCTTCCCAGTGAAGAAGACCTGAATAATTAACCCTTGTTCATCCCTCTAATTTACTATCCTCTGAAGAAGCATAAACCACAAATGTACAGTGTTTCCCCCCTGTGAATTATAGACCCTGGTGGTCCACCAGGGTCTTCCTAGACCTCTTTAATCACCCTCAACATTGGTTAGGGGAGATTATTGTAATCACTGTGTGTGTGTGTGTGTGTGTGTGTGTGTTACTGACTGTAACTCAATGAATACTTGAGTTATCACCATTAAACTGTGATTGTTAATAACTTCATAACTATTTTTGTATTTCACAAATACATCCACAGGGTCGGACTGGACCCTTGGATGGGCTAGATTTGGTCCCCGGGCCACATGACATAACACCTTTGGCACAACCATGTCTGATCAAGAAGAAAAAAAATATTGAAAACTATTAGTTGAAGATTTAAATGCGTGTTGAGAGTGAGAGAGCGGCACCATGGGAAACCATCTGAAGCCTTGTCATCCTTCTCCAGATAAAACAGGAATGTTCACCTGCTACATTTAGACTGAAAACACTCGTCTTTACTGTTGGAAACCAGGGCAGCGAGCTTGTTTTGTTTGTGTTTTTCTGACTAAATAATCCAAGATGTCAAAAGCACTTAATGTAAAATAGTGTTGTTGTGCTTTTTGCTTTTAAAAAATTAAAGTTGCTGGAATATTTCTGACTGCGAAAGTACCGCTCTGTCAAGTATTTCAGCCACGTCAGCTTCTGAACAAGTCTTCAGACAATGTCTAATCTCACTTGTTCTTGAATTAGAGCCAATAATGTGATTTTGACTTTTTTGCTAAATGCAACCTTGACCTTTGACTTTTTGCAATACTGCTAATTTCCTTTTTATGTATATATGAGTCAGTGCGTAATATTATGATAATATATCCAGTAATAATTAAGTTATAGCATGATATGTCTATGTTTGACACAAACAGTGTTACACAAGTTAATTTTGCCACATGTCACCTTTGACCTGCTGAAATTTAAAAAAAAAACTATTGGTCGTAGGTGATAACACTAAGTATGAGAATTGTATAAATCTTCATTCTGCATTGTTTGGTACCAATCTGAAAGGTCTGTGACCCTCTTTTCTCAAGCTATCACCCATAATGTGATCTTGACCTTTGACCTTTACTCAAAGGAAACATTGCATCTGATATCTGATATATATATGCCCATGTAATTTCATGGTGATATCTTAAGTATTTATTGAGTTATAGCATGATATGTCTCTGTGGACACACACACACACACACACACACACACACACACACACACACACACACACACACACACACACACACACAGTGATTTCAATAACTAATAACTAATTAATAACTAATTAATCTAACCCAACATTGGTTGGGTTAGATTAATTAGTTGGGGCTGATTTGGAAATGTGTGCTGGAATCTGTGAGTATGATAATGCTAATGATGTCAGGTGTTTCAGGTGGGGCAGACAGTTTCAGGTGGGGCAGATAGTTTCACGTGGGGCAGACAGTTTCATGTGGGGCAGATAGTTTCACGTGGGGCAGACAGTTTCAGGTGGGGCAGATAGTTTCAGGTGGGGCAGACAGTTTCAGGTGGAGCAGACAGTTTCAGGTGGGGCAGATAGTTTCAGGTGGGGCAGATAGTTTCAGGTGGGGCAGACAGTTTTAGGTGGGGCAGACAGTTTTAGGTGGGGCAGATAGTTTCAGGTGGAGCAGACAGTTTCAGGTGGGGCAGACAGTTTCAGGTGGGGCAGACAGTTTCAGGTGGAGCAGACAGTTTCAGGTGGGGCAGACAGTTTCACGTGGGGCAGACAGTTTCATGTGGGGCAGATAGTTTCACGTGGGGCAGACAGTTTCAGGTGGGGCAGATAGTTTCAGGTGGGGCAGACAGTTTCAGGTGGGGCAGATAGTTTCAGGTGGGGCAGATAGTTTTAGGTGGGGCAGATAGTTTCAGGTGGAGCAGACAGTTTCAGGTGGGGCAGACAGTTTCAGGTGGGGCAGACAGTTTCAGGTGGAGCAGACAGTTTCAGGTGGGGCAGACAGTTTCACGTGGAGCAGACAGTTTCATGTGGGGCAGATAGTTTCACGTGGGGCAGATAGTTTCACGTGGGGCAGACAGTTTCAGGTGGGGCAGATAGTTTCAGGTGGGGCAGACAGTTTTAGGTGGGGCAGATAGTTTCAGGTGGGGCAGACAGTTTCAGGTGGAGCAGACAGTTTCAGGTGGGGCAGACAGTTTCAGGTGGGGCAGATAGTTTCAGGTGGGGCAGACAGTTTTAGGTGGGGCAGACAGTTTTAGGTGGGGCAGACAGTTTTAGGTGGGGCAGACAGTTTCAGGTGGGGCAGACAGTTTCAGGTGGGGCAGACAGTTTCAGGTGGAGCAGACAGTTTCAGGTGGAGCAGACAGTTTCAGGTGGGGCAGACAGTTTCAGGTGGGGCAGACAGTTTCAGGTGGGGCAGACAGTTTCAGGTGGGGCAGACAGTTTTAGGTGGGGCAGATAGTTTCAGGTGGGGCAGACAGTTTCAGGTGGAGCAGACAGTTTCAGGTGGAGCAGACAGTTTCAGGTGGAGCAGACAGTTTCAGGTGGGGCAGACAGTTTCAGGTGGGGCAGACAGTTTCAGGTGGGGCAGACAGTTTCAGGTGGGGCAGACAGTTTCAGGTGGGGCAGACAGTTTCAGGTGGGGCAGACAGTTTCAGGTGGGGCAGACAGTTTCAGGTGGGGCAGACAGTTTCAGGTGGGGCAGATAGTTTCAGGTGGGGCAGACAGTTTCAGGTGGAGCAGACAGTTTCAGGTGGAGCAGACAGTTTCAGGTGGAGCAGACAGTTTCAGGTGGGGCAGAGTTTCAGGTGGGGCAGACAGTTTCAGGTGGGGCAGACAGTTTCAGGTGGGGCAGAGTTTCAGGTGGGGCAGACAGTTTCAGGTGGGGCAGATAGTTTCAGGTGGGGCAGACAGCCTACCACTGTAGTGGTTTGTGTCATGCTAACACATGTGACACTTCGGTAGCAACTAGACTTCCTGTGGCCACACTACGGCGCAGCTGTAGCCAAATCAGGGGGCGGGACTTAGGCTTTGTGCACGACAATGATCAGATTGACAGTTCTACAGAGCAATAAAATGAGTTTAATATATTTGTTGTAGTTTTTTGGTGATGGTGTAAACTTTACACTGCAATCCAATATAGTACTAGAAAGACACCCTCCAAAGTTTTGGATCATGTGGTGGTGTTGTGCAGGTGATAAACAAACTGTGGAAATGTTTTTAAAATGTTGCTAAAAACCCATAAATATGTTACAATTTGGTTTAAAATGTTCAAAACACAGATGTTACATAAAGCGTGTTTCCATGATTGGAACTTCCGGGACTTTTTTAGGGGACGTACTTTGACCAGGCCATGAGTTAAAAGGATGGCTTGCCCCCCCCTCCGGGTTGGTGGGGAGTCCTTGCCCCAAGTGGAGGAGTTTAAGTATCTTGGGGTCTTGTTCACGAGTGAGGGAAGGATGGAATGGGAGATCGACAGGCGGATCGGTACGGCGTCTGCAGTGATGCGGACGTTGTATCGGTCCGTCGTGGTGAAGAAGGAGCTCTCGATTTACCGGTCAATCTACGTTCCTACCCTCACCTATGGTCATGAGCTTTGGGTCATGACCGAAAGGACAAGATCCCGGATACAAGCGGCCGAAATGAGTTTCCTCCGTAGAGTGGCTGGGCGCACCCTTAGGGATAGGGTGAGGAGCTCAGTCACCAGGGAGGAGCTGGGAGTAAAGCTGCTCCTCCTCCACATCGAGAGGGGTCAGCTGAGGTGGCTCGGGCATCTGTTTCGGATGCCTCCTGGACGCCTCCCTAGGGAGGTGTTCCGGGCATGTCCCATCGGGAGGCGGCCGCGGGGAAGACCCAGGACACGCTGGAGAGACTATGTCTCTCGGCTGGCCTGGGAACGCCTCAGGGTCCCCCCTGAAGAGCTAGAGGAGGTGTCTGGGGAGAGGGAAGTCTGGGCCTCCCTGCTTAGGCTGCTACCCCCGCGACCCGGCCCCGGATGAAGCGGTTGTTAATGAATGAATGAATGAGTTAACCTGGTCCACTCAGGTGTTTCCAAACAGAAGGTTGAGTTGTTTTAGGGGGGGGCTCAGTATCCCAGCATTTTTAAAACCTGTGTCTTACTGTGTTAGACTGACATGAAACCCAGGAACGTTTCTATAACTGGTACCTGAATGCAACACACACACACACACACACACACACACACACACACACACACACACTTTTGTTCTCTGGCAAATGCTCTGACACATTTTTTTTTTTTTTTCCTGTCATGTCGGTACAATGAACTGTATAATTTTTGGTTATAACTGTTTTCCAACCGAATGCAGCCATTTCCATGACAACGTGGAGTTGGGAAGTGATGGGGTGGTGGTGGTGGTGGTGGGGGGGGGGGTGACAAACATGTGGAGTGCATCATGTGTGATTTCAATTTCCATTTAAAAGAGTCAAATGTACCTCATAGCCCAGAACCCTTTCAGGGGTGAAGGAGAGAAGCTGCCAATTCACCTCAATCTGAAAGGCTGAAAGACTTCTGCTGTAAACTGCTGCTGGCATCACACTGGGCTCTGGAAGAAAGACACAATTATATACACACTCACTACTTATAACACAACTATATACACTACACACACACACATATATATATATATATATATATATATATATATATGTGTGTGTGTGTGTGTGTGTGTGTTTATATATTAGTCAAGTTCATTATGTTCACATTTTAGCTTCAGTGGGATTTTTGGGGATTTGTTAAACTATATATTTCTTGTAAAGTTTATGGTGTATTGAATCAATGAACAAAAATTACAAAATTAGAAATAACATGGAATATTTGCAAAAAAAAAAAGACTTAAAAAGAAAGATGGAACACAAATTGGTGACAAATAAAAGAATAAACTGTTTAATGTCCTGACATTTTTTACCAGGAAGAATATCTTATTAAAACAGATTTATAGAAAGTAAATAAACTACTTTTTCTGGATGGACGAGGATTATTTTAGAATATATTCTACTGGACTTTCTTACATGTTTGGCTTATTCTGAGACTGGTATATTCAACCATATATGGAAACTATATACAGATGGACATGTGTTCTTTTGTTATGAGCTCACATCAACTCTTAAATAGATTCATATCTGATTTTACAAAAAAAAAAAAAATTGTTATGGAAGAAAACAAAACAAATTATATTAAAATAAAACAATAAATAAATGTTAAATAAAAATAAAGAGAGATAACTAGTATGGATAGTTTGGTTTAAATATTCAGAAAAATTCAACCATTTCCTTTTTAATTTTTTTTAACAGTGTTTCTACTGAGGTTTGTTCACAGAACAAGTGTCAAAATTCAAAGTTAGAAAAAGGAAAAATTAAAACAGCTGGGATCAAATTTCAACACTAGTTCTGTCTCTTTTTGTTTTTTTTTAAGTAGATTTTTTGCAAATGTTTCCATGTTATTTCTAATTTTGTACGTATTTATTCATTTTTGTTCATTTTATTGATGACTTTGGCCATTTTTGTTCATATTGTTGTTTATTTATTACTAATTATTATTCATTTTTAAATTACTTTATATATAAGAAATAAACAAATAAATGAATAAAATTTAAATAAATAAATAAAAAAACAGCAGGCAGAACAAATATCTTCAGTTATTTTATTTTTATTCCATTCAGCAGTGTTCAGATACGTGTCCAGTTCTTTTCAGGTGAATCATTACCTGCAGGGGCTGATGGGAAATCCACTAAACGCTGACCCTCAGTTCACCTGCACAGCGTCAGCATGGATCTAAATGCCAAACACTTTTCATTTTGCCAAAGTCGTTCGACTGAGTGCTGATATTTGGGGGAAAAAAATCTATCTGCACATAAATGTGTTTATCTTTTATATTTATTTATTTAGTATTTATTTTAGAATGACAGTTTTCTAGAGTTTTTTTTTTTAAGAACATGTCTCGAACATTTTCTCTTCCTGCTCATGTCTGGTTTTAACTTCACTTATTGGTTGCAAATTGTGGATAAATGTGCTGTTAAGTCCTTTACTCTGCTGTTTTTCACTTCTTCTTCTTAATTTTATTCATTTATTTTCATTAGTTTTATCTTTTTTATTGTTGTTATGTATTTATTTTGTATTTTGTATTAATTTATTCATATATGTTTTTATTTAATTCATTTATTATTTATTACAATTTTTATTTTTGTTATTATTTATTTATTTTTAATTAATTAATTAATTCATTCATTTATGTTCTTTTAATTTAATGTATTTATTTTCATTATATTTATTCTTTTATTAATGTTTTATTGTTATTATTTATTTATTTATTTTAAATGTTTTTATTTGTATTATTTGTATTCTTTTACATTTTTATTATTATGTTGATATATATTTACAAAAAAATATTTTTTATATAGTTTTTATTTATACATTTAAAAAAAAAATTTTAAATCAGTTTTTTATTCTTGTTATTATTTTAATTAATTAATTAATGTATGTGTGTTTTTTACTTTAATGTATTTAGTTTCATTATTTTTTTTTATTTATTTAAATGTTTATTATTTATTTATTTAATTTATTTTTACATTTGTAATTTTTTTATTAAATAATTAATTTTAGATGTTTTTTTAAATTTTATTTATTTATTTTTCCTTAATTTTATTTATTTATAATTTTTTATTTAACTTTTAGCTTTATTTATTTTCATTCTGCTGATGTTTTCTGAGTCCAGAAGGAAATTCACTGTCACTATTGATTCCAATTCTCACACACTCTTTCTCTACAAATAGTCCAGTTCATTATGTTCACATTTTCAGTGGAAATTTTCAGTTTCCTTTCGCAAGTTGAATTTTCTTTCGTATTCAGAGACAAAACATTGAGGTGAATGTTTTTCGTTACTTGGATTATTCGTTCGCTGGGTCTTCTTTAAGTACAGGTACCACTGTAATAAGCATATGTTGCTTTTTACCTCAAACACACATTTACTGACACATTTAATAAGACATTTATCAATTTAATTCCAATTTTAATTAATGAATGTCATATTTAAGTAATTATATTATTATTATTATTACATATTTATTTATTTTTTTAAATTTTGGCACTGTTAGTCCTCCACAGGGTTTGACTCCAGTGTTTTAAACAATCAATGCTGCTGCTTTTAATCCAATTCTAATTCTAATTCCAGTCTAATTTATCTGACTAAGTGTGTAAAGCCTGTGAGAGCAGCTTGTTGTGTTAAAACCTTCAACAAATTCAATAGAATCCAATTGAATTAAGGTCCTTTTTCTACAACAGTCTAAACTTTAGTTCAATTGGAAACTTTATTGTCATTGTATTAAAAATACATTTAGATGGTTGTATATGTATGTGATGTTCAGAAAGTGGAGTCAATGGATTTATCTGATGAAAAAACTGAGTTAATGGTTTTAATCTGAAATAAAACAGTGAATAAAAACAGCACAGACTTCAGGTCCCCACGAGGAAGGACAGAACGGCAGCAAGAAAAGATTCTAAAAATAGCACGAAATGGAAATGAATATTGATTTATAGGTGAGTGTTTGTAACGTGATAAAAAAAACAATAAAAACTAACACGAGCAGAGCCTCGTACAAAAAAATGTGATTAATGTCAAAGTTTTAAAAGTCAGAGTGAAACTGGGACTGGTTTAAGAATTATCATTGTTCTTATTATAATTATTATTAATTTTATATATTTATTTTCATTAGTTTGATTTATTTCTTAAATGTTGTTATTGTTATTTATTAAAATTTTTTACATTTATTTATTTATATATGTTTTTTTAATTAATTTCATTTCATTATTTTTATTTATTTATTTTATTTTTCATTGTTGTTATTTATTTATTTTTATTTAATTTTTAGTTTTTATTTAAGTTTATTCATTTGTTTTAATTACTTTTATTTTTTTAATTATTGCTATTTATTTAAATTTTTTGTTTATTTATATACGTTTTTGAATAAAATTTTTTATTTTCATTATTTGTATTTATTTATTTATTTAAATTTGTATTATTGTTATTATAAATTTTTATGAATTGTATTTTTTTTTAAATATTATTGTTAATGTATTATTAATTTATTTATTTTATTTGGTGTTTGCATTTTAAATTTGCTGTAGAAATAAACCGATCCAACTTCTTGTATTTTTTATTTTTTTTTAGATTCATTGAAACATTGTCTCTGACCTTTGACCTTTGTCAGTAAACATAAAAATCTTCAGGTCTTTATTTTTACCTATTTCTGCAGAGTAGATGGTGACCACAGGACTGAAGGGACCCTGGCCTTTGCTGTTGTACGTCCCAACCTTGACGTGAAAGGGGGAGAATGGTGCGATGCTGTCGTTTCGGTAAACGTAGCGGGACGCTCCGGGGGCGGAGGTGGCTACGTGGGTCCAGCTGACTTCACCGAAGGCGCGAAAAGCGATGATATAACCGAAGCTTTCACCATTCTGCAGTTCCTCAGGGACAGGCTGAGAGTGAAACACAAAACTATAGTGATATTAAAACATATACAAAGAGCTCTGGTCCAGTGTGGAGGTGGGGGGGGGTTTCGTTTTTCAAAATAAAACCAAAAATAAGACGTTTCCTCATTATTTGTTTCCAAAACCAGGGCTGGCGTTAGGCATATAGGCAGACTAGGCGGTCGCCTAGGGCAAGTGTTTCCCAACCTTTTTGAGCCACGTCTCATATTTGACATAACAAAAATCACACCACGAAACAAAAACATGACAAAAAGTATATTTATTAAAATATAATGCAAATTTAGGGCCAATTCCAAACCCTCAAACTCAACCCTCCACCAGTCGCCCTCAAAACAAGGGTTATTTGTGACTTAGAAATGGGACGACCCTTAAATGTTGTCTCTAAAATTAATTAGGGCCCTCGTCTCTGTCGTCCCTGAAATAAAACACAATTTTATTATTATTTTAATATTTTCACTGTTAACCCTGTTTAATCATCAGACACAAACACAGCTATCATCCACTGGTTCACATTTTTGAAATAGTTGTTGACTATCTGTAAATGATTCCTTCAGTTTAAGCTATCAAACAAATATCTGTATAAATAACACATCTGTCATCTGTCTCCACATACCACGGCTCAATGAAAGGTAAACACCAGCTATAACTATCGTTAGCTAACTCTGCGGCTACATCAGGTGACATTAGCCTGGTCATTTTATACCATTATCAACACAAGCATGTTATATAGACTGTTATCTGGATAAAACAACTACATTAGCACCGCGAAAAATGACCGTTTTTATAACGTTAGCTAACTTAAACCATAGCTAGCTTGTCTGCACCAAAAGATCGTAAAATAAAAATTACATGTTATGCAACAATGAGGAACATAATCCATAAGGATAAGATAATACAATGATTTTTATAACTTTTATATCTCATTAACAAAGAAAACACTGCATTCTGGGTAACCCTTGTTCCCAAGGGTGGTGTCGTAGAATCTCAGTATTGAGGGACATACAGTCCTTAAACTGTCCCTCAACTTAAATGTTCTTAGAATTGAGAATTTAGAGCTTTATCGACCAATATTTACAACTGTGACCTTTGACCCACAGGAAGAAAATCTTTCCTGGTACTGGTCAGGACTCTGTAGCTGCCTGATTGACACCGTCACAATAATCTAATTTACTGAAGATGAATGAATGAGTTTTTCTGTGTGTGGAAAAACAGACAAAAAGGAAAACTGAAAAATCACATCATTATCCATGTTTTAATTTTAGTTTTGGAAACAAATAATGAAGAAACAACTTGTTTTTTTTCCCCTTTTTTCTTAATTTTGGTTTTATTTTGAAAAACCAATGAAGGATTGACAGATGTGTTCACCATCATCAGCCACAAAAACATCAGCGTGTGTCGACATCTGCGTCTGTGACCCAGTGGATGGAACTGAATGAGGAATAAAATGTCATTTAAAACTAAACATGAGCTCGTTACGCAGAATCTGAGCAGCGTTTAAAATGAAAAGTTATTTGTGCAGTTAATGAAAAAACAAAACTCAAATAATGTGATAGTTTTAGCCGCTAATGACTTCTTCAACACCCAGATAG
>CM035789.1:43960299-43977568 GCA_020466265.1 Siphamia tubifer | reverse complement strand
TCTTTTGTTTGGTAGCACCCGCGGGGGGGTGGGGGGTGGGGCGGGGCAACGATTAGTTTGTCACCTTTTTTAACCCTCATGAGTTTGCAGGTATGTACTTGTGCTTCAGTATGATGTCGTTCGTTTGCATGAATTTCCATGAATGTTCAATTTGTGCATTTAAAAGGATATGTATAAAATTAACAAAATACAGAACATTATATGAATAAGTGAAAATTCAGTTATAAACAAACAAATACAAAAAAATACAGAAAAAATTACATTAAAATGCACAAAAAATGCATCAAGTGAAAAGTTCCATTGAGTGTAACTAGACTATTATGGTAGCACTTTACATTTGCTAATGCTAGGGGGGTCTAGGGTGACTAGGCTAGAAAAATGCACTAAAAATGACCCTAAAATGCACAAAAAATACACTCAATTACACTAAAATGCACAAAAATTTTAATCCTAAAAATCCTGGGAAGCGGTGCTGTTTCATATAAGAATAGAAAAGGTAGATTTTTGAACAGGTCTAAAGTATCATCTTATTGAGAGGTTGTGTGTAGTTTTAGTGTAAAACAGTACAGTGGTGTCAGTGTGCATTAACATACATGGTTAATCTGTTGTGTATGTATGTACACTGTGATCAATACATGCCTAGAAATACTATATGTACTGCCTTTACAGTATGATCATGTGGAGGAAAAAATAACAATAAGTAATCCCATGTCATTTAACTGTTCTATGCAAAGTTAATGTAATCTTCTAATGTTTAGTGTAACACATCAATCATGCAAAAAAATCTATTGTTGCATTAGCCTTGAAAGAACAATAATAATAAAAATGCTATAATGGTTTTAGCTTCCTTTCCATAAATCATGTTCCCAGGCTGGTGGTGGGGGGGGGGCATCTTAACTTGCCATTTCAGCTCATCTGAGCTGTTGCGGGGACGTTGAATACTGATATGATATTGAACAATCAGCCGAGGTGCGGTTTGGTCACTTTCAGCCTGAAGTGGTGTGAAATACTACGTGACACGTTGGGTCGTAGCGACTAGCCCAAGTTGACCCAACACTTTCTACAATGACATAAAGCAGTTTTCTGTTCGATAGCCACTCAAGTAGGAACTGTAAATCAACAATAAATGCATAAAAACACAGCCCGGAGGGGGGAGGATTTATAGTAACAGCACAAATCCTTTTAAACAAATATTAAAATAAGACCCAAATCAGCTGGAACATCATTAAAGCGGTCAGTGCAGATTTGAGCCCAGACGCTGGGAGCTGGCGACCGCTCTGGATTTACATCAGCCTTAACGTCTGGATTTATAGCAGCTCTGTCAAAACTGGTTATGTTGGAAGTGTACGTGTCCATGCATGAAGAAATGCAAATAACAAATCAACAAATGACCGACGAACAATGTACCTAAGGCGACCGCAAAACCTCCGCCAAGGCGAACAGGGTGACGGTGAGTCTGAAGCGTTGACCCTGAAAACATCTACGGTGGCCGACGAGGGCGAACGCATCGCATCGACCAAACCCTGAAAACACAAGAAAGATGCACAGCTGAAAACACACACACATTAAACATTATGTATTAACCATTTATTACCCATTTATAAATGTCGTGTAAAGGTTCATACTAGTTTAAATGTAAAATGAGATTATTTTTAACCAACAGGTGCAGTGTTTACAACTGTTTCTTTGTTTACCTGTAAAGCAGATATACAAACACTGCACCTGTTGGTTAAAAATAATGTCAGCGAAAAAAAACAAACATGGACACCCATTTGTCCAGCAATGAGCAACTTGTATTAAAGTTCACTGGAATGTAACGATGTCCACTGACAAGACACACGCATCAACATTTTAACTCCAATAAAACAAAGGCTAACGTTAGAAAAGAGTTTTCTGTTAAATGTAACTGAACATCAGTAGGTGAACATATGTCTGCATTTGGTCAAGGCTCTAAGACTGGACTGTCCACATGTCTGTCCACATGTCTGTCCACATGTCTGTCACACATCTGTCCACACATCTGTCCACACGTCTGTCACACATCTGTCCACATGTCTGTCCACATGTCTGTCCACATGTCTGTCACACATCTGTCCACATGTCTGTCCACACGTCTGTCACACATCTGTCCACATGTCTGTCCACACGTCTGTCACACATCTGTCCACACGTCTGTCCACACGTCTGTCACACATCTGTCCACACGTCTGTCACATGTCTGTCCACATGTCTGTCACACATCTGTCCACACATCTGTCCACACGTCTGTCACACATCTGTCCACACGTCTGTCCACATGTCTGTCCACATGTTTGTCACACATCTGTCCACATGTCTGTCCACACGTCTGTCACACATCTGTCCACATGTCTGTCCACACGTCTGTCCACACGTCTGTCACACGTCTGTCCACACGTCTGTCACACGTCTGTCCACACGTCTGTCACACGTCTGTCCACATGTCTGTCCACACGTCTGTCACACGTCTGTCCACACGTCTGTCCACATGTCTGTCACACATCTGTCCACACATCTGTCACACATCTGTCCACATGTCTGTCCACACGTCTGTCCACACGTCTGTCACACATCTGTCCACACGTCTGTCACACGTCTGTCCACACATCTGTCCACACGTCTGTCCACACGTCTGTCACACATCTGTCCACATGTCTGTCACATGTCTGTCCACACGTCTGTCCACACGTCTGTCCACACGTCTGTCACACGTCTGTCCACACGTCTGTCACACGTCTGTCCACACGTCTGTCACACGTCTGTCCACACGTCTGTCACACGTCTGTCCACACGTCTGTCACACGTCTGTCCACATGTCTGTCCACACGTCTGTCACACGTCTGTCCACACGTCTGTCCACACGTCTGTCACACGTCCTCACTTTATATTAAGTGTAAAAAGTTTAAGGCAGAAGTCGACAGGATGAACCAACACTGTCCACATCATGTTTAGGGGTAAAAGAGTGTGTTGTCTTAATGCTGGATGTCTGGACTGTTTGTCACACAGGTTAAATAACTAATGCTGCTCATATCAATTCAATTCAATTCAATTTTATTTATAAAGTCCTAAATCACAACAAAGTCGTCTCAAAGGATTTTACAAAAACACAATCAGCTACAGAAATACATGAAAAGTCCCAGGCATCCCCCTGTCCTTAGACCCTCCCCCTGTCCTTAGACCCTCCTTCTCGGCAAGAAAAAACTTTAAAACCCAGTGGGAAAAAGAAGAAATCTCGAGGAGAACCACATTGAAGGACAGATCCACTCCCATGGACGTACAGGCTATAGATGAACGTCCATGTATAAATGCAGGAAGGGGGGCTGGTCCAGACAGGCAGGGGCGGTGGTCCGGGGTCACAACATCACTCAGGTTAACAGACACCTCTTCAGATGGCAGCGCCGTTTTTGTTTTGTTTTTTTTATCTAAAATGAAGTATTTCCACATACGATGTGTATTTTGTTAGCCCACCACAACTGTCTTACCTACAGGTGTGTTGTTTACGCACAGAGAGAGAGAGAGAGAGAGAGGAGAGGAGGGAGGGAGAGAGAGAGAGAGAGAGAGAGAGAGAGAGAGAGAGAGAGAGAGAGAGAGAGACAGAGAGAGAGAGAGAGAGAGAGAGAGAGAGAGAGAGAGAGAGAGAGAGAGAGAGAGAGAGAGAGAGAGAGAGAGAGAGAGAGAGAGAGACAGACAGAGAGAGGGGCAGGGAGAGAAAGAATAACATGCGACTTCTTGACTCTTCCAAATTTAAGTCAACTTGTGCTACGAAAGTCAAAAGTTGACGTGTCAACTAGTTGACATTTTACTTAATGCCCTAATATATATAAATATAAATATATGTATATATATATATATATATATATATATATATATATATATATATATATATATACCTACACGTATGTCTGAGATAAATGAAAGACTAACTTAACTTAACAATAAGACATAATGAACATTCTATACTTATTTACATACAGAGAAAGAGACAAAAAATGCAGAGAAAAAACAACTAACAATACATCCTCTAATCCACTAACAATCATAAAAAACACCTAAATTAGCACAGATAAGTGATGAAAAATTCAAAACTAATTCAAGAATTCTTCTAAAATACAGAAAAAAAACCCACAAAAAAAATCAGCCTGAAGTGAAGGTACATGTGAATGTGTACAAAGTGAGTACATTCCTGTATTTTTCTGTGTATTATTCCTATTATCCAACAGTCAGGCAGCGTTAACATGTATCTATAGAGAGGTTTAGTGAAGAGCGCTGCTTTCTTTCAGATTTGATAAGTGAAGTGTATTTGTACCATGTGGTTTCAACCTGGGACCTTTACAAGTGCTCGTCAGAGGAGCGCCTGAAGAGGCTTTTCCATTTCACACAGAATACACTCTTCTGAGGAAGTGGGTGGAGAAGATAATACTCCAAAATAGAAGGGGAAGGAAAAAAAAAAAAAGAAAACTAGCGAATTAATAAACCTTTTTAGTCGGCATAATCATTCATTTTGAACTTAAACTGAACGGAGCAACAAAACAAATCATTTTTGGTGAAAGAATACATGTATTTTAATGCCCTCAAGCAAAACTAATTAAAGACGACACCTCATTTACATAAATAAGCATTATAATTTGCATGCCGTGCACTAGGGAATAGAGTCAGAAAAGAAAGCAATATTTTGCAGTCTGCTAATTTCATTTTATTCAGGATTTAAGCTTAATAAAGATTCATTTTGGAGGGGAAAGGAAAATAATCAAAGGGGGAAATTTGAACTATCTCCAAAGATGCAGCAGCTTCTTCTATTCAAAGCTTTTTTTTCCGAGTCACCAGATGACTCCTAATCTGGAGTGGCACTTCCTGGCCCCGATCCAACACCAACTCCTTGAAAGGTAAAAAAAAATAAAAAATTTCGAGTCCAATTTATTAGTATGCAGTTGTGGCATCGGGTAGAGAATTAATGGCGCTGACTGATAATGACTGTAATCGTGGCATAAATGGGGTGTTGAAATAGCAAACAACGGGCACAAGGCATGTAATGGGGGTTTTATTAATTACCCCATGTCCCCAGCATGAGCAGTCTGCACGATTTACTGTGGCCATGCCAGGGGGGGGGGGGGGGGGTCGGCCAGTCTAATGTGGCTGTGAAAGGGTCAGTACTGCGGCCAACAGGAAGTGGATAACCTGCCAACACTACTGATACACACACACACACACACACACACACACAACCACACAACCACACACTGTCTATACACATACACACACACTGTCTATACACACACATACACACTGTCTATACACACACACACACACTGTCTATACACACATACACATACACACACTATACACCACACACACACACTGTCTATACACACACACACACACACACACACACTATACACCACACACACTGTCTATACACACACACACACACACACTATACACCACACACACTGTCTATACACCACACACACACACTGTCTATACACACACACACACACACTATACACCACACACACTGTCTATACACACACACACACACACACTGTCTATACACACATACACATACACACACACTATACACCACACACACACACTGTCTATACACACACACACACACGCACACACACACACACACATACACATACACACACACTGTACAGGACACACACACACACACACACACACTAGAAACACACACTGTACAGGACCCCCCCACCACCACCACTACACACACACACACACACACACACACACACACACACACACACACACACACACACACACACTGTACAGGACACACACACACACTTTATGTCTCACAAGGACTAAGTTTGTAATCAAGTATCCATTGGATAGTGAGTGTAAACACTTTAAAAAAGCAAATAAATAAATAAAATGATAATAAAATAAAATATATTTTTTTAAATTAATAAATACAAAATGAAAGTAAATTTAAAAAAATTAAAAACGTAAAGGCATATTCAAACCTTTGAAAAAAACAAACATGTTTTACTTTACACCCTTTTCCCTCATGCTTTATGGGGCCATATCATTTCCATTTTACTAGTGAGGACCTTTATTTATATTTAACTCTTGTGGGGACCTGACTTTTGGTCCCCATAGTGTCAGAGGTCCCCATGGTGTGACCTTTGTTAAAAATAAATAAATAAATAAACACATCTTGAAATGTTTGAAAAATAGCTGTGTGTCCAGTGTGTGGTGCAGAGGGTTAAAGGTTAAAGGTCAGGGTTAGGCTGTGTGTCCAGTGTGTGGTGCAGAGGGTTAAAGGTTAAAGGTCAGGGTTAGGCTGTGTGTCCAGTGTGTGGTGCAGAGGGTTAAAGGTTAAAGGTCAGGGTTAGGCTGTGTGTCCAGTGTGTGGTGCAGAGGGTTAAAGGTTAAAGGTCAGGGTTAGGCTGTGTGTCCAGTGTGTGGTGCAGAGGGTTAAAGGTTAAAGGTCAGGGTTAGGCTGTGTGTCCAGTGTCTTATGCAGAGGGTTAAAGGTTAAAGGTCAGGGTTAGGCTGTGTGTCCAGTGTGTGGTGCAGAGGGTTAAAGGTTAAAGGTCAGGGTTAGGCTGTGTGTCCAGTGTCTTATGCAGAGGGTTAAAGGTTAAAGGTCAGGGTTAGGCTGTGTGTCCAGTGTCTTATACAAAGGGTTAAAGGTTAAAGGTCAGGGTTAGGCTGTGTGTTGTATGTAAAACAATGTATAAAATCCTCACTCTTATATTCACTGGTTGTCAAACTTTTTTCATTCATGTTCCTCCTTAGAAACATATTTTAGTCCAGTACCCCCTGACATGGACAAAACATTTTTGGAAGAAAAAATATGTAAAATCAATGTCTGATTTATTAAATACAAACTTATATCAGTTTTTATGTCATAATTTTGACTTTTTTATGTCATAATTTTGACTTTTTATCTCATCATTCTGACTTCACTTAATGCACCTTATCGTCCAGTGTGCCTTATAGTGCGGAAAGTACAATAATAATTTTGAAAAGCTTCATGTACCCCCTGCATACTACCATTTGAGAACCACTGCAGTGATACAATACTCATGTATAAATGATTGTACTATAATTAGCATTAGCATTAGCACTGCCATGCTAGCGGTTACAGCACAAACAGACTTTTGGATCATTTGGAACAGGTTCATTCCTAGTTGAACTCAGCATACATGTATTTTCAGACACTTTTAAAGGACTAGTAGTGAATGCAGTGGTCTACTTTGTTCCTCTCCTGTCTGTTCTCCGTGTGAGGGGAAAAAAAGAAATCAACATATGGTCGTAGCGTCGTAGGAAAGACCATTCACACATCAGCTCATCAACAAGAGAGGATTGATTAAAAGTCCTTTTTATTACTCACTGCATCCTTAATGGACGCTAGACTTTCAAAATGGAAGAAACAATTAGAGTTTTACTGCTTTGTGGGCACTACTGATTTATATAAATCACTGCACGGGTGTAAATTTTCCAATAAAAGAGCGAACCACTCCTAGCATACATAATCAACATGTCCGCTCTGGGTACACACACCGTACTCCAACAATCTCTGTAAATTGGTGGGTTCTCAACACTCGCACCAGTTCAAGCTTAACCTAATCAACAGATTGAGTGATGGAAATCCTAAACTAGACTTTACTGCGTCTAATCATAAATAGTCTTCACATCTGACACATCCCCCCCCCCCACACACACACACACACACACACACACACACACACACACACACCCTCAGCTGAAAGAAAACAAGCTCCTGACCCCTTAAACGTCTTTGTTGCACTAAGACGTCGTTAATTTCTGAGCAGGTTGATGCACTAACGCAGAGGTGTCAAACTGGTTTTAGCCCAGTATGATCTGAAAAAGTAATAAAATAACTGGGAAAAAAAACAAGTAAAAATGTTTATATGTGCAACATTTCCTTTAAAAAAAACTGAATAACATGAACAACTTGAAAGTGTCATTTTAATCAGATTTTGTCTCAGTTACAGTTTACGTTACAATTACAAATAAAACATTTAGTAAATATGTTTTCAACAAAATTATATACCAGGGGGTGTCAAACTCATTTTAGTTCAGGGGTCACATTCAGCCCAATATGATTTTAAAAGACCCAGACCAGTAAAATACTAACAGTAAAATTAAATTATGATAATGTTTACATCTACTGAATAATGTCAATAACATGAACATATGTTATATGTATATATGCGTCAGTGTGTGTAATATTGTGATAATATATCCAGTATTGATTAAGTTATAGCGTGATATGTTTGACACAAACACAGTGTTACACAAGTTAATTTGACCTCCATAAAAAGTCAAAATCATGAGATAAAACATCAAAATAATATGATAAAAAGACAAAATCACATGATAAAAAGTAAAAATCATGTGATAAAAACTCAAAATAATGCAATAAACAGTAAAAATCATGTCAAAATGATGTGATAAAAAGTCTTATATATCTAGTATTGATTAAGTTATAGCATAATATGATAAAACATTAAAATATTGTGATACAACAATAAAATAATGCAATAAAAAGACAAAATAATGCAATAAAATGTCAAAATAATGTGATATAAAGTAAAACCATGTGATAAAATGTCAAAAATAAGGCAATAAAAAGTCAAAATCACGTAATAACATGTAAAAATAACGTGACAAATAGTCTTATATATCCAGTATTGATTAGGTTATAGTGTTATATGTCTATATTTGACACACACAGTGTTACACAAGTTAATTTGACCACATGTCTATTAGTCATAGGTGATAACACCAACTATGAGAATTGTCGAAACCTATAATATGATTTTGACCTTTTAGGTAATGGTGACCTTGACCTTTGACCTTTTCTCAATTGGACCATTGCATCTGGTGCAAAATGTATTTACTTTTGCTACTACTAAATGTAAAACAGCCCCTCCCTGTAACCTGAGTTTAAAATGTTATTTTAAAAGTGGATGTAGTAGAAGTTAAAGTTTGTTATTTTTCCTCCTCACTGAGTAAAAACCACATTTACTTTATGAACTTTAAACCATTACAAAGGTGTCACATTTGTAAGCGGGAAAAAACATCATTAAAAAAAAACATACATGTGTGTATCCTGCTGCCAAAACTGGAATATCTGGAAAACAAGTCAACTCTTCTGGGAAATGAACTCATTTAACTTTAGTTTTGTTCCTCATTTTGAAACAGGAAACAAATGTCTGGGTTTTCTTTAAAAAAAAAAAAAAAAGGAAAGTAGGGCTATCTTAGTTGCGCTACCTCCTCCTAACAGCTGCAAATCTAATGTGCTACTGTAGTGGTCTAGTTACGCTCAATGTAGCTTTTGGCTAGATGTATTTTTGTTCATTTTAATGTCATTTTTTGTGGATTTTAGTGGATTTTTCTGCATTTTAGTGTAATTTTTAGTGGATTTTTCTGCATTTTAGTATAATTTTAGGGCATTTTAGTATCATTTTAGTGCATTTTAGGGCATTTTAGTATCATTTTAGTGCATTTTAGTATCATTGTAGGGCATTTTAGTATCATTTTAGGGCATTTTAGTATCATTTTAGTATCATTTTAGTGCATTTTAGTATCATTTTAGGGCATTTTAGTATCATTTTAGTATCATTTTAGTGCATTTTAGTATCATTTTAGGGCATTTTAGTATCATTTTAGTGCATTTTAGTATAATTTTAGGGCATTTAAGTATCATTTCAGGGCATTTTAGTATCATTTTAGTGCATTTTAGTATCATTTTAGTGCATTTTAGTATAATTTTAGGGCATTTTAGTATAATTTTAGTGCATTTTAGTATCATTTTAGTGCATTTTAGTATCATTTTAGTGCATTTTAGTATCATTTTAGTGCATTTTAGTATCATTGTAGGGCATTTTAGTATCATTTTAGTGCATTTTAGTATCATTTTAGGGCATTTTAGTATCATTGTAGGGCATTTTAGTATCATTTTAGTGCATTTTAGTATCATTTTAGGGCATTTTAGTATCATTTTAGGGCATTTTAGTATCATTTTAGGGCATTTTAGTATCATTATAGGGCATTTTAGTATCATTTTAGTGCATTTTAGTATCATTTTAGTGCATTTTAGTATCATTTTAGGGCATTTTAGTATCATTTTAGGGCATTTTAGTATCATTTTAGTATCATTTTAGTATCATTTTAGTGCATTTTAGTATCATTTTAGGGCATTTTAGTATCATTTTAGTATAATTTTAGGGCATTTAAGTATCATTTTAGTGTATTTTAGTATCATTTTAGTGTATTTTAGTATCATTTTAGTATCATTTTAGTGCATTTTAGTATCATTTTAGTGCATTTTAGTATCATTTTAGTGTATTTTAGTATCATTTTAGTGTATTTTAGTAGTCCAACCAGACTAACTCTCCTAGCGGTAGCAAATCTAATGTACTACCATAGTAACCATGTTTTGCTCAATGTAACTTTTGGCTAGATGTATTTTTTAGTGCATTTTAGTGTATTTTAATCTATTTTTAGTAGCCTAGTCACACTAGCTCCTCCTAGCGTTAGCAAATCTACTGTTCTACCATCGTAGCATAGAACAGTTAAATGACATGGGATTACTTATTGTTATTTTTTCCTCCACATGATCATACTGTAAAGGCAGTACATATAGTATTTCTAGGCATGTATTGATCACAGTGTACATACATACACAACAGATTAACCATGTATGTTAATGCACACTGACACCACTGTACTGTTTTACACTAAAACTACACACAACCTCTCAATAAGATGATACTTTAGACCTGTTCAAAAATCTACCTTTTCTATTCTCAGGATTTTTGGTGTAGATTTCCTTTTTTCAAAAATGAGAGAAGAATGTGAGAAAAAATCAGCAATCTTTAAATTCTTTTTTATTTTAATCACTGTGTGTGTGTGTGTGTGTGTGTGTGTGTGTGTTCGCAGAGACATATCATGTTATAAATCAATGAATACTTGAGATATCACCATGAAATTACATGTGCATATTTACATATAGCTAATGCACATCAGATACAGTGGTCTATTTGAGTAAAGGTCAAAGGTTAAGGTCACAATTAACTAAATGGTCAAAATCACATTATGGGTAATAAATCAAGAACAGAGGGTCACAAAACTTTCACATTGGTACCAAACGATGCGGAATGAAGATTTATTAAATTCTCATAATTGGTGTTACTAATAGTTTTTGAGATCTCTGGAGGTCAAAGGTGACATTGACACTGTTTGTGTGTATCGCATTATTTTGATCTTTGAATTATTTGGAATTTATTTCGCATTATTTTGATGTTTTATCGAATTATTTTGAAATGAGTTTGAGTTTTTATGGAGGTCAAAGGTGACATGTGTCCAAATTAACACTGTCTGTGTGTGTCAGACATATTACGCTATAACTTAATCAATACTGGATATATTATCATAATATTACACACACTGACACATATATACATATAACGAAATCATCAATGTTGCAAAAAGTCAAAGGTCAAGGTCACTTATAGCAGAAAGGTGTGAGATTAGGAATTCTGTGAATACTTTGTATTGGTTGACTTTAGCGACTGGGAATTTTGACTTTTTATCTCCTAATTTTGACTTTAATCTCATAAATATTACATTTTATCTTATAATTTTGACTTTTTCAATATATGCACTGACGCATATATACATATAACAAATTCATCAATATTGCAAAAGGTCAAAGGTCAAGGTCACATATAGCAAAAAGGTCAACATGACATGATTGACAAGAACAGGTTGTCAGAAACATGAGATTGACACAAAATAAGGGTGAGGTTTGACATTCTCTGAATACTTGTTTATTAAACACATTTATTGCCCTGGGGTAAAAATGGGCCGGTTCTTTGGGTTCTTCAGAACCCTGTACCAAAGCTATTAAACTAGTGTTGTTAGTGTTTTACTGTGTTTCTACTGGTATCACTTCAGTTTGACCCTAATAAATGATCTATAAATATATCTAAATCTATTGTATTGTATAATCCTAGAACATAAAAACAACAGTGGATTTAAGATGAGGTTTGAAAGTTTCCTTCATGTTTTATTTTCAGCAGTTGAAGTCGCTCGTTTAGTGAAAAGTCAAAAACATCAGCAGCTGAATTAGTGTTTTATAGGAAGTTTAATGACGAACCCAGATGCCTTTTCGCTCCAGTCACATTGCGTGACAAAGGTGTGTGTATATTGTACAGTATATTTATCTCATACTTATGCCCCAGGGCAACTGTTGGTAACACAACCTCAGACAATCCTGCCATTCAGGTTCACATTTTCTCTGTTTTTTTTGTTGTGTTCTTTGCTTTAATGGAATGAACAGTTTGACTCTTCACAACAGGGGTGTCATTCAGCCCAATATGATCTCAAATGGGCCGGAGCAGTACAATAATAATTTTGAAAATGTAAAATAATGTTATGATAATGTTTATGTTTGTTTAACAATCTGATTAATATAAACAATTTGAAATGTGTCATGGAAAACAAGTGCAAATTTAAAAATATTCTGTCTCAGTTTATCATTTTTATATGTTTGTACAATTACAAATATGTAAAATATTTGATGATAGGCAGAATATTGGTAAAATTACACATTTAAGGTTGTTCATATTTGTTCATTTACATTTTTTTGTGTAAAGATCATTTATTAATATGAAGAATTTTGTGTAATTTAACTTTTTTTATACTCAAACAAAGATCCGACCCAAATGACATGTAATTATTCTTTTTGTGGAACCTGAATTAAAAAGGTTTTTACATTATTGATTTGATTTGACTTTGATTTGAATGATTTATTTCGAACATGTGCAAAGTGCAACAATAATCAATACAACAATAATCCATACAACAATAATAATAATAACAACGACATGTCTGTAAAGGAGTAGGATGAAGCATAAGTTTATTTAATTCTACCCCTTCTTCACTTCCCCAATAACCTAAATTCATCTTATAGTAATATAGTGCATAGTACAAAAATGATGATAATAATAAAAATAATAACAATAATAACAATACCAATAATAAATAACTGAAGTACTAAACATATACATATATACAAAAAGCAAAACAGGACACAAAAAACCCCCCAAAAAACCAAATGAGCAGATAGGAAAGTAGGTAACAAATAGAGGTTGTTTTTTTTTTTTTGTTTGTTTGTTTTCTTTTTTTCTTCCCTTCCTTCTTCTTCTTTTCCCTTTCTTTTTTCTTCCTTTTTCTAATTTGTCTGCATTTTGTTCTTATTTTTTTAATTTTATTTATTTTATTTTTCTTTTCATTCGCTTATTTTATTCATTCATTTATTTATTTATTTTTTCATCTTTTAACCCCACAGAGGGGGAGTCAACATTGCTTGAGATCAATGCATATTCCAGTCTTGCAGCCATATACTATACTATTGATATTATTGATTAATACTATATTGATAATATCTTTAATGTAACTCATCCTATGGGCCACATTTGGCCCCTGGGCCTTATGTTTGACACCCCTGCTTCACAACCCCAGGTCACCTTGTCATTTTTCTTCTACAATAATTCGACGTTTCCTCTATATAACGTGAAGTGATAAATTCTATACTTGACATAAATATAAAACATGCAGTCAAAGGCTTCAGACGTTTGTAGAAAACACCTTTAATTTTCTATTATCTGCTTTTTTATAAAGAAATGAAGCAACATTTCTGTGTTTTTGCTGCTGTTATGACTGCAGTTATCATTGTTACACTTTTCCTGATCAGCTCTAATCAATCTAATCAATACATTTTCTTTAGTATCTGTTCATTATAACATGACATGGCGTCACTATTGTTGTTTGTCTTTATACTGTCGTTGTTGTTATTTCTTGTTTGCTCTCACTAATGATTAGAAAAAAATATATGCACAAAAGTTTAGTGATATTTACTGGGGCTGTAAAAAATTAACACATTAACTCTGGTTAAACTAATTTAAAAAATGTTTTAAATTTTAATTTTAACAAAGTTGAAAGTGTTGAATAAATATATTAATTTCATATATATTTAAATTTTTTGCATATGTTTTAGGGTATTTTATCACATTTTTGGTGGTTTTCTTCTGTATTTCTAAAGAGTTTCTGAATATGTTTTGGATTTTTACTTTTTTGTGTGGATTTTAAGGAAATGTATTTCCTCCACATTTTTTTGTGTTCTTTTATATATATATAAATATATATATATATATATATATATATATATATATATATATATATATATATATATATATATATATATATATATATATATGTATGTGTGTGTGTGTGTGTGTGTGTGTGTCTTAAAACACATTTTTACTCTGGCCTTTGACGTATTTTATTGTATGATCATTTATATTTTATTTTTTTATCTGTGTAGTTTTAGCACTGTTTATTGTATTTTTAGATGTATGTTATTGCCTTGTTCTCCGTCTCTGTTTTGTGTTTTATGCTTTGTCGTGTACAGTGCTTTGTGTCAGCTGTGTCTGTTTTAAAGCGCTTTTATAAATAAAGATGGTATGGTATACAGTACAGTCAGTGGTGGGTCCTTCAGTGACGCCCCATACATTAACTTCACCTTCGTATAGATGAGTAAAGCTGCACTTTATTTCAGGAGCATTTAAAACCATCAGGTATGTATTCACAATTAAGATTAGGAAACTAATTACAGATATTGTCAAAAATAAAAAGGTGATTTAAAAATACTAAACAAAATGACACTGTGTGATCTTAAACAGTGTGTTTAATAAACTGCACTGTTTCATATAAGGCACCAACCACACAATAACAAAACAAAATATTCTTTGAAAATAAAGTTAAGAGATCGTTTGCATTTTTGACAATAGGATATATAACAACAAATAACTGAAAATGTTACAACGACAAGAAGAAATTAAAAATAAAATGCATTTACTCACCAACATAGTTCTCCACAGTATCTGCTTATTTGAACATAAAGTGGAACCTCCTTTCTTTTGTCTAGAACACTTCAGTGGCTGTTGTACAGTTTCAGCTCCATCAGTCAGTTCCTTTTCTATGGACATGGAGGCTAATGCTAACAATGTTCCTGTCCAGTCACGTTTCTGGTATAAATTTGAATACGCTTTAACACTGAAAATGACCGTTGGACAGAAGAGTCAAAACAGTAACAGTCAAAACAGTAACAGTGAAAACAGTAACAGCCAAAACAGTAACAGCCAAAACAGTAACAGTCAAAACAGTAACAGCCAAAACAGTAACAGTCAAAACAGTAACAGCCAAAACAGTAACAGCCAAAACAGTAACAGTCAAAACAGTAACGGTCAAAACAGTAACAGTCAAAACAGTAACAGTGAAAACAGTAACAGCCAAAACAGTAACAGCCAAAACAGTAACAGCCAAAACAGTAACAGTCAAAACAGTAACAGCCAAAACAGTAACAGTCAAAACAGTAACAGTCAAAACAGTAACAGTGAAAACAGTAACAGTCAAAACAGTAACAGTGAAAACAGTAACGGCCAAAACAGTAACGGCCAAAACAGTAACAGCCAAAACAGTAACAGCCAAAACAGTAACAGTCAAAACAGTAACGGCCAAAACAGTAACGGCCAAAACAGTAACGGCCAAAACAGTAACGGTCAAAACAGTAACGGTCAAAACAGTAACGGTCAAAACAGTAACGGTCAAAACAGTAACGGTCAAAACAGTAACGGTCAAAACAGTAACGGTCTAAACAGTAACGGTCTAAACAGTAACGGTCAAAACAGTAACGGTCTAAACAGTAACGGTCTAAACAGTAACGGTCTAAACAGTAACGGTCTAAACAGTAACGGTCTAAACAGTAACAGTCAAAACAGTAACGGTCAAAACAGTAACAGTCAAAACAGTAACAGTGAAAACAGTAACAGCCAAAACAGTAACAGCCAAAACAGTAACAGCCAAAACAGTAACAGTCAAAACAGTAACAGCCAAAACAGTAACAGTCAAAACAGTAACAGCCAAAACAGTAACAGTCAAAACAGTAACAGTCAAAACAGTAACAGTGAAAACAGTAACGGCCAAAACAGTAACGGCCAAAACAGTAACAGCCAAAACAGTAACAGTCAAAACAGTAACGGCCAAAACAGTAACGGCCAAAACAGTAACGGCCAAAACAGTAACGGTCAAAACAGTAACGGTCAAAACAGTAACGGTCAAAACAGTAACGGTCAAAACAGTAACGGTCTAAACAGTAACGGTCTAAACAGTAACGGTCTAAACAGTAACGGTCTAAACAGTAACGGTCTAAACAGTAACGGTCTAAACAGTAACGGTCTAAACAGTAACGGTCTAAACAGTAACGGTCTAAACAGTAACGGTCTAAACAGTAACGGTCTAAACAGTAACAGTCAAAACAGTAACGGTCAAAACAGTAACGGTCAAAACAGTAACGGTCAAAACGGTAACGGTCAAAACGGTAACGGTCAAAACGGTAACGGTCAAAACGGTAACGGTCAAAACAGTAGCGGTCAAAACAGTAGCGGTCAAAACAGTAGCGGTCAAAACAGTAGCGGTCAAAACAGTAACGGTCCAAACAGTAACGGTCCAAACAGTAACGGTCCAAACAGACCAGTGTGTAAAGTTGTCTCACTCAGATTTTTCCTCCAAAGAAAATTGTCCTTCATCCATTATTAGTTAAAATACAGCTGGCTCTTGAATTTCCGTGTTCAGTTTGTTTAGATATTCTCCAGATTGCCACTTGTCAGGTCGTAGTAAGTGCTAATCCAATCACTGAACACGTACATGTCAAGTTTAGCGTAAGTCCTGCTAGCTTACCTTGGTTAGCAGAGCCCAGATCTGATTGGCTGTTGTAACCTGACTGTTCTCGTTCACTTCCAGTGCAGAGGGCGTGCTAAGTTTATTCTGAAGGTCTCAAACAAATGTAATTTACCTGACAACACAAGCTAGCTGAAATATAATTGGTTAAAAACTCTACCATAAAAAACACCATTGGAAGCCACTCGACTAAGTGGAAATAATATGACATGAAGAAAACAGAGAATAGACAATAATTAATTTACATATTTATGAAAACAAAATAACATACATTGACTTTTCTGAGCATGTTTAGGTCAGCAGAGAAGGCCTCGGCCCTGACGGACCACCACTCTATACAGTGTCACACTGACTTGGACCCAATGTAACATTTGTGCAGAATCACAACCTGAACACCATGATATGGGACTTGTATTGTTATTTCACAAAATGACTCTCTGACGCCCCCTAC
>CM035789.1:43940299-43952799 GCA_020466265.1 Siphamia tubifer | reverse complement strand
ACATAAGGATGTACTAGTACTGCAGTCAGGTACTATTATCACACATAAGGATGTACTAGTACTGCAGTCAGGTACTATTATCACACATAAGGATGTACTAATACTGCAGTTGGGTTTTGACTTTTTATCACATGATTTTTAATGAATGCGCCTTATAGTCCAGTGTGCCTTACAATGCGGAAAAATATGGTACTTTAATTTCTGATGAGAAAAATACAGTTTAATGTTATGCTCAACTAATTTCTCAGAAAAGTCCAGTGGTTAAAAATAAAGGTAAATTCAGTGTGAAATTCCTTATTTCTTTTGAAAAAGTCAAGTTTCTTGAAAACTAAAGTCACGTTCAGACACGTGTTGTTACTGGAAACAAATGTATTCGTCTGTTTATATGTGTTTATTTCACCAGGTGAAATCCTCATTGGAATTAAAAATGTAAAATATTCTGAACAAAGCTGCAGCAATTTAACAGTGAAATTAATTGACTAATTAAACAGTTTTTTTTTGTCACAGGATAATCAGTTTGAATCATTTATTAACAGAAACGGTACATTTTCTCTGACCTTAGCTTGTTTTAATTTTAATTATCTACTTTCTTTCCTCCTCTTTGACAGTAAAAAGTAATAAAATAAATGTCATTTTGTGTTTTACACATCACCCTTTGTCATTTTCTCATGTTCTATAATTAAACAAAATTGATTGAGAAAATAACCAAGAGATCAATTGATAATGAAAATAATTAACAAAAAGGTCTGATGTCAATTTTCTCTTCAGATAAAGTAGACACTTTTTTTCCCTCGCTATAAGTGGAATAATTCCACTCAGTTTTAATGAACTGCGTCAATTCTAATGATAGAAAATTAATAAATATAAGTAATTGTGTATTTTGCAGGTGAAAATGTCTCACAATTATGATGTAAAACAGGATGTGAAACTCATTTTAGTTCAGTTCCATATTCAGCTAAATTTGATCAGAAGTTACACCCAACCAGTAAAATAAAACTATAAACATATATAAATAATAATCAACCATAAACTTTTGTCCTTGTTTTAGAGCAAAAAAGAAAATTTACATGATGAAAATGTTTACATTTACAAAACCATCCTTTCAAACAGTGTGAAATAAATGTGTTATTTTAACATTATTAGGCTTTAGTTTATCATTTACATGTGTATATTATAACTTACAAATACACATAACATTTAGTAATAGGTGGAATATTATTAAAATTGAACTTAATTCTCTGAAGACATTTCATGTTGTTCATATTTGTTCCAGTTATTATATGTTGTTTTAGTTCAGGAATGTGAAACTTATTTTAGTTCAGTTCCACATTTAGCTAAATTTGATCAGAAGTGAAGCTCAACCAGTAAAATAAAACTATAAACATATATAAATAATTATCAACCATAAACTGTTGTCCATGTTTTAGAGTCAATTAACTAGCCTAGCTGTGCTAGCCTCCCCTAGCAGCAGCAGATCTAATGTTCTACCGTAGTAGAAACAACCATAGAAGAAGAACAACAACAGGTGTAGAATTCAGTTTATCAAAGATGAATGAAGAATGTGAGAAAACGTCAACAATCTTTAAATTATTTTTACTCTGCTACTACGCCATCCTAAAGATTACACTGATTGGTGGTAGTACCGTCCTATTGCATACAGAGGATTTGAAAGACAACCTTTTAGCCCCGCCTCCCCTGACGATGAAGCACCACTAGACCCATACATGGAATGAATAGGGATAGCACTGCTAGGCTAGGCTAGGCTAGGCTAGGCTAGACAGGTTTCTAGTGTCTGGTCGAGCAGATATTTTTATTTCCCTATAATCTCTTTTGGCAGTTTTTCCAGTAGTCTTTCCAATAGTGTTTCCAGTAGTTTTTCCAGTATTTTTTCCAATAGTTTTCCCAGTACTTTTTCTAGTAGTTTTTCCAATAGTTTTTTCAGTACTTTTTCCCAGTACTTTTTCCAAAAGTTTTTTCCAATAGTTTTTCCAGTATTTTTTCCAATAGTTTTCCCAGTACTTTTTCTAGTAGTTTTTCCAATAGTTTTTTCAGTACTTTTTCCCAGTAGTTTTTCCAAAAGTTTTTTCCAATAGTTTTCCAGTAGTTTTTCTGATAGTTTTCCAGTAGTTTTTCCAATAGTTTTCCAGTAGTCTTTTCAGTAGTTTTCCCAGTAATTTTTCCAATAGTTTTTTCAGTACTTTTCCAGAACGCTACAGTCAGTGGGTGAAGTTGGACTCAGAAGTGCAGTGTAGTTAAAGTTTAATCAGTCCATTTTCCAAAGCTGTTCCACTAAATCTCTGGAATGGGGACAGAATCCAGGACTTTGGAATCAGAGTCTAGAGTTTTTACACTCGGTTTAAAAAAAACATTTGTCTTCACTTCAGTAAATGATTTATTTTTTCTGGTTTAAACATTAATAACAGTTCGTCTGGTGCTTTTCTGTCACATCCTGTTAGACTTCTGATAATGGTCCTACCCCCCACCCCCTCCCACCTTCCAGAACACCAGCTCCAGATCCTTGGTGTGAATGGGATAAGTGGAACAGATTTGGATGAAACCAAATGTACTCAGGAGTTCCTTCAGTGACAGGATGAGACAGATTAACTTATTTTCTCGACTATAAGATGCTAGTTTTTTTTCCACATGTTTTGAACCATGAGATTTTTCCAAAGGTGAGGATATTCCGTGGATTTTTCTTCCACCACTAGGGGCGCTCTAACTGGAATTATAATCTAAACTACTCAGAACAATCAAAGCAAAGAAGAATATGTTACTTTTTCTTTCGCAGATAGAACAGCGACGACAAACTTCGCAACTGTTAATTCTTTTTCAAATCCTCAGCCTTCGTCGTGGAGACAGATTTTGTTCAACTGTGACACAGAAGAAGACGATGTCATGGGTTTTAATGAAGATAATTAAAGTGATTTGTGATTTAAAACACGGTTAGAAATTAAGATAAATATGGTAAATACTAGAGGTGTGATGAGATGTAATTTGGCCAGATTTCTCGTCGCATTAAAATTCTGTCTTGCGAGATTTGTTATCCAGCAGCAGACAGGATGACATCGGGAAAATATCGGAATATCGAAAAAATCCCCAGCAAATCGTACCCCGGTAATACTATATTACTATATTACTGATCCCCCCTCTGGTTTTGGACATCGGGTTCATCATGGTCCACTGATTTTGCTGCCGGTTGCGTGCGTCTGCGAGACCGGAATCCCACCTTAGTCAGCGCCCTGGGCACCGTGGGGTTTCTGGGAGACCCTCTTAGTCACGTGTGCATTAGTCTGTGGGTTGCCAACATGGTGGCTGGCATACGTGGGCCGGTCCCTGCCCTGGCGATGTGGTTGGCGTGCCGGGGGAGAAGGCGCAGCGAGTCCAGGAAGCGATGAAGTCCGGGCAGAGGGTTCTGTAAAGACCAGAGCTGGTTGCGGAGGACCTGGCCAGGGTGTGTTTCCTCATTCGGACCTCAGCACAGTTGGTCGACCTCAAAACAGTTCAAATAATGTAGAAAGCAAATCAGAACCAGTTCCCACCAAGTGTCCAGGGGTCGTTTTAAGTGAAGGAAAATTAACCCAATGTGAGGGGAATTTATATATTTAAAAAAAACACCTGTACGTACTAACTTAAAAATGTATTATGTTTCAGTTAGAGTTAATCTGTGGAAAAACTGTAGTGAAGAACTGAAAACCTGCAAAAGTTTAAACAGGTTTTTATAAACCACATTCTAAGTAGATACACGAAACACATGGAAATATGAATTTATAGCAAGAAACAGGTTTCCCTTTTTCTGATGCACTTTCTTTTCTTTTTGGTTGTATATATACATGCTCTGACTGAGTCATACAAAGGGGTAGAACTAGATACGTTTTGTTAACTTCATCCTACACCCTTTTGAACGAGGTATAATTATCTAGGATGCTAAAGAGGTGTCGTTTTAATTTCTGCTTAAATACTTTGTATGTTTTACTTATTTACTTATTTTGTTTTTAGTTGTTTGAATAATGTCTCCAGGGCGCTTTCCGAGAACGTGTGTTGTTGCTAAGTTACACAGACGTCACACACTTCCTGTTAGATCCATTGTATGTGTAAACATTAACAGACTGTGGTTGTCCCGCCTCCTCCTTGCTTTTGATTGGTCACTAAGAGAACTGTGACATTGACGAGCACAGCACTGTTCTAAAAGTTCGACGAACACTCACATTATTGGCACGGTTATCGTCAGTGTTTTTAGAACAGCTGTGTCGTCTCATCATTATCCCGTCTTCATCATGGGAAAAATAAAACCAAAAGTTCCAGGCTGGTGGGAAGGGTCTTGACTCCCATGGGTGCCGGGGGAACAGTTCCCAGGTGTGTCAGACAGGTGTGTAGCTTCACCTGGTTGTGTGTTTACCTCAGATGGTTGGATTATGGTGAAGATGGGACTGTAATCCACTGCTCCTATATTTGGCAGACGCTCTCGTCTAAAGGTAGAGCGACGCCCTGAAGGAAAGAGACAGATATGGACAGCCTTCCATAAGGAATGAGACGGATATGGACAGCCTTCCATAAGGAATGAGACAGATATGGACAGCCTTCCATAAGGAATGAGACGGATATGGACAGCCTTCCCACACCTGTGACATAATATTTGGGCAGACAGGTGGCGTCTGGATGAGGGTCTCAGATGGAACTGTTGGAGACGCTCTCACTGTCAGACTGTGTTTATAGAACAGATAATGTACTGATAATTCACATTCACCAGTAGATGAAGGGTTCTGTTCCCTGCAGAGAAACAGTAACAACAGCAAAACAATATTAAAAACCATTAAAAAAAACTATTAAAAACCTTACAATATTAGCCTAGCCATGCTATCCCTATTCATTCCATGTATGGGTCTAGTGGTGCTTCATAGTCAGGAGAGGCGGGGCTAAAAGGTTGTCTTTCAAATCCCTTTGTATGCAATAGGATGGTACTACAACCAGCGCCGGAATATTGACGGAGGAGTCTGGAGAAAGTTAGGAATGACTAAACAAAATGGTGGATTATGGAGCTGAACGACTGTTGTCGCTTCTGTAAAAATAATTTAAAGATTGTTGACGTTTACTCACATTCTTCACTCATCTTTGATAAAAGTAAATCTACACCTGTTGTTCTTCTTCTTCTATGGTTGTTTACGCTTATTTCTGTCCCAATCATCGCAGCATAACTTTGTTACACCCGCCCTCTGACTCTATACTTCACCGTGATTGGTCGACCAGTTTCAGGGAAATCTAGACAAAAGTTACATTGAGCGAAACTAGACTACTACTGTAGAACATTAGATTTACTGATGCTAGGAGGAGCTAGCAGGACTAGGTTAGGCTAAAATTCACTAAAAATTACACTAAAATGCAGAAAAATACACTAAATATCACAGTAAAATGCAGAAAAATTACACTAAAATGCACAAAAATACATTAAAATATAGTAAAAATTAGACTAAAATGCACAAAAATACAAAAAAATTACACTAAATGCACAAAAATACACTAAAAATTCCACTAAAACCAAAACCTTAAACCAAACTCTGACTGAAACCTGGAAATATTTTGGCTGTTAAATAATTATAGTTTTTAACAAGTGTTGTGTGGCACAAGCCCCGCCCCCTCAAACACAACAAGTCCCGCCCCCCTTTCACACATTTAACCTGATTGGCCCTATCTCTTACCTTTGTGAAAACACATTTTTGGTGACTTTGACCTTTGACCTTTGGCCTACATTTACCAAAATGTAATGGGGTGTATTGTGGACCACTTCACACTTTTACTGAACATTTACTGGATATAGTTCCAGTACTTTTTATGTAAAGTTACTGACAATCAAACTTTGAATTGTGTTAATTTATTTATTTTTAATCACATTAATCATGATGACGGATGAATTAGCGATAATTCATTGATTTTAACAGAACTCATAAATGAATAAAGTTGGATCACAAGTGACTGTTTTTCAGTCAAAGTTAGAATTATTTAGTTCAAGGTTTGCGTGAGCGCTCTGTCTATTTAAATAGAAAAAATAGTTTTCAGTTTTTGGAATTTGATGGAAGGTTATTGGACAAAGAGCAACATGAGCGGAATAATTTCCATTAAAAAATAAATAAAATAAATAAAAAAGCTGTAAGGTATGGCGCATCTGAAGAAAATATAATAAAACATTCATGTTTAACATATGAATAGAGCTGAACAGAATAAAAAATAAAACTGAATAAAATATTAATTTGCACAATTAACATTATTATCATGAATAACAGCAGGGCCTGTGTTAGGCAAAGGCAGACTAGGCGCTCGCCTAGGGCACCAGATGTCTGGGGGATGTCAAGTCCCACAGAATTAGAATATTAAGATACCGTATTTTCCAGACTATGAGGTGCACTTTATATATGAATTAATTCTGGTTGTGCATAGTGACTGGGACTTTTTATCTCAGAATTTTGACTTTTTATCACATAATATTTACCTTTTATCACATAATTTTGACTTTTACCTCATAATTTTTACTTTTTTATCATATAATTTTGACTCTTATCACATAATTTAGACTTTTTATCTCATAACTTTAACTTTTTATTGCATAATTTTGACTTTTTATTGCATAATTTGTGGCATAATTTTGACTTTTTTTGAACCAAATTGAGCAGAACCGACCGTGAATAACAGTATGTATTTATTACCATATTAACACTTCAGTTTCCAGCTGTGGTTTTTTTTTTTACACACACTTTACACTTGGTATTAAAAAAAAGAATTTAAATGAAGCTAGAATTCAAAGGTTGTTCATTTTTGCATCATCTTTAAAATCCTGGACACCAACTAAAATGTGTTAAGAGTAAAAAAAAACCACAGGTGTCACTTTTATTACCATTATCATAATTATTTTTTTGCACCATTTTAACCTTTTTCTTCTACTTTATTCTATTTCTGTTGTGATGGTTGCATTTCTCCTCAGTAGAATCGATAAAGTCTTTTCTAATCTAATCCAATCTAATGTAATCTATTTAAAAATGTAGAGGAGTTTGTGCTCTTTCAGAAAACATGACTGTTAAAGTACGGCCACTTCCACTATTACAACTATGAGCCTCAACCTGCCAGCAGCTCCGTCCAACTGCCCCCGAAAGATCAATATTCAACCACAGCTGACATTTAACACTAAACATTTACACACAATATATTCTGCTTTTGGTTCAGGTGGGTTTTTGTTTAAACGGTTTATTTTGTGTTTATGTGGAAATGTTAATTCTGAATAAAGGTTTCCATGGAAACGGGCGTATCATCACAACCACCTCTGGTCGTGATGATACCTTTATTCTGGATTAAACAGGAATAAAAAGCTCTTATATAAACAGGGCTAATGTGATTAATACAATAAAACAAAGTTGAACAGATTCATCTCATAATTTTGACTTTTTATCTCATAATTTTAACTCTTTTTCTCATATTTTGTGCATTTTTAAGATCATATTTGTGACTTTTTATCTCATAATTTCAACTCTTTTTCTCATATTTGTGACCTTTTTATTATAATTTAGATTTTTTTACTTTTTCTTGTAATTTAGATTTTTTTATATCTCATTATTTTGACTCATAATTATTTATTTCTTATTTATCACAGCTGACATTTAACACTAAACATTTACACACAATTCACTTTAATATTCTGCTTTTGATTCAGGTGGGTTTTTGTTTTAGCTATTTCTTTCGTGTTTATGTGGAAATGTTAATTCTGAATAAAGGTTTCCATGGAAACGGGCGTATCGTCACGATACCTTTATTCTGGATTAAACAGGAATAAAAAGCTCTTATATAAACAGGGCTAATGTGATTAATACAATAAAACAAAGTTGAACAGATTCATCTCATAATTTCGACTCTTTTTCTCATATTGTGTGCATTTTTAAGATCATATTTGTGACTTTTTAATCGTAATTTTGATTTTTTTTATCTCACAATTTTGACCTTTTCTTATAATTTAGATGTTTTTATCTCACAATGTCAACTCTTTTTCTCATATTTGTGCATTTCGTATCTCATGTTTGTGACTTTTTATCATAATTTAGATCTTTTTTATCACACAATTTTGATATTTTCTTATAATTTAGATGTTTTTATCTCACAATTTTGACTTTTTATCTCATCATTTTGACTCTTTCTCATATTTGTGACTTTTTATCATAATTTAGATTTTTTATTTTGTCTCAAAGTTTCAACTTTTTCTTGTATTTTTGATTTTTTTTATCTCACAATTTTTACTTTTTATCTCATCATTTTGACTCTGTCTCATAATTATTTATTTGTTATTTATCACAGCTGACATTTAACACTAAACTAACATTTACACACAATTCACTTTAATATTCTGCTTTTGGTTCAGGTGCGTTTTTGTTTTAGCTAGTTCTTTCGTGTTTATGTCGAAATATTAATTCTGATTAAAGGTTTCCATGGAAACGGGCGTATCATCACGATCAGACCAGGAGCATGTGCAGAACGACAGGAATAATGTTAAAGAGTTCATTAAAAAATGTTATCTCACTATTTTAACTCTGTCTCATATTTGACTTTTTATGTCATAACTTTGACTTTTTCTCATGATTTAGATTTTTTTATTGTACAATTTTGACTTTTTATCTCATAATTTCAACTCTTTTTCTCATATTTGTCCATTTATTATCTCATATTTATGACTGTTCATCTCATAATTTAGATTATTTTACCTCATCATTTTGTCTCTTAGCTCATATTTGACTTTTTATATTACACTTATACATTTTAACACATTATTTTGACTTTTCTTATAATTCTCATAATTATGTATTTTTTATCTTATATTTATGACTTATAATTTTAACTTTTTTATCTCACAATTTTGACAGTTTTTCTCATATTTGTGCATTTCTTATCTCATATATATGACTTTTTATCTCATCATTTTGACTTTTTCTTATAATTTTGATTGTTTTTTATCTCACAATTATGCATTTTTATCTCATTATTTTGACGGTCTCATAATTATGTATTTCTTGTCATATTTATAACTTTTTAATCTCATCATTTAGATTTTTTTTACCTCATCATTTCGTTTAAAAAGTAGCTCATATTTGACTCAGAATTTTGACTTTTTGTTATAATTTCTATTGTTTTTTTTATCTCACTAATTTGATGTTTTATCTCACAATTATCTCATTATTTTGATTCTGTCTCATAATTATGTATTTCTTATCTCATATTTGACTTTTTATCCCATAATTATGCAGTTTTATGCTACTTATAGGGTTTTTTTTTTTCCATTTCTCCTAAATTTCCTTTCCGTACCCACTTAAACAGAGTTCTGTGGCCTGAATATTAAAGAGGAATGAACCTTTATTCTGAATTAAACCGGGCTAATGTGAATAATGTGTGAACAGATTGATAGTTGGATAATAAGCAGCTGCTCTGGTGTTACAGCTGAAGCAGATTGGACTGTATTCACTAAGACTGTGGTCAGATCTGAAGTAATGTGCGTGTCGTTTCCATTTCCATGGCGTTCTGTCATCCTGCAGACGAGCGAGCTGTGAAAATGAAGCTAGTTTTGGAGCTGGTGGGCTGCAGAGCGCCGGACTCCCCCTTTTATCACAATCACATCACAAACACTCGAAAGCAAAACTCTTATTTATCCATTGTTCTGATAATTAAACCCTTCTCATTAGTGACATAATTGGAAGTGTAATTAGCAATAGTAATAATTATTGTATTTAATACATTTTCTCTTTAGTTATCAGGCTCATTCAAACTGGTAATTAGCAGTCGTGAGAATTTCTTACTTTTGTCCTCATTTATTTTGGTCACCAATTATTTATGTTGTGTTTTTCCGTCAACAAATCATTAAAACAATTCACTGGGATTTTTTTCGTCATAAATGCAAACATTGGCCTCGCTGCTTTGTATAGAAGATAAGTACCGACACTACTATTGTTAGAGTATATATATATGTATATTTATAATACTGAAGCACAGGCTCATTTGCAGAGTTTGAGCTCTATATTAGTTTGTTAAATTAAAGCAGAGAGAATGAAATTGGTTTCCTGACATATATATGTGGATTTAAGTTTGACTGATACCACAGCTGTCAAACTCATGTTAGTTCAGTCTCACATTCAAGTCAATGTGATCTGGACTGAAGCCGAATTAATAATAATAATTCATAATAATAAAGTATATATAGATATCGTACGTATTTTCCACATTATAAGGCACACTGGACTATGAGGTGCATTATGTGAAGTCAAAATTAATTCTGAAATAAAATATAAAATTTATGAGATAAAAAGTCCAAAATGTTGATATAGTGACAATGTCTGATTTACTACTTATTTTTTGTGACAATATGAAAAATAATGAGACTATTCTGAGAATGTAAAGAGTATAAAGTACATATATTTATATAAATGTAAAGAGTATAAAGTACATATATTTATGTAAATGTAAGAAGGAAAAGTCCAAAGTTACCAGGAAAATAAATACTCCAGTAAAGTACTTATACTAAAAAAGTGTACATAAGTACAGTAATAGAGTACTTGTACTTCGTTACTTCTCACCTGTGTGTAGTAGTACAGACATATTTCTGTCCAGAATGTAACATTCAGTTTCATGTCAGGCTTAAATCGTATTTTTACAGTTGTAGATTTTACTTCTTTGCTTTTTTTTTTTTAAGTTTTGTGCATTTTTACATCTAGCATCTAAAGTGTTACGTTAGCGCTAGCATCTAAAGTGTTACGTTAGCGCTAGCATCTAAAGTGTTACGTTAGCGCTAGCATCTAAAGTGTTACATTAGCACTAGCATCTAAAGTCTTACGTTAGCACTAGCATCTAAAGTGTTACGTTAGCGCTAGCATCTAAAGTCTTACGTTAGCGCTAGCATCTAAAGTCTTACGTTAGCGCTAGCATCTAAAGTCTTACGTTAGCACTAGCATCTTTTTGGTCTTTAAAGGTGTTATTTCAAAGCATGTCGTGTGTGTTTATCTGCAGAAGTCATGTGGCAGTAGAGTGAGCATCAGCCAGAGGACAGAGTAACTCCACAGGGTGGATGCAGCTTCAGCAGGAAGGTGAGTGAGCAGTTCAACTTCCATTCACTTTCACCTACATGGGGACTACATTTGACCTATGTGGGGACTACATTTGACCTATGTGGGGACTACATTTGACCTACATGGGGACTCATTTGACCTACATGGGGACTACATTTGACCTACATGGGGACTACATTTGACCTACATAGGGACTACATTTGACCTACATAGGGACTACATTTGACCTACATGGGGACTACATTTGACCTACATAGGGACTACATTTGACCTACATAGGGACTACATTTGACCTACATGGGGACTACATTTGACCTACATGGGGACTACATTTGACCTACATGGGGACTACATTTGACCTACATGGGGACTACATTTCTCAATAAAGTACACTGAATGCTGTTCTTGAACCATTTTTATAACATGCAGTCGTTGTTTCCTTATATTATAAATGAAAATATGAAAATTAAGTGGGTCCAGTTAAATGAAGAAAAAAATTTGTTTGTGGAGATGAATTGATGGTTTGGACTATGATTGACTATATGGACTATATTTGACCTTATTTTGACTATATTTGAACTATATTTGACTATATTTGGATTATATTTTACTGTATTTGACTATATGTGGACTATATTTGACTATATTTAAGTATATTTTACTATATTCTACTATAGTTGACTATATTTGGATTATTTCTGACTATATTTGGACTATATATGACTATTTTTGGACTATATTTGGATTATATTTGACTATATTTGGACTATATTTGGATTATATTTGACTATATTTGGATTTTATTTGGACTATATTTGACTATATTTGGATTATATTTGATTATATTTGACTATATTTGGACTATATTTGATTATATTTGATTATATTTTACTATATTTGGACTATATTTGACTATATTTGGACTATATTTGATTATATTTGATTATATTTGACTATATTTGGACTATATTTTGATTATATTTTGACTGCATCTGGGCTTTTTCTGCCTAAAAGCCGAGTCATCACTAACGTCCCAGACACATATCAAACACAGGGCCGTTTTCATTTCAGTTGGATGAAAAATCAAAGTTGTCGTTGCTTTTCCTAATATGTGCAGACTGTAACGTGGTGTAATGGTGTTTTAAGAAAGGGGAGAAAAAACAGCGAAAAACGTTCCACCTCTGATTGGTGGAACAACTTAATTGTCTCAAACATGCACACTAGCAGCACGCACGAGTCATGATACCCCAAGGCCTGGATTAATTAAGCTGTGAAAACCCATGAGCAGAGAGCGTTCAGCAGGTGCCTGTTTGCCTTGGTATGGGACTTGTTTTTGGCAGTGGTGCACTGGCTCATTATAAATCTGTAATTAAGTTACAATTTTATTTTATTTTTTTAAAGTACTGTCATAGGGGATCA
>CM035789.1:43930299-43935299 GCA_020466265.1 Siphamia tubifer | reverse complement strand
ATAAAATAGACCGACCAAACCCGTCCCTGGGGTGGGGATCCTCTACAGAACCTGAAGGTTGATTACCATTTCATCCTATTTTTCATATTTCCATTTTAACACACTGAGTTCTGTAGGAAACATCAAAGCGTTTCTTTTTATTCTTCCTATTCATCTGAGCACCTCCTGCAAAAAAAAGCAAACCCATATCTAACCCCGTGCTAGTCCCCTGGTCCCATCATTCAAACTTCCAAGCCTCTCTTTGTGGCTTCCTAGAGGACCACGGTGAAATGATCTCTTTTGTTTCGCATCATTAGTTCCATCTGTTGTGCGAGCAAGCCTGTCTGTTCCGGAGCATGGCAACGTGATGGTCGCCAGGGGCGATTGGAGACGCTACCGTCCCTGTGGCTTGTGGCTCGACCTCCGCCACCGCCGTTGCCTCGTCCGTGATCCCCATGACACGCTCGCACGTTCGCTTGACTGTTTTTCCTTATTTATTCATACATCCAGGAAAAAACAGCGGCGCACGCAATTCATATGCATGAAATGAAATACAGTTAATATACTGGTGTTTTTTTAAGGAGCAGGATTTAGCCACAGTGAGGTTGTTTTTCAGATTATACCACTGGTGTTATGGACTTTATAATTTCACCTCATTTATTTATTTATTCTAATAGCCATGATTATGAAGTTGCAGCATTAGGAAAACTACAACATGACAGTCAACATTACAGCCAAAAAACAGTTAATGAACAAACTAGTGTTCAGAGAATGTCTAATCTCACCCCTATTAAGTTTCTATGACAACGCATTCTTGAATTAGAGCCAATAATGTGATTTTGACCTTTCTGCCAAATGCGACCTTTGACCTTTTGTAATATTGATATATATATATTTATTTATTTTTTGTTTTGTTTTGTTTTGTTTTTTGAGAAAGTCAAAATTGTAAGATAATAAGTACAATTTATGAATAAAAAGTCACTAAGCACAACCAGAACAAGTATTCAGAAAATGTCTAATCTCGCCCCTATCTCAAGTTTCTATGACAACGCACTCTTGAATTAGAGCCAATAATGTCATTTTTTTAATCTTTCTGCTAAATGCGACCTTTGACCTTTTGCAATATTGATAATTTTGTTACATGTGTATATGCATCAGTGTGTGTAATGTTATGATAATATATCTAGTATTGGTTAAATTATAGCGTGATATGTCTATGTTTGACACAAACAGTGTTACACAAGTTAATTTTGCAACATGTCACCTTTGACCTCCAGAGATCTGAAAAACTATTAGTCGTAGGTGATAATCTGTATCGTTTGGTACCAATCTGAAAATTCTGTGACCCTGTGTTCTTGAGTTTTATGTATATATGTGTACCTCTACTTACGAAAGACCCAGCTAGCGAATAATCCAAGTAACGCAACTTAAATGCAAACCTTTACTTCAATTTTTCGTCTCTGAATACAAAACGAAATGTAATTTACTAAACAAAAACCCCTAGATATAAATATGTACATTACTGTAAATACTTAATGTACGTAAATACGTAATTTACGTACTGTATGTATCATCCCATTGGCTATGAGGGAGCTACCCATGATGCTTTTGGTGACCTTTGACCCTCATCCACCACAGAGTTACTGTTGTTTGGTGAGTTTTTCCCAGTGTGTTCATTTAAACTTTATTACAATACGTATTCATTATTCATCATGAGCCCAAAGAAAGTGATTCCAGTGTGAATGAAAAGAAGAAGCGACTGCGTTATTAATAGAAGTGAAACAGGAGATGAGAAAAAATATGAAAGTGTCACACGGTTCAGTGATATCGCAAAAAAATATGGCAGAAACCTGTCTACCATTGGTCCAATATTGAAGCAGAAGGATGCATTAAAAGCAGTGACCCCTTCCAAAGGCATCTGTGTGATATGGAAAAAGAGGTCAGAGGTCATCACTGAACGACCAGATGGAGAAACTGTTACTGCTGTGGATGAAGGCTTCAGGTCAAAATTAGATAAAACTCCATTATTCATTTAAACACAAAAACGGGAAACAAAATTGGAAACAAATAATGAAGAAACAAGTTGTTTTTTCGTTGTCTTGTTTTTGGTTTTATTTTGAAAAACGAATGAACGAATGATACACCGATTCTCCACCCCTATATGTGAACGTCAACTTCCTCTTTCAGACATTTTGTGTTCACGCCGTCAGAAAAACTCATAGACAACAGGAGCCACCGGTGATAGAGGGGGGATGATCCACCCCCCACCCCCAGCAAATCGTACCCAGTATATAGATATCCAGTATATATGTGACTGCTCAGCACGAAACCAGGCATAAGTCGCGCTGAGCCGTTCAGAGCTACAGCCAAATTTAGGCTGGAAGGCGATTCTTTATTTGTGTTTACATCTTATCAAAAAACGGTACCTTAACACCTCTATGTTCAGTTCCTGTGGTCATTACATTGAAATCCAATCAATAAAGGTGTTTATTGAGTCAATTATTTAAGCGGCGACAAAAGTTCAGGTGTTGCTGAGCAAAGACAAAGACGACTTCCACCTCTTTTCGCCGAACAAAACGATCTCCGTTCCGTGGGTAAACACCCAAGTGTTTGGTACGAGGTAAAAGCTTATATTGAATGTTCTGTCCAATGGTGTAAGCCAAATGATTATAATACGTCACACTTCTGTCCTATTATTATAATATATAAAACTTCTGTGACATGTCCATCAGAGTGTCCTTTAACATCTGTCAACAATTTGTGTCAATCGGATACAAATTATTATGCGTTGCTAAGGACTTCCTACCCCAAAACAGTCCAAAACTTTAACGGACAATATCTAAAAATATGCAAATTGTAAAATATGTCCAAATGTGGATATTAAAATGACCATAACTTTGGTTCTACTTGTGATAGAAACATCATTTTTTCACCATCTTAAACCTTAGTTTCCACTCTACCAAGATACACACATACCTCTGTTTGGATTTACACACACTTATGCCTGGTTTACTGGTGGTGGGTCACATATATAAATATATATATATATATATATATATATATATATATATATATATATATATATATATATATATATATATATATATATATATACTTGTATGTATATATATATATATATATATATGTATATATATATATACTTGTATGTATATATATATATATATATATATATATATATGTATATATATATATACTTGTATGTATATATATATATATATATATGTATATATATATATATATATGTATATATATATATATTTATATATGTATATATGTATATATATATATATATATATGTATATGTATATATATATATATATATATATATATATATATATATATATATATATATATATATATATATATATATATGTATATATATATATATGTATATATATATATATATACTTGTATGTATATATATATATGTATATATATATATATGTATATATTATATATATATACTTGTATATATATATATATATATATACTTGTATATATATATATATATATATATATACTTGTATATATATATATATATATATATACTTGTATATATATATATATATATATATGTATATATATATATATATATATATATATATATACTTGTATGTATATATATATATATATATATATATATATATATATATATATATATATAAAAATGATAAAATGACCCAACTTGTCAATTCCATTCAGGTTGTGTACATTGTGTTGGAAGCAGGCTTTAATAGGTCAGATGTGTGTTCTTATTTTCCTGCAGTCAGGAGTAAATGATGCACCAAACAGATGTAGCATTTTCTCTCAACAAGGAAATATTTTATTCATGATTTACATGAATGATAAATCTTCAGAAAGTCTTAGCGCTGATGGGCATACACAATTTAACATCTGTCTTCCTCAGAATAATTAATGCTATACCAGAACACTTGGGACACAGTGTTGAATTTTCCCGTCTCTCTCTTTACTTGATGGAACTACATCTTTTAAAGCCCGGCGTTCGTTGGCTTCTCTATAGAAACCCCGGAATAGTAAACACATCAGCCATACGCTCGGCTACGGAATAATTAAGGAAAGATTTAGGAAAATCTTGTTCTGGTAATGACTGCGTGTTCGCCCTGTCGCTGTGAAACCAGCCAAGGCTCGCCGTACTTAAAGACCAGGAAAATGTGGCCTTAGTTTCTAATTATAATTTTTAATTCCCAAATGAATATTTCCGTAATGTCTCCCCAGTGAATTGCTTTGGCCTTATCGCCACAGTGTGAACGTACAGCACAAGGGCATCTGTGTGCATGTCAGTGTGGAGATCAGCAGATCATTTTCATTGAAGATGGAGCCATCAAAGGTCATAACCATCCAAATGACCTAACCTTGCAATGTAACACCTGGGTGTAAAAGTGGACTCATCCTATCTACAGGGATGGGTGTAATGTACCTCTAATGTATAAAGTGCGGAAATAAAATAAGAGTTATAGGTTGGTGGAAGAGGTTCAGCGTGAGCCGGAGAATCCTGTAACTGTAGAGGGTGAAGCAGCTGTGTTGGTATCGGCCTAAGGTGACAGGCTATTGCCAAAGTGCTGTATTTGTTGGAACCATTATGAAATAAAGTCTGCGAAAAAAGGCCCAATATTCAGTTTGAATTGATTCTGGGAAAACTCCAGAAGTGAATATGCTTTCATTTTGATAGTATTACTGTGGACAAAGTGTGTTGTGTCAGTTTCACCTGCCCATTACTTTGCTCCATTAAGGCAAAACCCACTGATTTTATTTTTGCTCAGTCTATTTTCTGTGATAAAATGAAAATTTGAGATCTTTATTAAGTCTGAGTGACACCTAAAGCTGAGAGCCCACAGGAAAATAAGTCATGTGGGATCTAGTTTCAGTTCATTTTTGCTCAATTCCCATCTACTGATCAAATACTGCACTTTCCAGTCCAGGCCTAATGGGAGTGTCAAGTTCACGGACGGCCCCTCTCTCTCTCTCTCTCTCTCTCTCTC
>CM035789.1:43922459-43930199 GCA_020466265.1 Siphamia tubifer | reverse complement strand
AATCTACACCTGTTGTTCTTCTTCTTCTATGGTTGTTTACGCTTATTTCTGTCCCAATCATCGCAGCATAACTTTGTTACACCCGCCCTCTGACTCTATACTTCACCGTGATTGGTCGACCAGTTTCAGGGAAATCTAGACAAAAGTTACATTGAGCGAAACTAGACTACTACTGTAGAACATTAGATTTACTGATGCTAGGAGGAGCTAGCAGGACTAGGTTAGGCTAAAATTCACTAAAAATTACACTAAAATGCAGAAAAATACACTAAATATCACAGTAAAATGCAGAAAAATTACACTAAAATGCACAAAAATACATTAAAATATAGTAAAAATTAGACTAAAATGCACAAAAATACAAAAAAATTACACTAAATGCACAAAAATACACTAAAAATTCCACTAAAACCAAAACCTTAAACCAAACTCTGACTGAAACCTGGAAATATTTTGGCTGTTAAATAATTATAGTTTTTAACAAGTGTTGTGTGGCACAAGCCCCGCCCCCTCAAACACAACAAGTCCCGCCCCCCTTTCACACATTTAACCTGATTGGCCCTATCTCTTACCTTTGTGAAAACACATTTTTGGTGACTTTGACCTTTGACCTTTGGCCTACATTTACCAAAATGTAATGGGGTGTATTGTGGACCACTTCACACTTTTACTGAACATTTACTGGATATAGTTCCAGTACTTTTTATGTAAAGTTACTGACAATCAAACTTTGAATTGTGTTAATTTATTTATTTTTAATCACATTAATCATGATGACGGATGAATTAGCGATAATTCATTGATTTTAACAGAACTCATAAATGAATAAAGTTGGATCACAAGTGACTGTTTTTCAGTCAAAGTTAGAATTATTTAGTTCAAGGTTTGCGTGAGCGCTCTGTCTATTTAAATAGAAAAAATAGTTTTCAGTTTTTGGAATTTGATGTGATGGAAGGTTATTGGACAAAGAGCAACATGAGCGGAATAATTTCCATTAAAAAATAAATAAAATAAATAAAAAAGCTGTAAGGTATGGCGCATCTGAAGGAAATATAATAAAACATTCATGTTTAACATATGAATAGAGCTGAACAGAATAAAAAATAAAACTGAATAAAATATTAATTTGCACAATTAACATTATTATCATGAATAACAGCAGGGCCTGTGTTAGGCAAAGGCAGACTAGGCGCTCGCCTAGGGCACCAGATGTCTGGGGGATGTCAAGTCCCACAGAATTAGAATATTAAGATACCGTATTTTCCAGACTATGAGGTGCACTTTATATATGAATAATTCTGGTTGTGCATAGTGACTGGGACTTTTTATCTCAGAATTTTGACTTTTTATCACATAATATTTACCTTTTATCACATAATTTTGACTTTTACCTCATAATTTTTACTTTTTTATCATATAATTTTGACTCTTTATCTCACAATTTTTTACTTTTTATCATATAATTTTGACTCTTATCACATAATTTAGACTTTTTATCTCATAACTTTAACTTTTTATTGCATAATTTTGACTTTTTATTGCATAATTTGTGGCATAATTTTGACTTTTTTTGAACCAAATTGAGCAGAACCGACCCTGAATAACAGTATGTATTTATTACCATATTAACACTTCAGTTTCCAGCTGTGGTTTTTTTTTTTACACACACTTTACACTTGGTATTAAAAAAAAGAATTTAAATGAAGCTAGAATTCAAAGGTTGTTCATTTTTGCATCATCTTTAAAATCCTGGACACCAACTAAATGTGTTAAGAGTAAAAAAACCCACAGGTGTCACTTTTATTACCATTATCATAATTATTTTTTTGCACCATTTAACCTTTTTCTTCTACTTTATTCTATTTCTGTTGTGATGGTTGCATTTCTCCTCAGTAGAATCGATAAAGTCTTTTCTAATCTAATCCAATCTAATGTAATCTATTTAAAATGTAGAGGAGTTTGTGCTCTTTCAGAAAACATGACTGTTAAAGTACGGCCACTTCCACTATTACAACTATGAGCCTCAACCTGCCAGCAGCTCCGTCCAACTGCCCCCGAAAGATCAATATTCAACCACAGCTGACATTTAACACTAAACATTTACACACAATATATTCTGCTTTTGGTTCAGGTGGGTTTTGTTTAAACGGTTTATTTTGTGTTTATGTGGAAATGTTAATTCTGAATAAAGGTTTCCATGGAAACGGGCGTATCGTCACGATACCTTTATTCTGGATTAAACAGGAATAAAAAGCTCTTATATAAACAGGGCTAATGTGAATAATACAATAAAACAAAGTTGAACAGATTCATCTCATAATTTAGACTTTTATCTCATAATTTTAACTCTTTTTCTCATATTGTGTGCATTTTTAAGATCATATTTGTGACTTTTTATCATAATTTAGATCTTTTTTATCTCACAATTTTGACCTTTTCTTATAATTTAGATCTTTTTTATCACACAATTTAGATATTTTCTTATAATTTAGATGTTTTTATCTCACAATGTCAACTCTTTTTCTCATATTTGTGCATTTCGTATCTCATGTTTGTGACTTTTTATCATAATTTAGATCTTTTTTTATCACGCAATTTAGATATTTTCTTATAATTTAGATGTTTTTAATTCATCATTTTGACTCTTTCTCATATTTGTGACTTTTTATCATAGTTTAGAATTTTTTTCATCTCAAAGTTTCAACTTTTTCTTGTAATTAAATTTTTTTTTATCTCACAATTTTTACTTTTTATCTCATCATTTTGACTCTGTCTCATAATTATTTATTTTGTTATTTATCACAGCTGACATTTAACACTAAACTAACATTTACACACAATTCACTTTAATATTCTGCTTTTGGTTCAGGTGCGTTTTTGTTTTAGCTATTTCTTTCGTGTTTATGTCGAAATGTTAATTCTGATTAAAGGTTTCCATGGAAACGGGCGTATCATCACGACCAGACCAGGAGCATGTGCAGAACGACAGGAATAATGTTAAAGAGTTCATTAAAAAATTTTATCTCACTATTTTAACTCTGTCTCATATTTGACTTTTATGTCATAACTTTGACTTTTTCTCATGATTTAGATTTTTTTATTGTACAATTTTGACTTTTTATCTCATAATTTCAACTCTTTTTCTCATATTTGTCCATTTATTATCTCATATTTATGACTGTTCATCTCATAATTTAGATTATTTTACCTCATCATTTTGTCTCTTAGCTCATATTTGACTTTTTATATTACACTTATACATTTTAACACATTATTTTGACTTTTCTTATAATTCTCATAATTATGTATTTTTTTATCTTATATTTATGACTTATAATTTTAACTTTTTTATCTCACAATTTTGACAGTTTTTCTCATATTTGTGCATTTCTTATCTCATATATATGACTTTTTATCTCATCATTTTGACTTTTTCTTATAATTTTGATTGTTTTTTTATCTCACAATTATGCATTTTTATCTCATTATTTTGACTGTCTCATAATTATGTATTTCTTGTCATATTTATAACTTTTTAATCTCATCATTTAGATTTTTTTTACCTCATCATTTTGTCTAAAAAGTAGCTCATATTTGACTCAGAATTTTGACTTTTTGTTATAATTTCTATTGGGTTTTTTTATCTCACTAATTTGATGTTTTATCTCACGAATTATCTCATTATTTTGATTCTGTCTCATAATTATGTATTTCTTATCTCATATTTGACTTTTTATCCCATAATTATGCAGTTTTATGCTACTTATAGGTTGTTTTTTTTTTCCATTTCTCCTAAATTTCCTTTCCGTACCCACTTAAACAGAGTTCTGGCCTGAATATTAAGAGGAATGACCTTTATTCTGAATTAAACCGGGCTAATGTGAATAAGTTGTGGAACAGATTGATAGTTGGATAATAGCAGCTGCTCTGGTGTTACAGCTGAAGCAGATTGGGACTGTATTCACTAAGACTGTGGTCAGATCTGAAGTAATGTGCGTGTCGTTTCCATTTCCATGGCGTTCTGTCATCCTGCAGACGAGGCGAGCTGTGAAATGAAGCTAGTTTTGGAGCTGGTGGCTGCAGAGCGCCGGACTCCCCCTTTTATCACAATCACATCATCACAAACACTCGAAAGCAAAACTCTTATTTATCCATTGTTCTGATAATTAAACCCTTCTCATTAGTGACATAATTGGAAGTGTAATTAGCAATAGTAATAATTATTGTATTTAATACATTTTCTCTTTAGTTATCAGGCTCATTCAAACTGGTAATTAGCAGTCGTGAGAATTTCTTACTTTTGTCCTCATTTATTTTGGTCACCAATTATTTATGTTGTGTTTTTCCCTCAACAAATCATTAAAACAATTCACTGGGATTTTTTTTGTCATAAATGCAAACATTGGCCTCGCTGCTTTGTATAGAAGATAAGTACCGACACTACTATCGTTAGAGTATATATATATGTATATTTATAATACTGATGCACAGGCTCATTTGCAGAGTTTGAGCTCTATATTAGTTTGTTAAATTAAAGCAGAGAGAATGAAATTGGTTTCCTGACATATATATGTGGATTTAAGTTTGACTGATACCACAGCTGTCAAACTCATGTTAGTTCAGTCTCACATTCAAGTCAATGTGATCTGGACTGGAGTCGAATTAATAATAATAATTCATAATAATAAAGTATATATATATATATATATAGATAGATAGATATATATAGATATCGTACGTATTTTCCACATTATAAGGCACACTGGACTATGAGGTGAAGTCAAAATTAATTCTGAAATAAAATATAAAATTTATGAGATAAAAAGTCCAAAATGTTGATATAGTGACAATGTCTGATTTACTACTTATTTTTTGTGACAATATGAAAAATAATGAGACTATTCTGAGAATGTAAAGAGTATAAAGTACATATATTTATGTAAATGTAAAGAGTATAAAGTACATATATTTATATAAATGTAAAGAGTATAAAGTACATATATTTATGTAAATGTAAAGAGTATAAAGTACATATATTTATATAAATGTAAAGAGTATAAAGTACATATATTTATATAAATGTAAAGAGTATAAAGTACATATATTTATGTAAATGTAAAGAGTATAAAGTACATATATTTATGTAAATGTAAAGAGTATAAAGTACATATATTTATATAAATATAAAGAGTATAAAGTACATATATTTATATAAATGTAAAGAGTATAAAGTACATATATTTATATAAATGTAAAGAGTATAAAGTACATATATTTATGTAAATGTAAAGAGTATAAAGTACATATATTTATGTAAATGTAAAGAGTATAAAGTACATATATTTATGTAAATGTAAAGAGTATAAAGTACATATATTTATGTAAATGTAAAGAGTATAAAGTACATATATTTATGTAAATGTAAAGAGTATATAGTACATATATTTATATAGATGTAAGAAGGAAAAGTCCAAAGTTACCAGGAAAATAAATACTCCAGTAAAGTACTTATACTAAAAAAGTGTACATGAGTACAGTAATAGAGTACTTGTACTTCGTTACTTCTCACCTGTGTGTAGTAGTACAGACATATTTCTGTCCAGAATGTAACATTCAGTTTCATGTCAGGCTTAAATCGTATTTTTACAGTTGTAGATTTTACTTCTTTGCTTTTTTTTTTTTTAAGTTTTGTGCATTTTTACATCTAGCATCTAAAGTGTTACGTTAGCGCTAGCATCTAAAGTGTTACGTTAGCGCTAGCATCTAAAGTGTTACGTTAGCGCTAGCATCTAAAGTGTTACATTAGCACTAGCATCTAAAGTCTTACGTTAGCACTAGCATCTAAAGTGTTACATTAGCACTAGCATCTAAAGTCTTACGTTAGCACTAGCATCTAAAGTGTTACGTTAGCGCTAGCATCTAAAGTGTTACGTTAGCGCTAGCATCTAAAGTCTTACGTTAGCGCTAGCATCTAAAGTCTTACGTTAGCACTAGCATCTAAAGTCTTACGTTAGCACTAGCATCTTTTTGGTCTTTAAAGGTGTTATTTCAAAGCATGTCGTGTGTGTTTATCTGCAGAAGTCATGTGGCAGTAGAGTGAGCATCAGCCAGAGGACAGAGTAACTCCACAGGGTGGATGCAGCTTCAGCAGGAAGGTGAGTGAGCAGTTCAACTTCCATTCACTTTCACCTACATGGGGACTCATTTGACCTATGTGGGGACTACATTTGACCTATGTGGGGACTACATTTGACCTATGTGGGGGACTACATTTGACCTACATGGGGACTCATTTGACCTATGTGGGGACTACATTTGACCTATGTGGGGACTACATTTGACCTACATGGGGACTACATTTGACCTACATGGGGACTCATTTGACCTATGTGGGGACTACATTTGACCTACATGGGGACTCATTTGACCTATGTGGGGACTACATTTGACCTACATGGGGACTCATTTGACCTACATGGGGACTACATTTGACCTACATAGGGACTACATTTGACCTACATGGGGACTACATTTGACCTACATGGGGACTACATTTGACCTACATGGGGACTCATTTGACCTACATGGGGACTACATTTGACCTACATGGGGACTCATTTGACCTACATGGGGACTACATTTGACCTACATGGGGACTACATTTCTCAATAAAGTACACTGAATGCTGTTCTTGAACCATTTTTATAACATGCAGTCGTTGTTTCCTTATATTATAAATGAAAATATGAAAATTAAGTGGGTCCAGTTAAATGAAGAAAAAAATTTGTTTGTGGAGATGAATTGATGGTTTGGACTATGATTGACTATATGGACTATATTTGACCTTATTTTGACTATATTTGAACTATATTTGACTATATTTGGATTATATTTTACTGTATTTGACCATATGTGGACTATATTTGACTATATTTAAGTATATTTTACTATATTCTACTATAGTTGACTATATTTGGATTATTTCTGACTATATTTGGACTATATATGACTATTTTTGGACTATATTTGGATTATATTTGACTATATTTGGACTATATTTGGATTATATTTGACTATATTTGGATTTTATTTGGACTATATTTGACTATATTTGGATTATATTTGATTATATTTGACTATATTTGGACTATATTTGGATTATATTTGATTATATTTGACTATATTTGGACTATATTTGATTATATTTGATTATATTTTACTATATTTGGACTATATTTGACTATATTTGGACTATATTTGATTATATTTGATTATATTTGACTATATTTGGACTATATTTTGATTATATTTTGACTGCATCTGGGCTTTTTCTGCCTAAAAGCCGAGTCATCACTAACGTCCCAGACACATATCAAACACGGGGCCGTTTTCATTTCAGTTGGATGAAAAATCAAAGTTGTCGTTGCTTTTCCTAATATAGGTGGGAAACAAATGATCAGGATCAGTGACTTTATTTTGGCGATGTGCAGACTGTAACGTGGTGTAATGGTGTTTTAAGAAAGGGGAGAAAAAACAGCGAAAAACGTTCCACCTCTGATTGGTGGAACAACTTAATTGTCTCAAACATGCACACTAGCAGCACGCACGAGTCATGATACCCCAAGGCCTGGATTAATTAAGCTGTGAAAACCCATGAGCAGAGAGCGTTCAGCAGGTGCCTGTTTGCCTTGGTATGGGACTTGTTTTTGGCAGTGGTGCACTGGCTCATTATAAATCTGT
>CM035789.1:43914959-43919959 GCA_020466265.1 Siphamia tubifer | reverse complement strand
TAAAGGTCCCCACTAATAAAATAGAAATGATGTAGCCCTATAAATACTTTTTTTTCAGGCATGAGGGAAACAGGTGTAAAGTGAAAAAAACAAAAAAGTATTCATTTGTATGTATTTTTATTTATTTGTATTCATTCATTCATTTTTACTTTAATTAAATCAATTAAAGTTAAAGGTTTACACTCACTACCCAATGACTACTTGATTACAAACTTGGTCCTCATGAGACATGTAAACGAGTGTGTGTGTGTGTGTGTGTGTGTGTGTGTGTGTTGCGGCTGAATGTGTAGTAGTACATTTTTTCATTTCCCAGGATGGTTGGTGATGGTTTGGTTGTGTTTGATCTGGTGATTGAAACTCAAGAAAAAACCAAAAGCTCAGTGTGGTTACGATCGTTGGTGATTTAGGTTTGTATTTATTTATAATGTCATGTGACTCTTTTCACTGTTATTATTTGACTGGTCTGGTTCTTTTCACATCATATTGGACTGAATGTGGAAGTGAACTGACATGACTTTGACACCCCTGACCTAAAGTATGAAAAAACCCTCTAGTACACTAATATACACAAAATGACACAACAAATACACACAAAAAAGACTAAAAAAATACATTAAAGTACACTAAAATTGTTTGTACAACTGTAGGCTAAAGGGGGGGTGGTCTGATGCACCATGTATGAAAAGTATTATATAAATAAAGTTTGATTGGTTGATTTATAAAATACACTAAAAATATGATAAAATGCACTATAATATATACTAAAATATACATTATAGATGTAAACATTATAATGTAATTTGACTCTTTTCACTGTTATTATTTATTTGGTTCTTTTCACATCATATTGGACTAAATGTAAAACTGAACTGACAATGACAAACTCCTCTAATAATACACTAATATACACACAACTGCACAAAAAATACACAAAAGCACATTAAAAATACACAAAAGCACGTTAAAAATACACTAAAATATTATATATTATATATATATATAAACATAACCATAATGTCATGTGACTCTTTTCACTGTTATTATTTGACTGGTTCTTTTCACATCATATTGAACTGAAATGTGGAACTGAACTACAGTAACATGACCTTTGACCCCCCCTGGTTTAAAGGGTAAAGACAGGTCTTCCATCAACTCTGTCCCAGTGAAATGATCAGCAGTGTTCACAGGTACTTTTAAAAGGTACCTTTCTTTGACATGTACCTTTCACAGGTACCTTTCACATGTACCTTTCACATGTACCTTTCACAGGTACCATTCACAGGTACCTTTCACATGTACCTTTCACAGGTACCATTCACAGGTACCTTTCACATGTACCTTTCACATGTACCTTTCACAGGTACCTTTCACATGTACCTTTCACAGGTACCTTTCACAGGTACCATTCACATGTACCATTCACAGGTACCTTTCACATGTACCTTTCACAGGTACCATTCACAGGTACCTTTCACATGTACCATTCACAGGTACCTTTCAAATGTACCTTTCACAGGTACCTTTCACATGTACCTTTCACAGGTACCTTTCACAGGTACCTTTCACAGGTACCTTTCACATGTACCTTTCACAGCTACCTTTCACATGTACTTTTTACAGGTACCTTTCACAGCTACCTTTCACAGGTACCTTTCACAGGTACCTTTCACAGGTACCTTTCACAGGTACCTTTCACAGGTACCATTCACATGTACCTTTCACAGGTACCTTTCACATGTACCTTTCACAGGTACCATTCACATGTACCTTTCACAGGTACCATTCACATGTACCTTTCACAGGTACCATTCACATGTACCTTTCACAGGTACCTTTCACAGGTACCATTCACAGGTACCTTTCACAGGTACCTTTCACAGGTACCTTTGGTCCGTTCCTCAGGCCCGTACATTTCTTCCTCCAGAATCTCAGCTCTTTCTTCCACTCTTTCCCCCACTGTGCTTTGCTCAGGGGACGGACGCCTTCTACGTGTTGTAATAAGGGGAGCTGATATAATGAAGGTCATTGTAATCACAGCTAATGTGCCAAGGAGTCAAGACACTGTAGCTTTATTTGCCAGCGAGGCCCGGCGTTTGGTACCCGTGGGGATGGTGCTGATAGCGTTATCTTTGCTAACCTGACTCTAATACAGGCCTGGCTCCGCTGTTTGTGTCAGAGCCGGCGCTGAACTTTTCCCACTGATCCCTTCCGTATATGCGGACGGGCTGGGATTGGGCTCCTCTCCTCTCCGCTTCCATCCTGGTTAAATCCCATCCCAAGGTGTTTGGCTCGTGTCTGCTCCGACACTGGAGTGAGATAGACGGAGAGTCTGCTCCACGGTCTGGCTGACTGGGCGGTCGTAGACCTCCATCCACTGCGCTCCACACACGGAAACATTACGTTGGCGTGTGCCGAGGAGCGGCTCGTACCACATGACCTCTAAATCTAATCCTGTCCCTCAGGATATGCAAATGTCCTCTGCTCAAATTTGATTTGTTTTTGTCAGTTCAGGGCATCACACTTTATTTATTTACAACAGTTGTGCAACATATTCCTTCCATTTTTAACACCCTTAAACTGCATCGTTTTTCAGTTGATAAGCCTAAACGTTAGCATTTATTTATTTATTTATTTATTTATTGCAAGTTTTCTCTTGCCTAGCCACACTATCCATATTCATTGCATGTATGAGTATGGTGGTGTTTCATAGGCAGGGGAGGCGGGGCTAAAGGTTGTCTTTCAAATCCTTCTGTATGCAATCATGAAAGGATAAAAAGTAAAAAAAATTTGAGGTAAAAAAGTCAAAATCAGGACATTAAATGTTAAAATTATGAGATAAAAACTCAAAATTGTGAGATAAAAAGTCTAAATGATGAGATAAAAAGCCAAAACTATAAGATAAAAGTTCAAAATTATGAGATAAAAAGCCAAAATTCTAAAATAAAAACTCAAAAGCATCAGATAAAGTCAAAATTCCAAGTAATTTTATACCAATAAATGACTTTGAATTGGATTAATTACAAGCAATACCAGAATGAATCAATATATAAGGCGCAAATTAAAGTCTTTTAAGTGCACCTTATAGTTCGGAAAATACGGTAAAAGCAGAAAATAAAATGAAACCCTCTTTTATTACTATTATATGCACCGTGACCAAGCTATGGCGTCGCATACGTTCAATGCAGAGCTAATGATAGTGTTAATTTTTATTATCCATAATCATCCTGCATCAGACGACTCATGACCCATATGTGACTGGATATTTACACCAAAGCCAAGTCCATAAAATAGACCGACCAAACCCGTCCCTGGGGTGGGGATCCTCTACAGAACCTGAAGGTTGATTACCATTTCATCCTATTTTTCATATTTCCATTTTAACACACTGAGTTCTGTAGGAAACATCAAAGCGTTTCTTTTTATTCTTCCTATTCATCTGAGCACCTCCTGCAAAAAAAAGCAAACCCATATCTAACCCCGTGCTAGTCCCCTGGTCCCATCATTCAAACTTCCAAGCCTCTCTTTGTGGCTTCCTAGAGGACCACGGTGAAATGATCTCTTTTGTTTCGCATCATTAGTTCCATCTGTTGTGCGAGCAAGCCTGTCTGTTCCGGAGCATGGCAACGTGATGGTCGCCAGGGGCGATTGGAGACGCTACCGTCCCTGTGGCTTGTGGCTCGACCTCCGCCACCGCCGTTGCCTCGTCCGTGATCCCCATGACACGCTTGCACGTTCGCTTGACTGTTTTTCCTTATTTATTCATACATCCAGGAAAAAACAGCGGCGCACGCAATTCATATGCATGAAATGAAATACAGTTAATATACTGGTGTTTTTTTTAAGGAGCAGGATTTAGCCACAGTGAGGTTGTTTTTCAGATTATACCACTGGTGTTATGGACTTTATAATTTCACCTCATTTATTTATTTATTCTAATAGCCATGATTGTGAAGTTGCAGCATGAGGAAAACTACAACATGATAGTCAACATTACAGCCAAAAAACAGTTAATGAACAAACTAGTGTTCAGAGAATGTCTAATCTCACCCCTATTAAGTTTCTATGACAACGCATTCTTGAATTAGAGCCAATAATGTGATTTTGACCTTTCTGCCAAATGCGACCTTTGACCTTTTGTAATATTGATATATATATATTTATTTATTTTTGTTTTGTTTTGTTTTGTTTTTTGAGAAAGTCAAAATTGTAAGATAATAAGTACAATTTATGAATAAAAAGTCACTAAGCACAACCAGAACAAGTATTCAGAAAATGTCTAATCTCGCCCCTATCTCAAGTTTCTATGACAACGCACTCTTGAATTAGAGCCAATAATGTCATTTTTTTTAATCTTTCTGCTAAATGCGACCTTTGACCTTTTGCAATATTGATAATTTTGTTACATGTGTATATGCATCAGTGTGTGTAATGTTATGATAATATATCTAGTATTGGTTAAATTATAGCGTGATATGTCTATGTTTGACACAAACAGTGTTACACAAGTTAATTTTGCAACATGTCACCTTTGACCTCCAGAGATCTGAAAAACTATTAGTCGTAGGTGATAATCTGTATCGTTTGGTACCAATCTGAAAATTCTGTGACCCTGTGTTCTTGAGTTTTATGTATATATGTGTACCTCTACTTACGAAAGACCCAGCTAGCGAATAATCCAAGTAACGCAACTTAAATGCAAACCTTTACTTCAATTTTTCGTCTCTGAATACAAAACGAAATGTAATTTACTAAACAAAAACCCCTAGATATAAATATGTACATTACTGTAAATACTTAATGTACGTAAATACGTAATTTACGTACTGTATGTATCATCCCATTGGCTATGAGGGAGCTACCCATGATGCTTTTGGTGACCTTTGACCCTCATCCACCACAGAGTTACTGTTGTTTGGTGAGTTTTTCCCAGTGTGTTCATTTAAACTTTATTACAATACGAATTCATTATTCATCATGAGCCCAAAGAAAGTGATTCCAGT
>CM035789.1:43892654-43912359 GCA_020466265.1 Siphamia tubifer | reverse complement strand
CCCATAGCTCTGTTCAATATTACTTAAAAAAACTGTAAATGAAACAATACAATGAAAATATAGAGCCCAGAATAAAACTATTTAATGAATATTCTCAAAAACATTTGTGAAAATATATAAAACCAGCTCCATATTAACTTTACATAAAAACCCAAAGTGCAGATTTGTTTGTGTATCCCAGTTCCTTTTCTGACTTTAATAAATAAATACTTACAAGTCCATGTTTTGTTAAAATCTCTGCATTCTTAAGCAATTTTTCTTTCATTTTTTTGGTGTTAGTTGACATGAATGGGCTGAAACTGAGAAACAAACCCATTTGGTCCATAAGCCTTTTATGCTGAGTGTGAAAAATAACACCTTCATTTAGCAGATTCTTCAAAATAAAAGCTGTATGTTATATATTTGCATTGACTTTTAATTTGCCAGTCACCTCATGTGGGCCAGTCAGGGCCTTATTTGGCCCAGTTCTGTTTTACGTCCTAACGTCTGTTTTATTCACCTTGTTCAAACATAAATAGCTTAAATATCTGGATGTGTAAACAATCCCGTCTTTACGTGACGTCCTTGCATCCAACATACAGTACTTCCTCTGCCGTGGACCACGACCCACAGTTTGAGAACCCCCCTCCCCCTTATTTATTTGTTTATTTACTTTACCCCTGTTGAAAACTACTTCCCACGGCCCTGAACTAACCCTTTAAAGGTGTCATTCCAATGAAAAACACTTTTCCACTTTTGGAATCTGATGGCTCACCCAGCGTTACCATGGTGATGGCTCACCCAGCGTTACCATGGTGATGGCTCACCCAGACTTACCAACAGTGACAGTGGTTCATCACCTCCACTGGCTGCATACTGCATTCACACTAAACAACAACAGGAACCAGGGACCCAGAAAAAGACGGTCCATCTGACATCAGATGGACTTTAGCGTCACCCATACGGGGATAAGCCTGTCCCCGGCAGCGCATCTGAAGTAGCATTAGCATTAGCATCTACAAGAGAAGACGGCGCCACAGTAGCTGCTGCACAAACTGGAAAAAAATTTCGGATCAAACTGGTTCATGTGGAAATAAAGACTGCATGTTTTCAGAACAAGCAACGACACCAAACCTAGCTGGATGTTACTCTGGTAAAGGTAAACACATACAGAGAGCCAGAGGGGAGGGGGGAGTGTTCCTTCATGTATTTTGAGCCAATCAGAGACGCCTCGTGACCGCGTTATGGATATGTATGAGGAAGTACCGGTTAACTCGTTCGACTTTTCATTTTTTTTCATGGACATTTTTTTTTAAATAGAACAAACACACAATGTATTCAATAACAATGAAGAACACAGTAATATTAATGACATAACCATGGAATGACTGCTATAATTAGAATAGAATCTTTATTGTCGTCGCATTAAAAAAACTATTACATTCTGTTGAAACAATCCACCACTTACAGATTATAAATGCAAATGTAAATGAAAATGTTATGCAAATGCAAATATAAATATAATATAAAGATAAAGATAAATATAAATATAAATGTAAATGTGAATATTAATATAAATATAAATGTAAATGTAAATGTAAATGTAAATAAAAATATAAATGTAAATGTAAATGAAAATGCAAAAGTAAATATAAATATAAATGTAAATATAAATAAAAATGTAAATGCAAATGCAAATATAAAGATAAAGATAAAGATAAATATAAATATAAATGTAAATGTGAATATTAATATAAATATAAATGTAAATGTAAATGTAAATAAAAATATAAATGTAAATGTAAATATAAATAAAAATATAAATATAAATGTAAATGTAAATGTAAATGTAAATATAAATAAAAATATAAATGTAAATGTAAATGAAAATGCAAAAGTAAATATAAATATAAATGTAAATATAAATAAAAATGTAAATGCAAATGCAAATATAAAGATAAAGATAAAGATAAATATAAATATAAATGTAAATGTGAATATTAATATAAATATAAATATAAATGTAAATATAAATAAAAATGTAAATGCAAATGTAAATATAAATCTAATAAATAAATAAATATAAATATTAATTCCATGTAGAAGTGCATGTAGAAATCTATCCGCCGGCTCCACGTGGCTTCCTGCGTTTGTCGTCAGCCAGAGGTGAGAGGGTGGAGGGTGGAGACCTGCCAACAGCGGAAGGTACGGCTCTGGGCCGCCCCCGCCCCCGCCCCCGCTGCCGCTACCGCCGCCATGACAACCGACGACTGTCGACAGAACGGAGCGCACTTCCACCAGCTAAGATCCCACATCAACTAAATCCTAATCAGTGAGTTAATATGGCTGTAATGTGAAAATTCATATTTCCACTCAGAGCGTTTCATGTTGAAAAGGGAGCGCATGTCATTTGGCTCTGCCTTCATGCAACACTAGGGCTTCCATCACTCACTGATTATTGCAATGAGGAATTAAAATCCCCAAACACAAAGGAAGCGGCGGCACACTGCTTTGGCTGTCAGAATTAACTAGCAGAAGTGACCTCAGCCTGTACGCGCTGAAAGAAAAGGAATCATATTCAATTAGTCCAACAGAAATATTCTATCAGACGTGCGTTCGTTGTTGATTAATAAAGATACGGCTGAGCATGTTTCATTTGATCAAACCCCAGGCCTGTCCTTACAGCCTCAATAAAAATCTACTCCTTTACAGTCAAACTTTCTACAACTGCCAACGCTAACGACACTAAGTACAGTAAGAGTACACAGCAGAAGTACTGCATTCACTGGACCCAAGTACTTATGTACTGAGTATTTTTGACTTTTACTACTTACATTTATATAAATATCTGTACTTTATACTCTTTACATTTATATAAATATATGTACTTTATACTCTTTACATTTATATAAATATATGTACTTTATACTCTTTACATTTATATAAATATATGTACTTTATACTCTTTACATTTATATAAATATCTGTACTTTATACTCTTTACATTTATATAAATATATGTACTTTATACACTTTACATTTATATAAATATATGTACTTTATACTCTTTACATTTATATAAATATATGTACTTTATACTCTTTACATTTATATGAATATTTGTACTTTATACTCTTTACATTTATATAAATATCTGTACTTTATACTCTTTATATTTATATAAATATATATATATATATAAATATACTCTTTACATTCTCAGAATAGACTCATTACTTTTTGTGACAATATGAAAAATAAGTAGTAAATCAGACATTGTCACTATATCAACATTTTTGACTTTTCTCATAATTCATAATAATAATAATAATAATAATAATTGTCCCTACATGTTCTGTCCATACCCACTAAACCATGACCCAATAAAACACATCATATAAACACTAACTCACTTTTAAAGGCTTTATTTTTGGGATATTTCAGTTTTTCCTGCTTCAAAATAAATATTATTTCATCCATAGAAAATAAAGGTTTTACTTTTTACTTTATTATAATACAGAAGTTGTATTTTTTAAGCAGTTGAATCAGTACTTCTACACCAGTAGCTGTACTTGTACTGCAGTACTTTGATCGCCTCTGCGTACGCTGCAGCGGCTCCTGTGAGGGGGCGGGGCTGCTGTGGAGGGGGCGGGGCTGAGCTGTTGGTCCCTCAGGCCATTTGTTTGCAGCTCTTCTTTGCCCCACAGCACCATGCATAATGCACGAATGAAAATGTTAACAGTGGCAAATAAAAGCAGCAAGGTGCCCCCACAAATCAGAGCAGTTTAGGAGCACATTTAATCATCTGTGCACTGGCGACAACGCACGGCTATTAATACTGGCATTTCACTGAAGATCAAGACCCTGTTCTTCTGTGGACGATCACGCTTTGGCCCAGAGGCTGTAGACCGAAAACAACGGTCTGTAGACCGAACACAACAGTCTGTAGACCGAACACAACAGTCTGTAGACCGAACACAACAGTCTGTAGACCGAAAACAACAGTCTGTAGACCAAACACAACAGTCTGTAGACCGAACACAACGGTCTATAGACCAAACACAACAGTCTGTAGACCAAACACAACAGTCTGTAGGCCGAAAACAACAGTCTGTAGACCGAACACAACAGTCTGTAGACCGAAAACAACGGTCTGTAGACCGAACACAACGGTCTGTAGACCAAACACAACGGTCTGTAGACCGAAAACAACGGTCTGTAGACCGAACACAACGGTCTGTAGACCAAACACAACAGTCTGTAGACCGAACACAACGGTCTGTAGACCGAACACAACAATCTGTAGACCGAAAACAACAGTCTGTAGACCGAACACAACAGTCTGTAGACCGAAAACAACAGTCTGTAGACCGAAAACAACAGTCTGTAGACCGAAAACAACAGTCTGTAGACCGAACACAACAGTCTGTAGACCGAACACAACAATCTGTAGACCGAAAACAACAGTCTGTAGACCGAACACAACAGTCTGTAGACCGAACACAACAGTCTGTAGACCGAACACAACAGTCTGTAGACTGAACACAACAGTCTGTAGACTGAAGAAAGACCGAAAACAACAGTCTGTAGACTGAACACAACAGTCTGTAGACCGAACACAACAGTCTGTAGACCGAAAACAACAGTCTGTAGACTGAACACAACAGTCTGTAGACTGAAGAAAGACCGAACAACAGTCTGTAGACTGAAAAAAGCTGCTAGGCTAGGTTAGGCTAAAATGACACCATACTTTTACTAAAAATTGTTTGAGATAGTTTCTTTGGCTCCATTTTCATGATCTTCGTTTCATTTTTTAATCAGATTTATTTATTCGGAATACAATTATATGGAATTAAAGCTCATTTTATTCATTTAACTCAATATTTTGGTCATTTTTGTTCATTTAACTGAATATTTGTGTTAATTTTTACTGAATATTTTGGTCACTTTTGTTCATTTAACTCAATATTTTTGTTAATTTAACTCAATATTTTGGTCATTTTAGTTCACCCTCCAAATTTTGGATCATTTGGTGGAGTTGTGCAGGTGTTAACAGACAAACAGGACATACTAGAAACATCGGATTTGTTGCATTTATAGACAGAATAGATGTGGCGCCCAAACTAAATTGACTTTGACAGTCCTGATCTCGACATTTTGACCCACTTGTCTTCAGCGTGTCTTTACTCACACATAGATGAGAGGAACAATCTTGTGGAAGGTTGCGCAGAGTTGCATCAACAAAGCCCACCCAGCAATAGAAATAACAGAAAACAGGCATTGTTTGAAGACGGTCTCCCATGTATACACATGAGAACTAATCCAGTTTAGATCTTGCTCTTCTCCAGCACGCTCCAAGACAAACAAGTTACAGCACCATATGGTGGTGTCAGGAAAATAAATAATTTAAACAAATTCATGTGCGGGAGGCAGATGAGCAACCGCACAAATACCAACACAGCCATCCTCATAGTTAACCCCTCTAATAAGACAGTGTGGAGGGGGAGGGGGGGGGAGCCAGCCACAATATTGGGCTCTAACTGGATTGAAAACTACTTTGGAATTTCAAAGACTGGGACTGGCAACTGTCTGTGGATGGAAGGACAGGGTTGGTGCAGATATCATCTCCAGTGCCTTTCAGCACTTCCTGAACATGAGACAGTCTAATCTAATGAACCAGTGGGTGAGGGGGGGGGTGAGGGGGGGGTGAGGGGGGGGGTGCTTTTAGACCAGTCAGTGGCGGACTTTCAATTAGGCAAACCCAGGCAATTGCCTAGGGCCCCCAATCTGACCAGTCCCTGTCTCTGTCTGCCTGTCTGTCTCTATCTGTCTGTCTGTAGTTCTGTTTCCCACCCATTATACCCTGACAAATCATCAGATGTGCCATGGAAAATGATCCACCTTATTGATACTGTAAGTGAGCAGTGTGATCATATATACATAGAACAGCAGAACTGATCCACTCACAGCTGTTCAGTTCAGTTCAGTTCAGTTTTTTTTTTTTATTTGAGCAGTTCATCTTAAAAAAAAAATAATAAAAAAATAATAATAATACATTTTTTATAAAATACAGAACAAAGAGCAAAGGACAAAATAAGGCGTCACCACTCAAAAGGAATAGGTTGAAATTCAAAGACCTTATTAAAGATCCTACCCCTCATTTAACTATTAAAAAATACAATAACAATTGTATGAATTTCATTTCAACGTCCATCTTGACCATATGTTTTAGAACTGAACCTCCACCATTATTGCAGGTGGTCTATTTTTGCAGCATTTGCATATTTTTATCTATGCACATACACTTTATAATAAAGGAAAAAAAAAATTAAGAGATTCGTACCATATTTATGTATTTTTGTTTATGTATTTTTGTCAGTAAAGGAGATTTAATAGTTTCCAAAAGTGTAATTTTTTTTCTTCCTCTGCATATTTATGCAGATGTAAACTTTTATAACCAGATTTTTTGCAGCTTTTATTTCATCACTGAGGCAGTTCCACAAGTTTACACACATACTTTTAGTTGTGCGGGACTACAGGGTTTTAAAATGTATATTTTTTCTCAGATCATACGGTCCTTCTCGTGTGCAGAACATTGTTTGAATGTTTGCTGGTAGCTTTTTCTTTTTAACTTTAAACATTAGCTGATTTGTTTTAAATTTTACAAGATCATTAAGCTTGAAAATTTTTGCTTGAAGAAACAAAGCATTTGTGTGTTCACAATATCCAACTAAATTAACAATACTGAGCTTTTTGTGTATTTTATATAATGCTTCAATATTACTTTTATATGAGTTTCCCCAGATCACAATCAGTAAAGTACGGTAAAATGAGGCAACGGTAGAGTAGAAACAAAGCTTTCTTATCTAGAATATATTTGGATTTATTCTGTTGAGGAACATTTGTGCATTTTTCTTCAATTCCTGCAAGAATATCAGCTTTGTGTTGATGCTGCACCATCAAAAAAAAAAAACAAAGACTTATGGATTTTTCTAGGGCCCCAGAATGTCCAGCTCCGCCCCCGAGCCCAGTGCCAGGTGCTAGCTCCGCCCCTGAGCCCAGTGCCAGGGTGCTAGCTCCACCCCTGAGGGCAGTGCCAGGCTAGCTCCGCCCCCGAGCCCAGTGCCAGGGTGCTAGCTCCGCCCCTGAGCTCAGTTCAGGGTGCCTTATCTCACATCTGATTGCAGTCACAACTACACTTGTTATTTTTATTTCCACTGTGTTTTCCCTGAGGTCAAGTGTGTGTGTGTGTGTGTGTGTGTGTGTGTGTGTGTGTGTGTGTGTGTGTGTGTGTGTGTGTGTGTGTGTGTGTGTGTGTGTGTGTGTGTGTGATACTTGAGTCATCATAGTTCAAGTCTTTCAAGTTGGAAAAAAATAAATAAATAAAAACACTTCATACACACACACTCAAGCTGGTGGCAAGGTTATCTGCACTCATACCCCCCCCCCCCACCACCACACACACACACACACACTCATATTCTACCCCCCTCCCAGGGGCAAAGTGGCAGAACAGAGATGTGCCATGTTGCTGACACGGCAGCTGTCACGTCACAGTGATGCGTACGGACAGCGGCGGCGTCCACGCAAGACTGGGTCCACTTCCACCACAGCGCTGTGGAGTGATGAGGTCGAGTGAGTTCCAACCAATCATGTTACAAAACCTGCCCACTTTAGGAAAAACCCGCCCAATGTTTTTGACACAAAAACATTTAATAATTGAATAAACGTGCATTTAAACACATTTACAGTGGAATATTAAACATATGAGCCCAAATCACAGACAGTGTCAAAGGAAAAAACACTGACTATAAACCCACTCATTATTACGTTTGAATGTTTAAACACTATCTGACAACAATCAAAATAAGGGAAAAAAACTCACAGATCACATGTAACGTATCCTAATAGTATATGATTTTTAAAATGAATGAATTAAAAGGCATCAATGAATAAGAGGTTGTAACTGTCCATCACCATTAGCATTAGCTGCTACTGCTACAGTCAAGAATTAAACCTGTCCAACAACTACTGGGGACGTCTAAATGTAGGGGACGTCCATCCATTCCTGGACAGACCAGTGCACACCTCCATGACACTGGACAGTAGAGGGCGTCCCAGACCATTTATGACGTTGTCTTTAAAGAGCGAAACTTAGGAAAACTCTCTAAATGCATGTTGATTGGACACAGACAAACACGTAGCCTGCGTCAGCGCTCTACGCTAGTTTGTTGATATGACGTCACGATGTCACATTGTTATAGCGACTGAATAACTCACTGCAATTACATATATTTTTTTAATTGAATGACCATAATACGAGTGAGTGAAGTATATTGAATGATGTATTTGTACTGTTCTTAAAACATAAAATAATTTGTTGCGCTGTGTTTGCGATATAAAAAAAAAATCTTGGCTATGTTGGCTAAAGTAGCCCAAATATTATATACCTGCCCAATGTACCCCCCCCCCCCCCCCCCCCCCCCCCCCCCAGATGCGATCAAAAGTAGCACAATTAGGGGAAAATCTGCCCATTCTGGCAACACTGGTGCTGAGTGGTTCTGGTCACGTGACCCTGGACCACATGACCCTGGACCACATGACCCTGGACTACATGACCCTGGACCACATGACCCTGGACCACATGACCCTGGACCACATGACCCTGAACCACATGACCCTGGACCACATGACCCTGGACCACATGACCCAGCAGTGACTGCACTTTAAGCTTTAATCCAGGCTTGGCAAACTCTTTTTCCACAATATAAAATAAAATATAATAACCTATAAATAATGACAACTGCACATTTATGTTTTAGTTCAAAGAAAAAAAACTCCATTAAATTATGAAAATACTTTTATAAATTATCCAAATGTAAAAGTCTGTATGCTTTATTACCCACACATTCATCTGGTTTTGACTCATTGACTCCAACCACCAATTAACTGGATCTGGACTGAATTATGTCAGTTATTTTTAAGTGGGTGAATATTTATGATATTTATCACTTATTTCACAATAAATACATTTGTTATTTTGAAGGGATGTTATAGAAATGTACTCACATTGACATTTGTATTTGTAACAAGAATATTCTGAGAATGTAAAGAATATAAAGTATTTATAATAATATAGAGTATAAAGTACAGATATTTATAGAAATATAATGAGTATAAAGTACAGATATTTATATAAATGTAAAGAATATAAAGTATTTATATAAATATAGAGTATAAAGTACATATATTTATATAAATATAGAGTATAAAGTACATATATTTATATAAACATAGAGTATAAAGTACAGATACCTAAAATACAGTAATGAAGTATTTTTACTCAGTTACTTCCACCTCTGGACCCTGACAGCGTTGTTTCCAGGTCAGTAAAAGACATTTCTGATCAAACATTTTATTATTTTCACTCACATTCGTCCTCGTGTAAACAGCACCTCAGTCTCTTTCATACTCAATCTGTTGTTACAAGTTAAATTAATCTGTTTTAAAGTTTGAATATCTGGGTGAAATAGTGAAAAGTGATGGGGGGGGGGGGGGTCCAGTTTAAAACTTCTTCTGCCTTAATGACTTTAATTACCATATAACATGAAAATGGTTCAAGATAGAGAAAGAATGGACAAAATAAGGAAAGAAATGACCAAAATAAGAAGCAAAATTAATGAAAAAGTGAACCCATATAGGTTATACAGTTACAGAATGAACTTAAATTGATAGATGTATAGATGGAGGCATTAAAAATTAGTCCAAAATGTACAAAATAATAGAAAAATGGACAAACATAAAGAGCAAAAATTATGAAAAATGACAGAAAATTTATGACAATTCAACAAGATAGGCAAGAAAATTCAGACAGACAGACAGACAGACAGACAGACAGACAGACAGACAGACAGACAGACAGACAGACAGACAGACAGACAGACAGACAGACAGACAGACAGATAGATAGATAGATAGATAGATAGATAGATAGATAGATAGATAGATAGATAGATAGATAGATAGATAGATAGATAGATAGATAGATAGATAGATAGATAGATAGATAGATAGATAGATAGACACTAAAATACTGATATAAAATAAGGTGCATCTATTGACATAAAACTACTTTAAAACCAGGTAAATAAATAGATAATTATTGCACATTTAAATAGACATGTCCCTGTCCATTATATATATATATATATATATATATATATATATATATATATATATATATATATATATATATATATATATATATATATATATGGATCTCGGAGGTGAAAGCATTGCGACGCCTCTACTTCGAACACTTCCAGCCGTTGCCGTGGTACCCAGTGGTGTCTTTCAAGGACCACCACAGGTCCAGTATCTGCTCATATTTTCATGACTGCGAGGCTTTTAACGTGATGCTTCGCTGTTAAACGTGCACATCAAGACAAAGCAAGCAAAACAAAAAAAGAGATGCCCTGAGCTGCTCCACATCCAGGATAAATCACTGCCACTTTTATAGCCTCTAATAAGTTGATGCAAAGCCATTTTTCTTCCTGCCCATCGTTCAAACATTTAAGGCATATTTACAAGGAACTTGTTAAAATATTTAATAATATTTAGTGGCAATTTCGCAGCAGCCTGTCAGGAGCAGATTTATTGCCTTTAAGTGTTTAAAAAGCCAATGACATGAATAACAAACTGTCAAAATTTGCTCATTTGCATAGACAGGCCATAACTCCTGATACCTGCATTAAAAAAAGAGGTTTTTAACAAAACGAGTCATAAAAGAAGCATTCAAAGTGACTGATGGTGAAGACTCTTCCACAAAGTCGCACCACAGAGACAGTCCCCCCCCCACTACAGATGCTTCCGAGATCAAGTCAGCCAATAAAAGGACATATATCCTGCTGCTTTGACTTATTTATCCTGCGTGGATGAGCTCAAGATGGAACATCTCCTATAGGCAAAGCTTAATTAATTGTGATAAAAGGGCTAATTCAGAGGCAGCACAAGAAAAGTGAGCCAAACAATAATATTCCCCACAAATCATCTGTGCCCGTCAAATATTTCCTCCATAACTTTCTAATTCAAAGTCCTTCGGACGTGAGGCTTTTGTTAAAGACGCTGACGGAGCCAAAACAACCTCCCACACATTCTACCATTCTGCTCCTGATCCCAATCATCACATGACGTTACAGCTGCTCACTGTTAAACTCTGCTGTCCTCTGTTTGACTCAGTGGCAGCCATGTTGGTTTGTTTAGACGTGTGTGTGTGTGTGTGTGTGTGTGTGTGTGTGAGGGGGGGGTTATTTATGTATTTATTTAAGGAACAGTGTACATATAAACATTAACCATTGAAGGACAGGTGTCTGTACCTGGTTGTAACATTTCCTGCTAATTTTCCTTCAGCAGGTTGATATAATACAAATAAAATATCAATAAAAAATAAATAAAATATACAGAGAGACAGAACCATTTTATATCAACACAGCAGATGGATAAACAGACATGAATAAACTTTAAAAACAACAAAACAGACAGATTTATTTTAAATGTAGAGTGATACAAGCGTCACCAGTCGACAAACAAAGGTTCAGATTGTGTTTAATTTTCTTTACACGTTTCAGGTTGTTCACATTTGTTCAAATTATTCACATTTTATTGTCGTAGGACACTTTGTAAATGTCAATATTTTCATCATTTAATGTTTGTTTTTTCCACTTAAACAAAGTCACAAATTTGAAATTGTCATCATTTAGAGACAAAGAAAAAAGTGAGAAGAAAAAAAATCATCTTTTTTTTTTTTAGCTTTATTATGCACTTTAAATAATAATTCCAAGAAGAAAACTATTACAATACATTTAAAGTAAATGAGAAAATTATTTGTATTTAACTTTTCATTGTTTAGTTACTTATTTACTTATTATATTCAATTAGATATTTTTAAGTTATTTATTTATTTTAATTCATTAATTCTTATTTATTTCAAATATAGACAACATTTAAATAACAATTCCAAGAAGCAAACAATAATAATACACGTAAAGAAAACAAGAAAAAAAATAGAAATAAGTCAAATTTGAAAAAGGAGTGAGAAGTGTTTACCCCTATTGTCTAAACCAGTATGATGCTATTATTTTTATTTACTTAAATTATATATTTTTTAAGTTCTTTATTTAATGCATTTATTTTTATCCTTTTATTTATTTTTTATTTCATTTGTCTTTTTTATTTCTTGTTTTACTTATTTTTATTTAATTTATTTTTATGTAATTCTTATTTATCAAACTGTCAGTTCATTTAAATCACCGTTCATTGGAGCTTTTACTAAAATTCTTAATTGTCTTTTAAATGTTTTTATGTTTCTTATTTTAATTGTCTTTTAATGCATTTTAATAATTTTTTTTTTTCATTTTAACTTCCTTATGTTTTATGTAAAGCACCTCAAATTGTCCTGTACATGAAATGTGATCTGCAAATACACTTGCCTTGTCTTATATATTTATTTATTTTTCATTATTAACTTTATTTAATTATTTCAGCTACAGAACGATGACAAACGTATGTTCAGTGTCGACTCCACACAACTGACGATGTTTTCTTCATATAACAATAGAAAAGTCGCAATGTCAGTTTGTTCTACTATCGTTCACACACACACACACACACACACACACACACACACACACACACACACACACACACGTACATTTCCATACCCTTACACGTACACTTGCATATACGTGTACATCTGGTGTCCTCTGTTTGTCTCCAGGAAACCGCGGCCATGTTTGGCGCCGCTTCTTTGATATTTTTTTGCCATTAATGAAATAATACTAATAATAATATATATGATATACTAAAATATTATAGATTTCCTTCAATTTAACCAAGAAAAATCTGATAATATTCAAAACTATTTGGCCAAAATTGTGAGATAAAAAGTCAAAATTATAAAATAAAAACTCAAAATTATAACATAAAAAGCCAAAATTATAAAATAAAAACTCAAAATGATGATATAAAACGCCAAAAATATGAGACAAAGGGGCAAAATGATAAAGTTAAAAGTCAAAATTATAAGATAAAAAGACAAAATTATGAGTTAAAAAGTAAAATTATGAGATAAAAAGTTGAAATTATGAGATGAAAAGTAAAATGATAAAATAAAAGGACAAAATTCTGAGATAAAAAGACAAAATTATAACATAAAAAGTCAAAATTGTGAAATAAAAAGTCAAAATTATAAGATAAAAAGTAGAAATTGTGAAGTAAAAAGTCAAAATGATTATATAAAAAGTCAAAAGTATAAGATAAAAAGTCAGAATTCTGAGATAAAAAGACAAAATCACAAGATAAAAAGAAAAAATTATAACATAAAAGGACAAAATTATTACATAAAAAGACAAAATTATAAGATAAAAAATCTAAATAGTGATCAAAAGCCAAAATAATGTCATAAAAAACCTATATTATAAGCTAAAATAATTAACATTATGAGATAATATCATTAAAAAAAACCTTCAGGCGTCGTCTGTTGGACTCCAGGAAACAGCGGCCATGTTTGCTACCACGTTCCCGGCCGTTTTTAAGTCTCGTCGCCGTTGACCTGGGCTGCCCCCGGCCGTCCCAGTCAGAAAAAGGCCCCGGTTGACACTGATTGCAAGGCTATGAGTAGTCTCTCCCCTGTGCCCTCTCAGTGCAACTCTAATTAATAGCCAATTCATCTTGTGTGATCTGAGCCAGCACATAGAGTAATATATCGTTAGTTTGGCAAGCGAGCTATTAAAGTGTAATAACCAAGTACCAGCACTCGATTTGGAAGAGTAGCACATACTTAACCATCAAGTGGAAACAATTAATTTATTGGAGGATCTCCTGTAACCAATCATTTACTAGCACTCACACTGTGTTGCAAAAGCCGTCTCCTGTTGTGTGTGGCACAAGTCAATGGGGTGTTTGGGCTCCACGCCTGAAACCTCCTGCACTACGACCGGTTCTGGAAGCATGATCCAAACGTCTGCCGTCACAGCGTCTGCACAAAACAACAACAACAACAAACAAACAACAACAAACACTGAGCAACAGCTGCACTTCATACGCTAGGTTAATGAAGGGTTTAGTGCAAACGCTGGAAAAAAGATAAAAAAATATAAGATAAAAAGTTACAAATTATGAGATGAAAAGTCACAATTATTAGATAAAAGTAAAAATATTATGAAATAAAAATAAAAACCATGAAATAAAAGGTCAAACTTATGAGATAAGAGTAAAGAATTATGAGATAAACGTAAAAAAAATATGAGATCAAAAGTCATTATTAGATAAAAGTTAAAATTATGAGATAAAAGTTACAAAAAAATCTAATCTAATATAATCACAATCATGAGATGAAAGTTTGAAATTATTAGATAAAAGTAAAAACATTATGAGATATAAGGGCAAAAATTATGAGATGAAAGTAAAAATTTACGAGATAAAAGTAAAAAAAAAAAAAAAAAGATAAAAGGTCAAAATTATGAGATAAAAATAAAAATCTAAATTGTAACAAAAAGCCAAAATAATGCCATAAAAAAAAACATATATTATGAGATAAGATAATTAACATTATGAGAACAGAACTGGGTCGGTCTAATCCTTGGAACATAAACAGGGTCGGTTAAACCCTGAGAATAGGACCGGGTTGGTCTAACTCTTGGAACAAAACAGGGTCAGTCTAACTCTTGGAACAGAACCGGGTCAATCTAACCCTTGAAACAGAACCGGGTCGGTCTAATCCTTGGAACAAAACATTGTCGGGCTAAGTCTAAGAACATAACCGGGTTGGTCTAAACCTTGGAACAGAACATGGTCTGTCTACTCCTTGGAACAGAACCGGGTCAGTCTAACCCTTAGAACAGAACCGGGTCAGTCTAACCCTTAGAACAGAACCGGGTCAGTCTAAACGTTGACATTAGAGTAAAAGCACAGCTGCTGTGGTGTTTAACTCTCCACTTCGACAGTAAAACCTTTCAACCCATTATTCTTTTTGTCAGAACTAATGACATTTTTTGTGTCTTCAGCTTAAGGCACTAATTGACAGTTTTTTTGGAGGATATCCCAGATGGAAAAATAAGTTCCCCTTAAAGACCCCAGTCCTTTGTTCATTCCTGCAGCTTTAAGTCCCTTATTAATTAAACTTTCACCAAGTCGGGAGTTTTTATTAAAAAGATAAAGTGTTACTGTAGCGTAAAAAAGAACTGGTCTAATGTCTGTGAAGCTAAAAGTTTATTTCTATAAATAAAAGGTTTTATTTTTCTTTAATCAGAACTACTTTAACCTCTACCTTTATTCCAGTTGAGTTAATAGTTTAAAGCTGCTCTTTTAACATCAGGGGACGGTCTTTATTATATGACAGGGCTGTCAAACATATGGCACGGGGGCCACATGCAGACCGCCAAAGGTCCCAATGAGGGTCCAGGTTATGAACTGGAATAAAACTGAACAAAATGAGAAAAAACTGACACTGAGATTTGGTTTAAATATCTGAAATATCTAATGACATATGGAAAAATAACCACATGTATATATAGATATATGTACAGAAATAAAAATAAAATAAAAAATGTGACTATTGCACACATGTACATGGAAGGAGTATAAAGTACAAATATTTATATAAATGTAAAGAGTATAAAGTACATATATTTATATAAATGTAAAGAGTATAAAGTACATATATTTATATAAATGTAAAGAGTATAAAGTACATATATTTATATAAATGTAAAGAGTATAAAGTACATATATTTATATAAATGTAAAGAGTATAAAGTACATATATTTATATAAATGTAAAGAGTATAAAGTACAGATATTTATATAAATGTAAAGAGTATAAAGTACAAATATTTATATAAATGTAAAGAGTATAAAGTACATATATTTATATAAATGTAAAGAGTATAAAGTACATATATTTATATAAATGTAAAGAGTATAAAGTACATATATTTATATAAATGTAAAGAGTATAAATTAGAAATATTTATATAAATGTAAAGAGTATAAAGTACATATATTTATATAAATGTAAAGAGTATAAAGTACATATATTTATATAAATGTAAAGAGTATAAAGTACATATATTTATATAAATGTAAAGAGTATAAAGTACATATATTTATATAATGTTCGTGTCGTCACTCCACAGATATTATTTACTCACATAAATATATTTTAATATCAGTTTTTTTCTGTCGTGCTTCAGCTCTAGTGAAACTATTGGTTTGTTGTGAACGTTATGATCAGCTGACACATGAATATAATATAATGTCCTGACCTTGTCCACTGTCTCTGCACCTTCACTAATGTCTCTGGAGACTTTTGACAGCACCAAACATCCTCCATGTTTTCACTGTGAATTTATGATAGAAGTCAAATACTGTATCTACTGTGAACCTGTTTACATGACACTTTTATTCCTGTTTAATCTAGAATAAAGGTTCATTCCTCCTTCAGATGAACCATGTAAATACATTTATATAAATATCTACAAATTAGTGGTCGACACTGAACATATATCCTTCTGTGTCTGTATAATTAAATGAAATTAATAATTAAAAATAAATACATGAGTAACTAAAAAAATTAATATAGAAAAAATTAAACAAAAACACAAATAAAAAAGGATAAAAATAAATGGATAAAAATAAAATAAAATCTAAAGAAGTGAATGAATGACCAAATAAAAGACAAATAAATAAAAAATACTAATAAATGAATAAAAAATAAAATAAATGAATAAAAATAAATAAATACTAAATAAAAATATATTTAAAAATATGTTTAAAATTGAATAAGATAAAATAAATAATGAATACAAAAAGAAAAATTAAGAAAAAATCAATTAAAAAAAAAAATGAACAAATGAATGAATACATAAATAAATAAGACAAATAAATTATAATAAATGAATAAAAACAGTAAACAGAATAAAGATAAATACATGAATAAAATAAAGAAATATTAAATAAAACCACATGAATACAACTAAATTTAAAATGTAATAAAATAAAAAATAAATAAATTACTTTTAAAAAAAAAAGACAAGTAAATTAAAATAAATAAATAAAGATAATTACAGGACGTGTCATGTGACTACTACTCACACGTACATTGCAACGTCGATGCTGCGACATGACATTAATGTTCAGCTCTAGGTTCCGCAGACACATCTAAGGTGCAATAAGTTTCCAGAAAAAGTCATGTATCATCGGAGCAGGATCATTACGCCACTTCCAGCGTCGGCGCCGTACGGCAGCAAATCACAGCCAATTAAGAAGCCTTTAAACTTCCAAGTCAAGCCTCAGTTGTTGTGCTGTCCATAATGGGCTTTTATGGATGTGAGGCGCTTCTGATGGCGCTGTTGGTCTGATGATGAATGCTCGACTTTACAACAAAACTATCCTGACTGCTGAAAACTAAACACATCATCATACGCCGCTTCAACTTCCACACACACAGTAGAAGAGACGTTAACCCTTTAACTAATCTGGGATCATATGGCTTAAAACGCCTCAAAAATTACTTCCAAAAATAAACCTCCAGCTGTTCTTCACTCATTTGAAGTCCAGATAAAAGAATGGGCTCTTTGTAAAAAAAAAAAAAAATACACCCCGGAGACAGAAAAACACCAATACATTTACTTTTTTCCCCTCCCTTGCCTTGATTTTGTCCAAAAATACACTAAAATGCACTAAATATTAAATAAAATGGACTAAAAGTATACTAAAATACCCTATAAATGGAGTAAAATGCTCTAAAAATAGAGAAAAGGTGGCTAAAATTTTACTAAAATGTCCAAAAATACACTAAAATGCACTAAATATTAAATAAAATGGACTAAAAGTATACTAAAATACCCTATAAATTGAGTAAAATACCCTAAAAATAGAGGAAAAAAGTGGCTAAAAATGTACTAAAATGTCCAAAAATACACTAAAATGCACTAAATATTAAATAAAATGGACTAAAAGTATCCTAAAATACCCTATAAATTGAGTAAAATGCCCTAAAAATAGAGGAAAAAGTGGCTAAAATGTAGTAAATGTCCAAAAAAATACATGAAAATTCACTAAAACTACAGTGAAAAGCACAACATTTTTTAAAAAATTTACAAAAAATTTACTAAAATAGCCAAAAAAAACTACACAAAAAAAAATCACTAAAACTACAGTGAAATGCACTAAAAATAGAGAAAAATTTACTAAAATGATGATAGAAATAATGTAGTGTTATTATAATACATATATATTCCGAATTCCAAGGTCAAAGGTCACAGCCCTCCGTTTCATAGGGTTAAGGCTAGTGCCAGATAAAACAATATTACTATGGTTCTGAGTAACTGGAACTACCCTGAAGCTGGGTGATGCATTCGCCTAGCGTCTACGACTGATATGCATAGGGTACGCCCCTCTACCCCCCTAGGATCCTACCCCCTGAAAAAGACCACTTTGTACACAGGAGTGTAGACCCCGGGTCGCATCATGGTGAATTCGTGGCTCTTGTTAATCAGCTAAGTTTATTTTAAAATCCAGGACAGTTGGATCTAAGGACGTTATTCTTAATTAAAGGTGGATAAATTATGGACTGACCTGTTATTCGATACCTGATGGATGCACACGGTATTAAATACCTAACTTTTTACCTCTTAAATTACACAGTATGAGTGACGTGATTTTAAGCACGTGACAATTTACTGGTGTTTAAGGGCCTATTCACATAGCACTCAGAAAATACGGACTTTCTGACTTTCCAGGAAAGTTCGAACCTTATTGACAAGTGTGAAACCTCCCCCGAACCTTGGTCCGGACTAAAGACCGAGTCTTTGGTCCGAGCTGAGGAGGTGGTCTCGGTCCGGACCAAGGTTCGCTGGTGCACAGTGTGAAAGGTCTGGAAAGTCCGGACTATCGGACCAATTACGTCACAGTCACATGCGTGGAATCTAGTCAACGTCCAAGCATGAGTCGCGGCAATACATGTGGAGACGAAGAAACCAGGTATTTCATTGAAATTTGGTCGGATGATGATACTATAAAGACTGAATTAGAGACAAGCCACTGGTGGGAACACTGGTACGAGAGTTGGCAACAAAAATTATGAAACTAGTAACTGGGTCCATTATCTGGGTCCATTATCTGGGAACAATGTAGCGCGCTCATCTACTAACCAATCAGGGTCGAGTATAGAGAGACGCACGCTGTACACGTATTGACGACATGACGTTCTAAAGTCCGTTGGTCCATTTGATTCAATACAGTGTGAATGAAGACTGTAAATAAAGTCTGGATTATAAGTACAGCGTGAAAAGGCAAAAAAAAAGTTCTGGTCCGAACCTTGGTCCAGACTTTACTATGTGAATACGCCCTAAAATAACTTGTATTAATTTTCAGTAGCAAATAGCACAACATAAATGGGTAATAAATATAATCACATAGTATAGTATTTTCGTGGCACTTAAATGACACCCTAAACTCCTTCATACACAACACTTAGGTCTTATTTAAATTAAAGGACCATCCACTTACTCAGTACCATTGGCAATACTTAAAAGAAAATTTAAAAATAAAACTAATCCAGATAAAAGGAAAAAGTTAATAAAAACTCAAGAAAAATAGGTGGTGTTCCTGTTTAAGAATGGAATCTGACAATGGGGAAGAATACAAACATTGGAAAAGTCTTACT
>CM035789.1:43877752-43892554 GCA_020466265.1 Siphamia tubifer | reverse complement strand
TTTCTCATAAATCTCATGTATTTATCTCATATTTATAGCTTTTTTAAATTTCATGATGATTTTTACCTCAATTGTGACTTTTTTCCCCCAATGTTTTTGTCCATATCCAAAAATAAATGAGTCACTTTGACAAAGTATTATTACATTCACAGCAAAAAAAACAAAAAACATGAATGCAGTTGTACTTTTTTTTTTTTTTTACTTTTACTTCAGTAAAGCAGTGAATCAGTACTTGTACTTTAACCAGAGTATTTTTCCACACCAGTAGCTGTACTTGTACAGCAGTACTTTGACCACCTCTGAGCAGGGCTTGTGTTGGACACATTTATAAGTGGGTTGTAATTGAAGCCACATTAAGACTGTTTTATTAATTTCCACAAACCTTCCCCCCGCTTGTGTGTCCCAGTTGTTGTGGGCACTTACCCATCTCATTTTCTGTGCTGGGCTTTGCTCTTTTTTTGGGAAAGCTTGGACTGCTGTTCCTCTTTAAGCCAAACAAACATGACCAGTGATGTGTGGGGTTCAGGGCCTTTCAAACAACCTTTCAATAAAACAAGCTCAGCTGTGAGACATACAGGATCTGTCCTGCTGGTCTGCCCCGCTGAAAATACCCTCCCTCCTGTTTCAAAGGCATCAGCTTTTGGTTCCCCCAGGAGAGCCAGTATTATCCTGGGGGGTTTATTTAAACTTGTTGGGAAGGTCTTGCCTCTTTTTTTTTTTTTTTTTTGTGCAGTAGGTTACATGACATTTAAGAGAACCTCACCACATATGAAACTGAATTTATTTGGCTTATTGATCCAAATATCAAGACTATAGTTGTCCATATCCTGTGACAGGCAGGGGTGGTTTTATTTTTTTATTTACATTTTTACCCCCCCCCCCTGATTGTCTGTTTGTTTGTCAGCAGCTTTACACAAACACGACTCGACCAGTTTCTGTGAAATTTTCCCAACATGTATTTTCTGGACTATAAGATGCATTTACAGTAAAAGACTTTAATTTTTTTCCAAAAACCACAGTGTGCCTTATATATCGAATCAATTCTGGTAGTGCTTAGTGACCTTTTATCTCATCATTTTTACCTTTTATCTCATAATTTTGACCTTTTATCTCATGATTTTGACTTTTTATCTGATAATTTTGACATTTTATCTCATGATTTTGACTTTTTGTCTCACAATTTTCACTTAATGTGCCTTATATATGAAAAAAAGTGTGTTTCTTCTCAAACTAGTATGCGTTGGAATGAGTGCACCTTATCAAACTACTTTCATCAGTTGTTGGTCAGTGTTAGTGGCTGCTATGTGCAGGTGCACAGCTATTAGCAGTGACAACGCTAGCACGGAAGTGCTTAGTGACCTTTTATCTCATAATTTTGACCTTTTTTCTCATAATTTTGACTTTTTATATGATAATTTTGACATTTTATCTCACAATTTTGACATTTTATCTCATGATTTTGGCTTCACTTAATGCACCTCATAGTCCAGTGCACCTTATAGTGTGGAAAATACAGTATATAATTGTAAACTAATTAAAATAATTATAAACCGAAAATTCTAATAAATGTTCAGTAAAGGTGTAAGGTGGTCCAGAAATGATCCCATTACATTTTGGTGAATATAGGTCAAAGGTCACAGTCACCAAACGTGTTGTCACAGTGATCAGAGATAAGGCAACTCAGGTAAAATGTGTGCAAGGGAGGGGGGGGGGGGGTTACCAGTATTATTATTGTTATTATTGTGGTAGCAGCTACAAATATAATGAACGACTCATTTTATTATTTGTAATAATATATTTAAATCACTTTTTTATCAGATTGGATTTATATGAATTAATGTGAATAAATGTCGTTATGTGAGGGGGCGGAGCCAGAAGAGGGGAGGACACCATTAACCCTGCCCCCCATGACCCCCATTAACAGTTTTAGATGTGTGCGATCCAGGAAGTCGGACATATTTGTAGTTTTAGTGGATCCAGGTAGTCGGACATGTTTGTAGTTTTAGTGGATCCAGGTAGTCGGACATGTTTGTAGTTTTAGTGGATCCAGGTAGTCGGACATGTTTGTAGTTTTAGTGGATCAAGGTAGTCGGACATGTTTGTAGTTTTAGTGGATCCAGGTAGTCGGACATGTTTGTAGTTTTAGTGGATCCAGGCAGTCGGACATGTTTGTAGTTTTAGTGGATCCAGGCAGTCGGACATGTTTGTAGTTTTAGTGGATCCAGGCAGTTGGACATGTTTGTAGTTTTAGTGGATCCAGGCAGTCGGACATGTTTGTAGTTTTAGTGGATCCAGGCAGTTGGACATGTTTGTAGTTTTAGTGGATCCAGGTAGTCGGACATGTTTGTAGTTTTAGTGGATCCAGGTAGTCGGACATGTTTGTAGTTTTAGTGGATCCAGGTAGTCGGACATGTTTGTAGTTTTAGTGGATCCAGGTAGTCGGACATGTTTGTAGTTTTAGTGGATCCAGGTAGTCGGACATGTTTGTAGTTTTAGTGGATCCAGGTAGTCGGACATGTTTGTAGTTTTATCGTGTCAGTGTATTGAGTGTAAGGTAAAGGTGTACACCACGTCAACATGTTGTGCGTTTCTTACAGTTCAGACGGAGACATGACCCGGCTGGTCTTCAGAACCCCCCTCTTCAGATTTTTTACATTTTCAAACCCTAGATGGGGCGTTTGCCGTGGAAACGAAAGGCACTTTTCGTTCTGATAAAATATTTTGTTGTTTTTAGCTGCAGTCGTCCTGGTGTAAACGGCGCCTGAGGTTGATGTTTTGCAGACTTTGTGGGGACAGTAACGCCAACAGTGTGTGAAGGAGGCAGACAGGAGTGGAGAAAGGAGACGAAGGATCAGAGATGACAAGAGCATCCTTTACAGCTGCACACTCTGCTCCATCACTTGTTTTTATTGACCTTTTTCTCATTTCTTTTCTCTATCTTTCTACTATAGAAGATCTGCCACTTAAGTAAATGTCATCTGATCATCTCTGCTTTCCAGACTTCTGACATGTGGTATTTTGATGGAACGTATTGGTTCTTTGTGCTTAAGGCGTTCGCTCTGTCTACTGTCATCCTCATGTAATGCACCACAAGCACATATATACACTATATATATACATATACATATATATATATATATATATATGTATATATATATATACATATATATATACATATATATTAGGGCATTAACTAAAATGTCGACTAGTCAACACGTCGACTTTCGTAGCACAAGTCCACTTAAATTTTGAGGAGTCGACAAGTCACATGTTATTCTTTCTCTCCCTCTCTCTCTCTCTCGCGCGCATAAACACTTCACTTAATGTGCCTTATATATGAAAAGAGTGTGTTTCTTCTCAAACTAGTATGTGTTGGAATGAATGCATCTTATCAAACTACTTTCATCAGTTGTTGGTCAGTGTTAGTGGCTGCTATGTGCAGGTGCACAGCTATTAGCAGTGACAACGCTAGCGCGTTGATCGCTATTGAGAGAAAGTAGCTCCAAGCATAATTGCTTGGAGTTAATGTTACTCTACTTTTTTTTTCTACTTTTTACTCAACCTACGAGGTGTGAGTTTTTGTTCTGTGACAAAAATGTATGTAAATAAATCACTCATTCCAACACATACTCTTTTGAGAAGAAACACATTTTATTTTGTTGACCCCAGGAAACTTGCCTGGACTACTTTGGCTTTGACCAAAACCGGACCAGAACTCGACTCACAGGACAGTGTGGGGGGGTAAGTCAGTGTGGGTGCACCAGAGTAAAGACACTGATGACAAACACATTCATCTGAAAAATACTCAACTGTCCCTTTAATGGTTTAATAAATAATTTTCTTTGACTTTTAACACATATTTTATACTAAATGTGTATACTTTTATAATTTTTAAAGGGTTTAGGGGGTAGTATTGGGGCCTTGGAAACAATCAGACATTACAAAACCACTTCTGGAACAAATATTAATTTTGTAAATTGAGGTACCACTATATGTGTATATGTATATACATGTATGTATGTATATATATATATATATATATATATCTCCTTTTTTTAATCACTAGCGCTCTCACCTTAACTGCCTCTTAAATCGTCAAACGGGTCGGTCTGGGTGTGTTACTTTTTTGCTCCATCTTGCGAGGACAGCTATGCTTTGACTGAGACATTATTGGACCATTAAACCACGGCCCCTCCCACTCTCAGGCACTTTCACTTCTGTATAAATGCATCGGAATTACTTCCAGAGAGGGGGTGGTGCAAAAAGACCACAGGAAAGGCTACTTATTCTCTTAATGATGTCTTGTCCTTTTAAAAGTCGTCATCTTCATTCACAAATGGATGAGTAAGGCAGAGGAGCCCCCCCAGGGACTGAGGTCATCCCAACCTTCTTGTCCCGGCACAGGAAGTTACTTTGGATGAAATGAGGCGGGGCGGTCCACTGTACTGTATGTTAAAAGTTGAATTTGTTGACAGGAGGTGGGGGTGTGAGTGTGTGTGGGGGGGGTTGTACTGACACATACCACATAGTAATTATTATGGGGGAGGATTAGTGGGCAGGTATTTATGATTAGCTTGCAGCCGCTAATAGCTGTGGCAGGAAAAAGACTCTAAAGACTATATAATATTTCAGCTTTTGTAACATAGAAAAGCTAAATGGTGGAGTGACAGGAGCCAGACTGGTTCTTTATGGCTCCTTTATTTGTTTTCATATATTATATTAACTCTTGGCACCGTGAGAAATATTGTTGAATTTATGCAGGCATTATGAAAGAAGTTAGGAATTTTTTTTTAATGAGATAATTCATCCATTGGTAATCTAGGGCATTAAAAACTTAGCGGTTAGAGATCCATAAAGTGCTTTGTAAGTAAATGCTGTCTAATATGACTTTTTGTTTATTATTGCAGCTTAGCTATAATTTTAAGGTCATTTATTAAACAGTTTTGTTTCCCTCAGTGACGCCTAAGGCAAGAAATAAGTGTATTCCCACACCGATATATAAAACTACACAATCAGATCATCCTTTTTTAACTAGTACACCTAATCTGTGTCTGGTGTTTTACATTTTATTCCAAATTAATTAAGATTTGAGTTTCACAGAAAGTCCAAAACTGAAAATAAATGTAGTGATAAACACATTTATTCGGAAAAATAAATTATATATCTATGCTATGAAAGAAATAAATACTGTATTTTCATAACAAGATATAAAACCACATGATCATATCATCCTTTCTTTTAACTAGTACAGTTAATATGTTACTGTTGTTTTGTAATTTATTCTTAATTAATTAAGATCAAGCTTTGGCAGAACATCTAAAACTGAAAATAAACGCATTGATAAACACATTTATTAGGAAAAAATAGATTATACTTATATGCTATACAATAAATAAGTATTTTCTCATAACAAGATATAAAACTAAATGATCATATCATCCTTTTTTTTAAGTAGTTCATTCATCATTTTGCATTTTATTCGAAATTTATTAAGAATGAATTTTGACACAACGTCCAAAACTGAAAATAAATGCATTGATAAACACATTTATTAGGAAAAGAATAGATTATATCTCTATGCTATGAAAGAAATAAGTATATTCCCATAAGAAGATATAAAATTGTCCTACTGTAGGTGTCCTGATGCAGAAGACATGTCTTAAATATTTTCTTCTGTCCTCATGTTGTGCGTCTTTTGTTTTTTCCTATCGTCAGTTGTGTGATCACCTGCTCATGTAGTAATGTTTATCATATTATTATTATTATTATTATTATTATTATTATTATTATTATTATTATTATTATTATGATTATTATGATTATTATGATTATTATTATTATTATTATTATTATTATTATTATTATTATTATTATTATTATTATTATTATCATTATTATCATTATTATTATTATCATTATTATCATTATTATCATTATTATTATTATTATTATTATCATTATTATCATTATTATCATTATTATTATTATTATTATTATCATTATTATCATTATTATCATTATTATTATTATTATCATTATTATCATTATTATCATTATTATCATTATTATCATTATTATTATTATCATTATTATCATTATTATTATTATTATTATTATTATTATTATTATTATTATTATTATTATTATTATTATCATTATTATTATTATCATTATTATCATTATTATCATTATTATTATTATTATTATCATTATTATCATTATTATCATTATTATTATTATCATTATTATCATTATTATCATTATTATTATTATTATTATTATCATTATTATCATTATTATCATTATTATTATTATCATTATTATTATTATCATTATTATTATTATTATTATTATTATTATTATTATTATTATTATTATTATTATTATTATTATTATTATTATTATATGTATGTGGACTGCAGTGACCTAACCTTTTAAAATGTTTTTAATTTTATTTCAAATTATTTTAATTTCGTGGATGCGGACATCTTACATCTGTCCCAGGGACAATGGTTAAAAATGATATTTTTTATGCTAACACTGACACATTTACAGAAATGTTCACTAATGTCTGCTTTCTGTGTTAATTACACAAATTAATCAATTAATTAATTAATAAAACTACATGATTATATCATCCTTTTTTAACTCGTACAGTTAATCTGTTTCTGTTGTTTTGCATTTTATTCTGAAATAATTAGGATCAAACTTTGACATAACATCCAAAATTGAACATATCTGCATTAATAAACACATTTATAAGGAGTAAAAAATAGATTATACCTCTGTGCTATGCAATAAATGAGTGTATTCTCATAACAAGATATAAAACTACATGATCATATCATCCTTTTTTAACGAGTACAGTTCATCTGTTTCTGTTGTTTTGCATTTTATTCTGAATTAAGATTGAACTTTGACAAAAAGTCCAAAACTGAACATATCTGCTTTGATAAACACATTTATAGGGAATTAAAAAAATAGATTATACCTCTGTGCTATATGTTATTACAGTTAATGAATATTCATTTGACTCTTCTCAGTTTAAGAAGATTAAGATAAAATTAGAAAATTCCAGGTGTTTTTATCCCAACACTAGCTTAGCCACGCTAGCTCCTCCTAGCATCAGTAAATCTAATGTTCTACAGTAGTAGTCTAGTTTCACTCAATGTAACTTTTGTTTAGGTTTCCCTGAAACTGGTCGACCAATCACGGTGAAGTATAGAGTCAGAGGGCGGGTCTAACAAAGTGACGCTGCGGTGATTGGGAGAGAAACAAGTGTAAACAACCATAGAAGAAGAACAACAACAACAGGTGTAGATTTACTTTTATCACAGATGAGTGAAGAATGTGAGAAAACGTCAACAATCTTTAAATTATTTTTACAGAAGCGACAACAGTCGTTCAGCTCCATAATCCACCATTTTGTTTAGTCATTCCTAACTTTCTCCAGACTCCTCCGTCAACTTTCAGGCGCTCTAACTACGTCATCCTAAAGATTACACTGATTGGTTGTAGTACCGTCCTATTACATACAGAGGATTTGAAAGACAACCTTTTAGCCCCGCCTCCTCTGACTATGAAGCACCACTAGACCCATACATGGAATGAATAGGGATAGCACTGCTAGGCTAGGCTAGGCTAACACATTTACAGAAATGTTCATAAATGTGTGCTGACCCTGTTAAATTAATAAATAAAACTAGATCACTAGAGCTCAGACCTCTGCCAAGGTTTGGATCTTATTTATAAACTAGTGTTCCGTGTTCGCTAATGGTTTATTTTATCGGTCATTAACCATCCCTTAGAGGGTTTACAAAAATGCAAAGAAATCCTCCGTCCCCTTTTCAGATATGTCCATTTCAATATTCAACAACGTATGATGTCACTCTGACGTTATGCGATGTCACATGACCAAATTTCACATGTTAGATTAAATATGAAGCAAAAGATATTGTTGAATATAATAATTTACCAAATATACCATTGGCTTGACGTCATGTGACGTCTTTACGTGACGTCATGGAGCCTATCGTGTTATCTCATCTGAGGTCAGAAGGTCAGACAAAGTAAACGAAAAACAAATAAATAAATAAATTTACTATCTGGTGTGGATTCTGAGACATCACCACTGATGTGTATTAGCTGTTGACCTTCACTGTGACCTTGACCTTTGACCTTTATAGCTCAAAAGGAGGTAATAATAATAATAATAATAATAATAATAATAATGGTTTAGATTTATATCATGCTTTTGTAGCCATACAGAGCACTTCACATTAGTGACCCATTATTCATTCACTCTCACATGCTCTCTCCAGTGGTGGTAAATTACATATGTATCCACAGCTGCCCTGGGACAGACTGACAGAAGCGTGGCAGCCATTTTGGGCCTACAGTCCCTCTGACCACCACCAAACAGTCATACACCAGTGTGAGTGTCTTTCCCAAGGACACGACGGACGACGGACCGACTCGGACAGAACGGGATTCAAACCACCAACTCTTCAGTTACTGGATGACCCACTCTACCAACTGAGCCATGGCCACCCCCTCCCTGCTCTCTATGTTATTACAGTTAACTCGTATTAATTTGACTCTTGTCGGTCCTAAGAAGATTAAAATAAATATGAATTTTTTTTAAATTTCCAGGCGTTTCCATTCGTGTTACCGTTGCTTTTTCAGAATCACATGAGCGTCGGGAATAAATACGGAGCGGTAGTGGAACATTAGTAGAAAATATCAGCGCAGATTGACGGTAATAAACACTAATAAAAAGCTAAAGCACCTTTGGGCTTCGTACAAGCACACATCAAGCACAAGAGGTGTAGTCAGTGATATACATGACATGAGTCTCAGAGGAGTGTGATTTGTATAATATCCTTCAGACAAGGTCATAGCAGCGCCTACATCTTTGAAGACGGAGGAAAGAGAACATACCCCCCCACCCCCTCCCCCCCCTCCCCCCCCTCCCTACCCCACCTCCTTCACTGTGCCTGTGGAACAGAACAAACGTCAGATCACACCGTCGAGGGGCTTCCACTCTTCAAAGTTGATATGAATCAGACATGAAACGATTTAGATAAAGAAGTGATAGTTATCTTGATTCCTGGTCGGTGCCGTCCGTCCGTCCGTCCGTCCGTCCGTCAGTCGAATAGAGACGGCGTACGGCGGTGGGAGCTGCAGAGCTGTGTTTTAGTGTGAAATCCTGAGGAAACGTATCCATCTGGTGTATGAATAATTTAGATGGCTCAAGTTGGTTCCTGTTGCTGTTGTGTTTGCGCTCAGCTTTCTCTCTCTCTCTCACCCCCCCCCCTCACCCCCTCACCCCCTCACACACACACACACACACTCCCTGACATCACTCCTGAGGCTTGTTTGTGATGCTTAAAGGGAAGTTGAGGCCACATGAGGAATGACTGGGAGGAGAAACTGACTTTCTACTGCTGCTTCATTCCTTTCTTTCTTTCTTTCTGAGGTCTTTGCACTTCAGATAAACCATTAACACACACACACACACACACACACACACACACACACACACACACACACACACACACACACACACACACACACACACACACACACACACACACATGCATACTCATTTCCAGGACTAAGTTTGTTATCAAGTAGCTATTGGGTAGTGAGTGTAAACTTTTTTACAATAACAATAATTAAAAAATACATAAAGAAATAAATAAAATGATAATTATAAAAATAATAAAATTTAAGCATAAATACAAACTGGGGTCACTGGGGGCCTAATCCAGCTGCAATGGGTGAAGGCGGGGTACACCCTGTATGAGACGCCAGTTCATCTCAGGGCTGAACATATATAGACAAACAATCACTCTCACATTCACACCTATGGACAATTTTAGATTAACCAATTAACCTATCAGTGCATGTGTTTGGATGGTGGGAGGAAACCGGAGTGCCCGGCGAAAACCCACGCGGACACGGGGAGGACATGCAAACTCCACACAGAAAGGTCTGGTACGGGATTCGAACCAGGGTCCTTCTTGCTGTGAGGCACGACTGCACCACCGCCCGAATACAAAATCAATGATTTAAAAATAAATTGATAAATAATAATAAATAATATTTAAAAGTAAAACTAAAATATAATTACAAAACTACACATGCATACTCATTTCCATGTGTCACCAGGACTAAGTTTGTAAGTTTGTATTTTTTTTTAAATAAAATAATAATTTATTACAAAAATATTTACAATAAATACAATAACAATAATAAGTAACTAAATAATATTTAAAACTAAAATAATTTGAAAAAAATCCATTAAAAAATTGTCTTTTTTGTTTTTTTTAAGTAAACACATCTTCAAACATGTTTAATTTTGCACCTGTTTCCCTCATGCTAATGTATTTATAAGGCCACATCATCCATTGAGACTACGTTTATCATCCAGTCGCCATTGGATAGTGAGTTTAAACACATATTTTTAAATAAAACCTGAACATTTGACCTTTATTATACGACCCATAGAATCAGTCGCAGATCAGAAAAACAAGAAATGGAACACAAGAGGGAAAAAAAAAATAATTTATTCACAATATATAGATATATTAGATATATAGATATTGATATATTTAGGTGACATCATCAGGTGAAAATATATTGTTCTAAATGAAAAAATTTTAATGAATGAATGTATGTTTTAGACTTTATTTGACTCATCATGCATCAACAACACATTTCCAGTCTTTCCCTCAGGACACAGGAAGTGTAGCATTTCATACCACCTGCACAGCTTGCTCTTTTAATTCTCATTCATTTGTGTTAGCGAGCTCGCTAATTAGTGTCTAACACATTATACGACATTACTGCATGTGTAAATGCTCAACAAATAGCTGAAATTATTTAGTGGATAATTTTTCTTTTTGTTTGGTATTTTCAGTACGATAGCTACAGCGTTAGCTTAGCAAGTCTTATCCATCACTATTGGCTTCCCAGCTCCGCCCTTTTATCCATATATGGTCATGCCCAACTCCAAAAAAACTCCCAAGAACACAATAGCTATATAGCTATTTTTTTTTTAATTCTGAATTAATTATTCTGAATAAACTAATTCAGAATTAAAGTTATTTCATGGAAATGTTAATGATAATTGAAAAAATTATGGTGTTCACTTCCTGTTACCAACATGTTAGACCAGATACTACATGTGATGTTTGACTTTACTTTTGTAATAATTACGAAGCAGCAGTTTGATCCAATCAATAACCTAATGCTGACAGCGGAATATGTGCGTCATTGCATGTGCAGAACGACAGGAAAAATGTTAGAGGAGTTAACTGTTTCCATGGAATTCAGGATTAAGACGGGAATAAAGCAGTAACTTTATTCTGAATTCACTTTAATTCAGATTATGAGAATTGAAAAAGCTAAAATTATAAGATAAAAAGTCCAAATTATGATATAAAAAGTAAAAATCATGAGAAAAAAAGGCAAAATTATGAGAAAAATTGAGTACACTGTATATATTTTTTCCAGTGCAGTGTTTCAGTGTTTGCAGCAGTGCGGTAGCTTTCACTTGTGTTCTCCTGTCCACAGTAGAGTCTATATACACCTTTGTGTAAGCTTAAAAAGCTTTCAAAATCATGAAAAAAAAATCTAAATTATGAGATAAAAAGTCAAAATCATGAGAAAAAAGTCACAATTCTAAGATAAAAAGTCAAAATCATGTGAAAAAAAGGTCACAATTCTAAGATAAAAAGTCAAAATCACCAAAAAAAAATAATTCTAAGATAAAAAGTTAAAATCATGAGAAAAAAAGGTAAAAATTCTAAGATAAAAAGTCAAAATCACAAAAAAAAATTCTAAGATAAAAAGTTAAAATCATGTGAAAAAAGGCAAAATCATGAGAAAAAAGTCAAAATTCTAAGATAAAAAGTCAAAATCACAAAAAAAAAAATAAATTCTAAGATAAAAAGTCAAAATCATGTGAAAAAAAAGTCAAAATTCTAAGATAAAAAGTCCAAATCAGGAGAAAAAAAAGTCAAAATTCTAAGATAAAAAGTCCAAATCATGATATAAAAATGTAAAATTCTGACAAAAACGGTCCAAACCATCCTATTTTTTCCAGTGCAGGGTGTTGGTAGCAGTGTGTTAGTTTCCACAGTAGAGTTTATATACACCTGCTATAAACTTTAAAAAGCTTTCATATCAATAATTAAATGTGAATGTTAGTTTGTATATTGTGTTAATAATAATGGGTGTGTCTGTGTTATTTCCAAATACATTAAATAGAAGTTCTTCTAACACTGAACATAAGTGAAATCCTTTAAAGTCCAGAACAGCAGAACTGGGTTCAGCTGGTTCTGAACCGTACCGCCGCTACGTTCTACCGTCAGAAATGTCATCGTTCTAATTGAACACGTTTACATCTAAGGTAGCGTTCGTACAGGAAATGAACAGAACCAGGAAATGAACAGAACCAGGAAATAATGAGGATTCTCTAGGATCAGAATGACTTTATTCATGGAGAAAAGAATTGACAGTTCTGCACTAATGAAAATGGATTCTGGTTCTAATGGACCGAGTTATTGTAATGGACCGAGCACGAAAACGTGTTTGGAAATACATGGCATGGATATACTGGTACTGGACCGCTTTAATTATCGACTGGTACTGGTACTGGACCACTTTAATTATTGACTGGTACTAGTACTGGACCGCTTTAATTATCGACTGGTACTGGTACTGGACCGCTTTAATTCACCTACCGGTACTGGACCGCTTTAATTCATCTACCGGTTCTGGACCGCTTTAATTTACCTACCGGTACTGGACCGTATTAATTATTGACTGGTCCTGGTTCTGGACCGCTTTAATTCATCTACTGGTTCTGGACCGCTTTAATTTACCTACCGGTACAGGACCTCTTTAATTCATCTACCGGTACTGGACCGTTTTAATTTACCTACTGGTACTGGACCGTATTAATTATTGACTGGTCCTGGTTCTGGACCGCTTTAATTTACCTACCGGTACAGGACCTCTTTAATTCATCTACCGGTTCTGGACCGCTTTAATTTACCTACTGGTTCTGGACTTCTTTCATTTACCTACTGGTTCTGGACCGCTTTAATTTATCTACTGGTTCTGGACCTCTTTAATTTATCTACTGGTTCTGGACCTCTTTCATTTACCTACTGGTTCTGGACCTCTTTAATGTATCTACTGGTTCTGGACCTCTTTCATTTACCTACTGGTTCTGGACCTCTTTAATTTACCTACTGGGTCTGGACCGCTTTAATTTACCTACTGGTTCTGGACCTCTTTCATTTACCTACTGGTTCTGGACCGCTTTAATTTATCTACTGGTTCTGGACCTCTTTCATTTACCTACTGGTTCTGGACCTCTTTAATGTATCTACTGGTTCTGGACCTCTTTCATTTACCTACTGGTTCTGGACCTCTTTCATTTACCTACTGGTTCTGGACCTCTTTAATGTATCTACTGGTTCTGGACCTCTTTCATTTACCTACTGGTTCTGGACCTCTTTTATTTACCTACTGGTTCTGGACCTCTTTAATTTACCTACTGGTTCTGGACCTCTTTAATGTATTTATGATTAAAATCTAAAACACACTCAACAGTAGTCGTGTCCTCTGGTGTAATCCACTCCCTCTGTTTAAGGGAGGAGGAGGGAGAGAGGAGGGGGCTATGACAGGCCCTTGGAACCCCCCCCACTCCCCCACTCCCTCTCTCTGTCTCTCTCTCTCTCTCTCTCTCTCTCTTGGCGCTCGCTCTAATCAACCTCTGTAATTTATGCAGAAAATATGATTTATATTTAATTTCACTACACTTGCATTGTTAATTTGAGATGTAATTAACGCGTCGCCACGGCAACTAATTTCTCAATGCCGTAAATTATCACCGCCTTTTCATCAAAATTCAGTTACTTTGGCTCCTGTGTGCAGTGTTGTGATGCAATTAGGTTACCAGGGCAACCCCAAAGTGTTAATTTTCTTTTGTTATATAGCAGCGAGGCAGAAGTTTTTATTACACAAGTCCTACTCACTTTTTTGGTGAACAAAGAATTTATTAATTTTATTATTTTATTTTTTTTGTCTGTGTGTGGTTGGGTATGAAAATTGGGGTTGAGGGGTGGGGGGTGGGGGTTACAGGGTGTTCAACGGAACTCATGGAATGTGTTGCTTTAGAAACACAAGTATTATTATTATTTTTATTATTATTATTATTATTATTATTATTATTTTTTTTTTTTTTTAATATATATATATATATATATATATATATATATATATATATATATTGTTACTGGTATTTTACACATTGTTTCATTATTTGATCTGTATATCTGTTAAAGTATGGTTGTTCTGAACGGTTCTGAGGTCCGACAGCTCAACACTGTAAAAACAAACCCATAGAATTTACTCAATAAACATGAGGCAACGATATTTTAAGTTCAGGAAACTCATTTTAACAGTGAACTTAAACTTAACTTAGACTTAAACATATCCCATTAAAGTAATTATACATAAAATATTAATAATATTAACTGTTAATTGTTTAATCTGAAGTAAGTTTTAGTATCAGAACTTTATTAACCCCAAAAAACATGTGGAGAATAAGAACGAAAGATTTATATATTATATTTAAATGTATAACAATGGAACAAGTTAGAGTAAAGAATACACATAAATAAATAAATAAGTAAATAAATAAATAAATAAATAAATAAATAAATAAATAAAGAACAATAGTTCTTATCAACTCTGAATCAGGGCCAGTGTTAGTCATAGTCA
>CM035789.1:43840252-43875252 GCA_020466265.1 Siphamia tubifer | reverse complement strand
CCACTGCACATTTGCAGTACTCACTCTCTTTTATTCCCTCAACAGTGACTGTGAAATGACTCAATATTTTAATCAACTGTATCTAATTTACACTCCAGCAGCAGATAGGGACACATGTGTGCTGTTGTTGCCCTGGCTGCCATCCAGTATGCCCGCCGGACCACGCCCACACGCCCCCGGATTGCCACGCTCGCCGGTCTCTATGGCCCACTCGGCGCGTCCGTCTCCAATCCCCCCCCCCCCCCAGCCCTTAGCCGGTCTTCAGTGGAAATATCAGGTCATTGGCTGCTAAGCTCTGGTTAACTACAAAGGTAATTAAATTTGTACGCAGGCTTTTTGAATCTTTTTAGCCTCTTCGGTAACACCGTAAGGGATTACTGCATTTTCCAAACACCGCCGTAAAAACAGGTCAAATCCCAACGACCACAACCACCAAAAACTGACAACTGACGTTATTATGTTATATTTAATCTCTTTTTTTTTAGGAGTTTTTTTTACCTGTATTCTATTTTAGTTGTGTTTATTTTTTATTTTTTATTTTCTTTACTCTTTGTGAAGCACTTTGGGACCTCCTTTATCTGTGAAGTGTACAGCAAAAAATACATACATAAAGACATGGGGACCTTTTCTGGACGATATAACGATACACACTCCACTTGGTCTTTTTTGTTTTGTTTAGTTTTTTTCTTTGTTTTGGTTGTTTGTTGCTTTTTGTTGTGGTTATTGTTGTATATCTTGTAAAATAAATAAAAAATATATGGAAAAAAGGTGCTGCATAAATAGACAAACAAGTAACAATGTATTTTTATTAATAATAATTTTCATTTTGTACTTTTATTTATTTATTTGTATTTATTTTTTAATCAATGTATTTATTTATATACATTTAATTCGTTATTTGAAGTTTTTTAATAAAAACATTTTACAAACTAGTATTCAGAGAATGCTTAATCTCTCCAGTTTCTATGACAACCTGTTCTTACCTGTCAATAATGTGATTTTGACCTTTCTACTAATTGCCACCTTGACCTCTGACCTTTTGCAGTATTGATAATGTTGTTATATGTATATATGCGTCAGTGTGTGTAATATTATGATAATATATCCAGTATTGATTAACTTATAGCATGATATGTCTATATTTGACACAAAATTAATTAAGTTAATTTGGCCACATGTCACCTTTGACCTCTAGAGATCTGAAAAACTATTGGTTGTAGGTGATAACACCATGTGTGATAATTATATAAATCTTCATTCCACATCGTTTGGTACCAATCTGAAACTTCTGTGACCCTCTGTTCTTGAGTTATAACCTATAATGTGATTTTGACCTTTTAGTTAATTGTGACCTTGATTATTTTTAAAGGGTTTAGGGGGTTAATATTGGGGGCCTTGGAACCAATCAGGTCTTTTACAAATAAAATGCGACTATTTGCAAAAAATTCACAGTACGAAAACAGTAGAGGTATCACTCTAGTTAATTAATAGTAGTTTAAGTTGAAGACACTCAGAATGTCCGTCAGTCACACACAAACAATGTACGTTTTAAATAGAATAGAATAGAATAGAATAGAATAGAATAGAATAGATTTGAATGATTTCATTGTGACTGTACACATGTACTATTTGCATTATAGACTCATACAGTGAGATAAGAAAACATCACTGTTCAGTACAAACATGCATGTAAAAACAATGTAAAAAATAAAATATAAAAATACATAAATAAATAAATACTGATTTAAAAACATATTTAAAAACTATAAAAATAAAAAATGATTGCAGATAGATTGGGCCAAACGGGTTGGGTTTTTTTTTTTTTTTTTGGACAAGTGATGCAATCCTTCACAGGTTTGGTGAATGTCGACATAATATCTGATGTTTACTGTCGCACAAGTGTGATACACACGATAAGTTGAAGCTTGTGTTAAAGTTAATCTATAGTTAACACATCAGAAAACTGCAGCTTCAGTTACAATCACACAGTTAGCATGTACAGTAGACCACACATGAGTCGATATGGAAAAGAGAAAAATAATAATAACTACAGAAAAATAACTACAGAAAAATAATAACTACAGAAAAATAATAATAACAGAAAAATAATAACTACAGAAAAATAATAATAACTACAGAAAAATAACTACAGAAAATAATAACTACAGAAAAATAATAACTACAGAAAAATAACTACAGAAAATAATAACTACAGAAAAATAATAACTACAGAAAAATAACTACAGAAAATAATAACTACAGAAAAATAATAACTACAGAAAAATAAGAACTACAGAAAAATAATAATAACTACAGAAAAATAACTACAGAAAATAATAACTACAGAAAAATAATAACTACAGAAAAATAATAACTACAGAAAAATAATAATAACTACAGAAAATGATAACTACAGAAAAATAATAACTACAGAATAATAACTACAGAAAAATAATAACTACAGAAAATAATAACTACAGACTAATAACTGCAGAAAAATAACTACAGAAAAATAATAACTACAGAATAATAACTACAGAAAAATAATAACTACAGAAAATAATAACTACAGACTAATAACTGCAGAAAAATAACTATAGAAAAATAATAACTACAGAATAATAACTACAGAAAAATAATAAGTACAGAATAATAACTACAGAAAAATAATAAATACAGAAAAATGACACGTGAAAGATCTGAGTGAAAAAATGTTCCTTCTCTACAGTCGCCCAAAGAATTAAATGACACCAGTCTGTGTGTCCCCATAAGGTTCATAATGTCTAATAACATTATTATTTTAATTCAGCTGCAGACAGTGTTGTACCTGAACGAGTTCATTGAACGATCGTTGACGAACTATATTATATTTTTGACGAACGTGAACGACTCGTTCACTTTTGCCAAATGAACAGGAAGTTTTGAACGCGGTTATTCTGGCATTTATTGAACTGCGCTCTTATGTAGTTCACATTTAGTTCTTATCATGTTGTAATTATTGAGTCCTATAAGGAATAAAATGGGATCAAAACACAGCATTATCATAGAAGTCATTATTTTATTATTCTGAACTAATGTTGGAAACATAATGTTGTGGAATAGCCAATGAGAAGAGTTGTGGGTGGGGTAGAGAGAGAGAGAGAGAGAGAGAGAGAGAGAGAGAGAGAGAGAGAGAGAGAGAGAGAGAGAGAGAGAGAGAGAGAGAGAGGGGTGCAGAGAGTTTTTGGGAGCAGAGAAAAAGAGTTAAATGTAACGAGTGTGACCGGTGACCGGAGCAGGTGTTGTCCCATTTTTGGAAATAAACATTGAAAATGAAACTCACTGAAACCACTCCTTGTGTTCTAAGAACCTGCAGAGGGAAGTTAACCCTGGGGTAAGGTACTTACTTCTGCCCTGGAGGGGCGGCATTTTCCCCTGATTTCTGACTACAGGATAACGTCAGGAACAGTTAATAATAAGTTCACAATAATAACACAAAAAAAGAACGAAAAAGTTCATTTTGGGATCCATGAACTTCTAGTTCATAATTTGGAAGAATGAACGATGAACTGAACTAATTCATATTAAGTAACTTGAACTGAACTTTGAACTAGTTCCTAATCAAGGTGAACTTTCCCAACACTGGCGGCAGTTTAGTATGATATGAAAAATAATCAGACAAAACTGAAACTCAAACAAATTCAAGTGAAGGTAAAGTTAACAGCTGCCACACACACACACACACACACACACACACACACACACACACACACACACACACACACACACACACACACAGACACACACACACACACACACACACACATGTCTCATGAGGACCAAGTTTGTAATCAAATTGGGACAATGGTTCTCACATCCAGTTCCCAGTGTCCTGTGTCTTTTAATATCTTCGTCTTCTTCTTTTCATAAAAATAAAAATACAAAATTTAAAGTCTTCCAAAAAATATCATATACATATATACATATAACAAAATTATCAATCTTGCAAAAGGTCAAAGGTCATTTACCAGAAAGGTCAAAATCACATTATTAACAACGGGTTGTCATAGAAACTTGAGATTGGAACAAAATAGGGGCGAGATTAGGCATTCTCTGAATACTTGTTGAGTTATAGCATGATATGTCTCTGCAGACACACACACACACACACACACACACACACACACACACACACACACACACACACACACACACACACACAGGTGATTACAATAATGGGTGAGATCATTAAACAGTTTAGATCAGTAGATGTTTGTGGACACTGGTGTATGTTTGTGTATTTACAGGTTAACCCTTTAAACTTCCACCCAGTTTAACTACATTTCTTAATAAAGTCAATTGAATGTTGTTCTTGAACCATTTTAACAACATGATTATTATTTTATTATATTATAAATGAAAATATTCAGAATAAAACTGAGATATTGTAGATGACTCCTGTTAAATGATGCAATAGATAAAACATTTGTGGATATTTATTAATTTTTTGGACTACATATGGACACTTTTTTTTGTTTGTTTTAGAGGTTTTTGTTGAACTATGACTGTGTTTGTTAGAATATGGTTCCTCTGTGGATAATTATGAGACATGAAGGTTCAGATCAGCTGTTTGACATTTGTATTTTAAACAAATGAGTGATTGTACCTGCTGTGGATATTTTATCTGACAGTGGTTTATATCTTCTGATGAGTGAGGATCTCTGTTGTCAAACTACATTAGGTCATGTGACATTTGGGACAGGTTTGGGTGGTTTGATTGACAGTTTTTGAGCGACTTCTTTCCGGCCTATATGTGGACCCTTGGGAGTTTAAAGGACAGGGGCGTCACAGCCATTTAAAATGTGGGGGTGTTCTAGGTTGTGACACATGAGCAAAATATTCTGAATCTATCATCGGAAAATTAACAAACTATTATACATTAATGGTTACATTTTTATATTAAAGTAATATATGGCCGAAAAAAATAACAAAAATGTGTTTTTCGTCAATTACACATTTATTCAATTCATAAGTAAAAATTCTGAGATAAAAAATAAAAATTATTAGATTAAAAATGGATACTGTACCTATTTTTTCTTACAAAAATGTTTTGTCCATGTCAGGGGAGACGACTAAAGATACTGTAAAACGTTCTAGAACCACTGTCTTAGGGTAAATGTCAGTTTAGTTAGCTTAACAACAGTAACATTTCTCATTACTTACTGGTTGACTGTTTGTTAACACCACAAAGAAGAGTTGTTTACATTACCAGTGAACTGAGGTGCGCTTCATTTACATATGCTGTTGTGCCGCCCGGGCGGGTAAACAGTTTAAACCATAGATATTAGGGTTGTCACGATACTAAAATTTCCAACTCGATACCAATACTAAGGATAATACTCGATACTCGATACTATTTCGATACTGGAGATGTGAGGAATTCCTTTTAAAATGTCCTCCATGGACTGTTAAAAAAAGGTAGTGAGTGCGGGTGCAGAATAAATGCATGTCTATCTCTTGGCAAGTTAAGGTAGGCCTATCTTTTTGCTCAAGCCCTTCTGCAGTGCTAACTGCAAGCCTCTTTATGGTCGATGTGTGCGAGGGCGGTAGCGTATTGCATCATTTGACCACCGCGGACCCCCTGCAGGACTAGCAGCGCGCACGTCAAAAATGATAGGCTGACATGCTCACGGTGGCCTCCGTAGTGGTAACGTGATACAATGCGCTACCGCCTGCGCGCATAGACGTTCGACTATATCGAGGCCTTTAAAAGCAAAGTTGCATCGGATGGTCCAATCACAGACCTATAGAAATAGTGTATAGGTCTGTGGTCGCACTGGCGTCATCCCGTGTGCTGTCAGAGGCAGCTGGAGAAAAAAAGAGACTTTAACTTACACGCCGGCATTACAGCTGTGCCAGAGCTGACCGCGTTGATGCCTGTTTAGAATTCTTAACGTTACCCGCTACAAAAAAGCGGCGACGCGCCATAAAAACAAAAATCGATTTTCCAGCAACTTAGTATCTAATTAGATACCAAGGGTCAATATCAATTTAGTATCTAAAATCAATTTTTTTGACAACCCTAATAGATATTGTAACAGTTTGTTTGTTTGTTTGGTTTGAATGTGACGACAGTAACTGTTTATCCTGAAATAAAAAGTAGGTGAGACCAACTCTTGGATCCAGTAACGATACAATATATAAACTTAGGAAAAAGTGGAGGCTATGAAATCATCTGGTTGGAGAAGTGGGGGTGTCGCAACACCCCCATCCCCCATGGGTGCTACGCCCATGTTAAAGGGTTAATAAAACTAGTAACTCTTTCTTAGTTACTCAGTTACTCGTCCGTCGGCGCCAAACGTCTGTCTTGTCCAAAATGTCTGACGAGTTTAGCTCATTTTTTTTCTGGTAGAAACAAAGTACAAGTGTGAAGAAAGGTCATCAAGGAAGTTTTTATGTAACTGCCTCTGTACAAAAAAAAAAAAAAAAAACAGTAAGTTGATTAGACTTGTTTATTTATTCAGGTCCAAAAGAGTATTTGCTTTTGTCGCATTTATTCCCATTTTGCCAGCACAAGGGGCCCTGGAAGACGAGTTACCAAGGAACACAAAATTTTAATTAGTGTATTTTAATCATTCAGGCTTTTCAAGCTAATCCACAGACCCCTGAGAATTCCCAAGATGCAGCTCTGTGCTGCTTTACCATTTATTGTTGAGTCTATTATAATTACTGTTAGCAGGTGGGGGCAGGGAGACGTTTATTATGTTTTTCCATCTTTATTATAATTACTAGAAAAAATGAAAGGATGCTGTTCCATTAAGTTTAGAGATGATGCCATTTTCCCCCTGTTTTTCCCCTCAATCTCCTTCCTGCCTTTGTTCTATAATGCTATTGTACTGGCTTTCATTCCGGGGGCTTTTATACATTGCACAGCTTTATGAGAAAAAACAACAAAAAGAAACAGATCTCTTATTAAGAACAGAAGGAGAGAAAGATGGTCTTAAAGAAGTTAATTTCTGAGACAGTTTTCTCTTTTCTTTTCTTTTCTTTTTTTTTTTTTCTTTTTTTTTTTTTCCTTTCCCAAATCCAAACACTTCTCTGAAAGTGAAGTTGACGCATTCTCTGAAACGCAAATGTTTAATGAAGTTGGACTGGGATCAGAACACCAGTGCAGAAAAGTAGAATATGTTTGCTTTTCTTTTTGCTCCCATCAGTAATGACAGATAAGAGGACTGCAGTAAATCTTTAAGCCCCTTTGCTTTTGGTTTCCTCTGCAGGGATTTTAGCATCTTCCAGAAATATTTTGTTTGTCTGTTTGTTTAAATACTGTTTTGCCACTCCCTCTAACCCCCTTCAGTCCCAAACGTGTGCTATTCTAAAACAGACAGCTGGAGTGTTGAACCAGATTGATGGGTGTTTCCTCTGCGATACCATTTATTTTGGATGTTTCTCGAAAATTTATGTGTGTGGGAAAACCCACTTTTTAGTGCTTTAGTTTTTTAGTGCGCTGTATTTGCTTGAATTGAAGAGCAGCCGGATAAAAAGTCAATGTGTTGAACTGTGTTTTGACGGAGAGAGAACTTTGTCAGCGGCTTCTCAGGATGTAGTACGGCACAGGTGTCAAACATAAGGTTCAGGGGCCAAATGCAGCCGCCATAAAGCTCTGATCTGGTCCACACGATGAATAACTTTAGCTATGTTTTGTAATTCCGAATGATTTGTTTTGGATAAAATCATTTGAAAAGATAATCTCCTTGGCAGAAGTAATTAAAGGTTTTCATGGAAACCTTTATTGAGAATAAAAAAATTTTCTTCATGTTTTTCACCAATTAAACCACATAATTTCACCTCGTAAACCACAGGTGTCCAACACGTGGCCTGGGGGCCAAATCTGTCCCACGACCTCGGGTTGAAAATAGGTATTTGCTACATTTACATAAAATGTATGTGTGCGCGAAAACTGTTTTTTTTGGTTTTTTTTTAGCTTTTTAGTGCAGCTGGATGAAAACTGAAAGTGTCTTTGTATTTTTACGGAGAGAAAACTTTGTCAGCGGTTTCTCTGGATGCAATACAACACAGGTGTCAAACATAAGGTTCATGGGCCAATCTGACCCGCCAAAAAGATCCAATCTGGCCCATAGGATGAATCACATTAGCTATGTTTTGTAATTCCAAATTCTTTATTTTGAATAAAATTATTTGAAATAAAAAAATTTTTTCACCTATTGGTACTTCACAATAAACCATAGGTATCAAACATGTGGCCCAGGGTCCAGATCTGTCCTACACAATGGTCCTGTCTGGCCATCGGGATGAAAGTAGGTATTTGGTACGTTTACATAAAATGTATGTGTGTGGGAAAACTTACGTTTTTGTTTTATAGTGCATTGTATTTAGTTTAAAGGAGTAATTCCATGGTTATTTCGTTAATATTACTGTATTCTTCATTGTTATTGAACACATTGTGTGTTGATTCTTTTTAAAAAACTTCCGGATTGTTTTGTTTCCAGCTGTTTTTTCACGGTAGAAAAATGACTTGAGGTGGAACAACAGACTTTACGGTACTTCCTCATACATGTCCATGACACGGTGACGAGGTGTCTTTGATTGGCTCAGAATGTATGAAGGAACACTCCCCCCTCCCTTCTCGCTGTGTGTGTGTTTACCTTTACCAGAGTAGCATCCAGCTAGGTTTCGTGCCGTTGTTTCTTCTGAAAACGTGCAGTAAAAAAACAGGCTTTATTTCCACAGAGACACATGAACCATTTTGATCCGACATTTTTCCCCAGTTTGTGCAGCAGCTACTGTGGTGCCGTCTTCTCTTATAGATGCTAATGCTAATGCTACTTCAGATTCACTAAAGTCCCTCTGACGTCCCTGGGTCCCTGGTTCCTTTTGTTGTTTAGTGTGAATGCAGTATGCAGCCAGTGGAGGTGATGAACCACTGTCAAAGGAGCGTGTGTCGATAATTCTGGGTGAGCCATCACCATGGTAATGTTGGGTGAGCCATCACCATGGTAATGCTGGGTGAGTCATCACCATGGTAATGTTGGGTGAGCCATCACCATGGTAATGTTGGGTGAGCCATCAGATTCCAAAAGGACAAAAGTGGAAAAGTTTCAACTTTGGTTTTCAACGGAATGACACCTTTAATTGAAGCGTAGCCGCATGAAAACTGAATATGTCTTTGTGTTTTGATGGAGTGTCAGCGGCTTCTCTGGATGCAACACAGCGCAGGTGCTCATAAGGTTCGGAGCCAAATCTGGTCCACCATAAAGGTCCGATCTGGCCCATAGGATGAATAATATTAGCTATGTTCTGTAAATTATTTATATTGAATAAAATAATTTGAAACTAGAAAAGCACTCTGAGATAGCAAACCTCCACCAAGGCAGACGCCCCCCCCTTCAAATGTAGAGAGGTCCACCCAGGAGGTATTACAATTGAGTCTGTCTGTCTGCCTGTCTGTCACCAGGATTACACAAAAACTTCTGAACAGAATTTAATAACATTTCCAGGATGTGTTGGGAGTGTCACAAGGAACAATTTTGGTGGTGATCCAGACTCTGGACATGGAGCCATGACCAGTACATGTGACTAAACACAAAATAGGGTCGATATTAGGCATCGTCTGAATACTTGTTGACACATATTTTTCGTGGCCTTCAGGTCAACAGCACGATATTTTTATTTGACTGTTTTTTTTTTCACATCCTATTGGGCTTAATGTGGAACTGAATTAAAATGACTTTGACTAGTTGATCACAGCTAGTACAGTTACGATTGAGTCAACTACAGCACATAAAACTTAACGTTCGCCATCACTTCAATGTCTGTCAAGGGCACAGCTTCACCGTTTCACTGTTTTGTCATTTTGTCAGCGTGTCTCGTCAGTTTTATAACCGTCGCTAAGTTATTTTCCACTCAAATCTTGTAAATACTCACATATTTTCAGAAGTCAAAGGGAAAATCCAGATGAAAACCTGGTTTGCATTTGGCCGTTAATGTGCAAAAGTGTAAATAGAAGATTATAAGAATAATTTTCATCCTGTTTGACTTGGATGGCTCCAGTTCACATGATGATTAGTCATGGCACATTACGACAGCGACCACAATATTTCAGTTATTCAGTTATTTTTTTAAATCAACTCTAACTGCTGAGCTAACGGAAGTTTTGACAGGAGCCTATTAAAATGAAAAACAGATTCCCTCCTCAGATAAACAGACTTTCTTTGTAAAAGTCAGTGTTTGCATATGCATTCTGGACTGATATTTGATGCTTCGCTAGGTTTTTTATTAGTCCGATGATTCATATAGAATAGAATTCACACCTGTTGCACCTGCTGATGGTGAGTCATTATCTGGAAACAGACTCCTTCAAGCAAAACAAAACATCATTATGTGAAGAATATATGATTTACATGTTATACTATTGATCACATCACATTATACAATAAAGCAGTGACCCATAAGAGCAGCATTCTGCTTCACATGAGGCCGGATTTAACCCTAAAACATCTACAACTGTTCTTTAGGGCTGTTAAATAATTCACATTTTTAATCAGATTAATAGTGATGATGGATTATGTTGCATTAATGTGTTAATTTTGACAGAATTAGACTCAAATTGAAGGATTGAATGAATTGTATGTGTGTGTATGTATATATATATATATATATATATATATATATATATATATATATATATATATATATATATATATATATATATATATATATATATATATATATATGTGCTAATCTCAAGTTTCTATGACAACCTGTTCTTGAATTAGAGCCAATAATGTAATTTTGACCTTTCTACTAAATGTCGCCTTGACCTTTGACCTTTTGCAATACTGCTAATTTTGTTATATATATATATATATATATATATATATATATATATAACACAGTATATATATCTAAAATGACTGTTTATTTGTAACATAGTAAAGCAAACTAACTAAAAACCCAAATCACCCCCCCCCCACACACACACAAATAAAAGAAGGTTGTGTTTTGAATATCTGAGGTCGGCAGAAATTAGTGACATTAAAACGGGGTCACGGGTCATAAACCATGGTCTTAGTCACATGTGATGATGATGAAAAAATTAAAAAGTGCATTTTAACCAAAATATTTGAATGCATTTATAGGATTAGTGGTTGAAAAAGTTTAGATGAGTGGATTATTTTGGTCTGTCTGTCTGTCTGTCTGTCTGTCTGTCTGTCTATATATCTATATATCTATACATTTATTATCTATACATTTATTATCTATACATTTATTTATCTATACATTTATTATCTGTACATTTATTATCTATACATTTATTATCTATACATTTATTTATCTATACATTTATTTATCTATACATTTATTTATCTATACATTTATTTATCTATACATTTATTATCTATACATTTATTATCTATACATTTATTATCTATACATGTATTTATCTATACATTTATTATCTATACATTTATTATCTATACATTTATTTATCTATACATTTATTATCTATACATTTATTTATCTATACATTTATTATCTATACATTTATTATCTATACATTTATTTATCTATACATTTATTTATCTATACATTTATTATCTATACATTTATTTATCTATACATTTATTATCTATACATTTATTATCTATACATTTATTATCTATACATTTATTTATCTATACATTTATTTATCTATACATTTATTTATCTATACATTTATTTATCTATACATTTATTATCTATACATTTATTTATCTATACATTTATTATCTATACATTTATTTATCTATACATTTATTTATCTATACATTTATTTATCTATACATTTATTTATCTATACATTTATTATCTATACATTTATTTATCTATACATTTATTATCTATACATTTATTATCTATACATTTATTTATCTATACATTTATTTATCTATACATTTATTATCTATACATTTATTTATCTATACATTTATTATCTATACATTTATTATCTATACATTTATTATCTATACATTTATTTATCTATACATTTATTTATCTATACATTTATTTATCTATACATTTATTATCTATACATTTATTATCTATACATTTATTATCTGTACATTTATTATCTATACATTTATTTATCTATACATTTATTTATCTATACATTTATTATCTATACATTTATTATCTATACATTTATTTATCTATACATTTATTTATCTATACATTTATTATCTATACATTTATTATCTGTACATTTATTATCTATACATTTATTTATCTATACATTTATTATCTATACATTTATTATCTATACATTTATTTATCTATACATTTATTATCTATACATTTATTTATCTATACATTTATTTATCTATACATTTATTATCTATACATTTATTTATCTATACATTTATTTATCTATACATCTACTGAAAACGTTAGTTGAGTGGATGTTTTTGGTTCCAGTCGTTAACAGTAGAACATGTGTTTAAGGCCTGAACACTGAACCAGACTGACTGTAACTTCTTCTGTTCAGTAAACGGACATAAACGTATCATTTACTGCTCATCAAAAGTGTAACTGTAGGATATTAAAAGTATCTTGGTAGTAATATGATGCAGTTGTATTTTGTCATTTTAAAGTGGACTATGCACACAGCAGTACTTCCTCTGACATGTTGACTAAAAAAAACCAGTCGGACTTGTTCGCTGTCTTTTCCTCCAAGCAACGCTTTTTTCATTTTATCATGGAACACATGAAAAGAAATGACTGCCTTTTCCCCCCGTTGGTTAACCTTTAGCCAGGATTACATGTAACAGCTGGATGTTCACCTTCCATTAGGGCTGGGTGACACGGGCTAAAAATAAAATAAAAAATTTTTCCCACCAAAAATTTGATTTATTCATTTATTTGTTTGTTTTTCTGAATTTTTCCCCCTCTAGTACAGGAAAATGAAGCTAAAGCTATGCTAGTTATATTACCACTAGTACAGGAAATTAAGCTAAAGCTAAGCTTGTTATAATAACACTAGTACAGGAAATGAAGTTAAAGCTATGCTAGGTATATTAGCACTAGTGCAGGAAATGAAGCTAAAGCTATGCTAGTTATATAGGCTGTAGTACAGGAATTAGAGCTAAAGCTAGGCTACTTATATTAGCTAAAGTACAGAAAATGAAGCTAAACCTAGGCTAGTTATATTAGCTCTAGTGCTACAGTTGAATAAACAGTGATTCTAAATAGGTGGGTTTTTAAGCCTTGTTTAAAGGTGTCAGTGCTCTGGGGGGTCCTCATTAAATAAAGATAAATAATAACAGCAATGACAACAATAATAGTAATAATAATAATAATAATAATAATAATAATAAAATAGATTTTAAAAACAGAACAAACTTATTCACTTTTATATAACGTGTATAGATCATCATCTATTTCAACCTCTTCCTCTTTTCCTCACACTTGTATATTGACAGTCGTCAGTTATGGCAGATTTTTCCATAAGTATCTGTCTAAAATGTGCAGAAATGTGGGTTAATTCAGACCTTTGACCAGTATTTCTATTTCATTTATATTTAACATATTCGTCCGCATGTTTTTCATATAATTTGACAGGGCCTTTGACCAGTACAACTTTGCTAAATTTGTAAAACATCCACTTACAGAAGGTTTGTATTTGACATTTACATGAGTTAAAGATGCCCAGAGCTGTTGGTATGTAAATGTGTTTAGTCCTGCTCGTGTTTGGGTTCATACTGTGGCTGAATATTTCTGTTTTTGACCCTCGTGCTCCTAAATAACCGGCCTGACCGTCTTGATCTCCATCCATTTCTGACATTTTTGAAGCCTGTCTCTGTATTTTACACCAAATCATTGCTCTATTTCTGGATGTTTTCTAGGGCAGAAAGAGGAGGAGAGTAAGCGGACATCTCAAGTGGATGTTTTTCGTGTTTTCATGAAAAATTCCACATCTTCGTATGAGCTGACTTTCAGCAAAAAATAGATGTATTTCAGGACAGGTCCTTGGAAAAAAAATAATTAATGGGCCTTAGAAGTGTGAGAGGCCATCCTCATGTAATTATAGAGTGTTTGTGAAGTGTCAGGATTTTGGAATTATAAAAGAACTATAGATTGGCAGCAGTAATTATAGTCAGTGAATGGAAAGTTCTGTCACGTCGTTGCAGATCAAACATACTGTATGAACTGATCAGTTTTAACCTCCTCAGACAAGACTTTCACAGATTTATTGAAGAAAAATAAATAAATAAATGTTGTCCAGTGCAAAAAATGTTCCGTAAATTAAAAAAAAAATTGTTGCATTGTACTGTTTCCAAAAAACACAATTCTTTAATGTAAAAAAAAAAGTCAAAACTTGTACTTCAATGAGTCTCAAGAGGATAAACTAATATCTATAGATAGATAATCATAGTCATTCATCCTAGGGGCCATATTGGACCCTTTTGGCCCTTGAGCCTTATGTTTGATACCTGTGATGTAGACAAAGGGCAAAGGATAAACCTTTTACTACTTCACAACGGTTCATAGGGATGTCTCAGAATACATCCGTTTCCATGGAAACCTTTATTCAGCATTAACATTTCCAAGAAAACTCAAAATGGAATAACTTTAATTCCTTATAACTTAATTCCGAATAGTTAAATAAATCTGAATGCAAAAAAAACATCAGGAAAATGGAACCAAAGAAACTCACACAGTTTTTTGTAAAAGTATAGGGTCATTTTAGCCTAGCCGAGTCTAGCCTAGCAGTGTTATCCCTATTCATTCCATGTATGGGTCTAGTGGTGCTTCATAGTCAGGGGAGGCGGGGCTAAAAGCTTGTCTTTCAAATCCCTCTGTATGCAATAGGACGGTACTACAACCAATCAGCATAATCTTTAGGATGACGTAGTTAGAGCGCCTGAAAGTTGACGTAGGAGTCCGGAGAAAGTTAGGAATGACTAAACAAAATGGTGGATTATGGAGCTGAAGGACTGTTGTCGCTTCTGTAAAAAGAATTTAAAGATTGTTGACGTTTTCTCACATTCTTCACTCATCTGTGATAAAAGGAAATCTACACCTGTTGTTGTTCTTCTTCTATGGTTGTTTACACTTTTTTCTCTCTGAATTGTCGCAGCGTCACTTTGTTATGCCCGCCTTCTGACTCTATACTTCACTGTTATTGGTCGACCAGTGTCAGAGAATTCTATCCAAAAGTTAAATTAGGCGTTTTTCTGCTATTGGAACTTCCAGGACATTTTACAAGAACTTCACGGTATGTGCGTATTTCCACTCTCAAATACTGGTTGGAAGTCGCACAGATTGGGTGTCGCAAATGACATCATCAGATTGCGACAAACAACTCAAGAGTAGTTACTTGTCACGGACCAACTTGTCGCGGACCCAAGGAGCAGAGAAACACGATAAATTGGAATAAAATAAGTTTTATTTATTTTAATACACCACAATGTATTAAAAACAAATATACAGTGTCTCAAGTAACTGGAGAAAATCCAAATCTCGTAGTCACAGTCGGGCCAGGGGTCAGAAACCAGGAAATATGGAACAGCAATGGTATCAGGACTAAAGCGGACTCTAGGTGAACAGAAACGGTGGTCAGAACACGGGCAGGCAGATAAGGGATTAGGCAGACTCGGTACCATTTATCCAAACGAGGTCTAGGTCCAGGTAATCTGTCCGTTCCAAGTTGAGGTACCATGAAGGGTTCAGGCAAAATCAGAGTCAGGCATAAGCAATGGGTCGATAGGTAACAGGCGAACAGGATCATGGGTCAAAAGGCAAAAAGGGTCGGCAACACAAGGCAAGAGAAAACTATGAACGCTGGGTCGAGGTCAGAGGTCAGAGGTCAGAACAAAGACAAACTGGCAAAGAGCTTTGTCAGTACCAGGCTTAAATACACACAGGTGATTTAACAAGACACAGGTGGGAATGATTTCATGAATGACACGAGAGGAAGTAAAGACGACAGACATGACACATGAGGAGGGTTACCAAAATAAAACCGGAAATAGACACGACAAAACATGAAAATAATCCCAAAAACGTGACATTACTGGAGGAAGTTTAACACACGACGAAGCAGAAGAACAGCGTAAAGAAGAAGACAGAATGGACAAGAAGAGTGTCCATGTTTCATCTGCTTGTGATTTCCTCCTCTGTTGCTGCTTTTGTTTTGGCACTTTTTATTAGTGTCATTACCATAGCAACTGACGCCATATGACGACGGCATTGCCAGGTTTTTACAGGTCCATTCTGTATGAGGAGACAACACCTGAGACGACCGGGCTAACTCATAGCACAGTTAAAGTACGTCCTCAAAAAAGTCCCGGAAGTTCCGATCGTGGAAACACGCCTATTGAGCGTAACTAGACTACTGCGGTAGCACATTAGATTTGCTACCGCTAGCAGGGTTTAGCGTGACTAGGCTTTTAACTGATCTGAGGAGCCAAATGGACTGAATTCTAATTTTTATTCTATATTTATTTATTGTTTTTTATTCAACATTAATTTATTGAATATTATTCTGTCTGCAATTGTTATCTGACTATTGTTTTCTCTTATTGCTGATTGTTGCTGTTGTCTGTTTTGTATCTTTTTTATGGCGTTACCAAAGAAGATATTTCAGTAACACTTTATAATACCTACATACAATTCACTATATATTAACCATTTATTTGCTATTTGTAAATGGTTTGTTCATTATGTATTAACCATTTGTTACCTATTTGTTAATATACATTTCATCATAAAGGAAGTATTTGTTCTTTTCTATGAACAAATCATTTGTAACTGTGTGAACAAATGCTTTATGATAAATTGTGTATTAACAAATAGGTAACAAATGGTTAATACATAGTGGATTATGTGTAGGTATTATAAAGTGTTACCGAAATTTCCATTTTATGTAAAGTTTGATGGACAATAAATGGAAGTAAAAGTGTTGGGTAGAAAAGTCAAATGTAAAAAGTGACATTGTGCTCAGTTCAATAAAAGAAAGGATGAAATTAAAGATGAAGTTGACGAGGAAGATGAAAATATAATATAAAGTTTGTCATTTGCATTGCATGAGAAAAGCAAATAAATAAAAAAAAAAACATGTAAAAAATGTAATTAGAAAAAGCTTATATGAACTCATCCAGTTCCCAAAGCGAACAGGAAAGTGTGGCCTGTAGGTAACATGAATATTGAATGTCCTGAACACCAGGAAATTACAGCCACAGTCAGAGTGTTTATGAAAAAATACTTCTTATTATGTCTGATTTTCTTTATTAACATTGATTGATTGATGCTTTATTACAGATTCAAAGTCCATTTCATCTTAAAAAAATACAAGTAAGGTAACAGTACAGATAAAATACAGACTTAAAATATTCCAAAAAACACTTACACCAGTTCTTCCAAAACTGAGATAAGCAGCGAGTGTCACTGTATAAAACATTTACTATTATTCAATCTGCAGATGTTTGTTTCTCAGTGTATATTTCTCACACTCAGCTGACTCACACTTGTCCATCTGGGTCTTTTTAGGAGTATCCTCAGAGTATCATTGTAACTTCTGGAAGCTGCTTTTGTTTATAATTTAACCATAAATGAACAGTGTACAATGAGGAACAATACGCTTTGAAGAGAGTCGGCTTCACATTACCACATTTTCTTGCCGATATATATTTGCTTTAACATAAAACATACGGCATTGGCCATAAATATCCTTATCATCAGGTGGTCAGTGATCACTTGTCCCAGATATTTCACTTCCCTAAAGATGTTAAGAACTTTTCCTGAGAGTTTAAAGCTCTCATCACATGGTTATTTCATTAATATTACTGTGTTCTTCATTGTTATTGAATATATTGTGTGTTGGTTCTACTTAAAAAATGTCCAGATTGTTTTGTTTCCAACTGTTTTTTTTTTTTCACGGTAGAAAAATTACTTGAGGTGGAACAACAAGTTTACGGTACTTCCTCATACATGTCCATGACATGGTGACGAGGCGTCTCTGATTGGCTCAGAATGCGTAAAGGAACACTCCCCCCTACCCTCTCGCTCTGTGTGTGTTTACCTTTACCAGAGTACCATCCAGCTAGGTTTGGTGCTTGTCCTGAAAAACGTGCAGTAAAAAAACAGGCTTTATTTCCACATGAACCAGTTTGATCTGCCATTTTTTTCAGTTTGTGCAGCAGCTACTGTGGCGTCGTCTTCTCTTGTAGATGCTAATGCTACTTCAGATTCGTTGCCGGGGACGGGTTTAACCCCACGTGGGTGACGCTAAAGTCCATGTGACGTCAGATGGGTCCCTGGTTCCGGTTGTTGTTTAGTGTGAATGCAGTATGCAGCCAGTGGAGGTGATGAACCACTGTCAAAGGAGCATGTGTTGGTAAGTCTGGGTGAGCCATCACCATGGTAACGCTGGGTGAGCCGTCACCATGTTAACGCTGGGTGAGCCGTCACCATGTTAACGCTGGGTGAGCCATCACCATGGTAACGCTGGGTGAGTCATCAGATTCCAAAAGGACAAAAGTGGTTTTCAGCGGAATGACGTTGATATGCGTATCTTTTATGGTTCTGTTTATCATGATCACACTCTTCATTTTATATCTTTGTTGCTCCCCATCTCGTCTTCCGCTTTATCCGGGTCCGGCTTGCGGGGGCAGCAGCCTCAGTAAAGTAGCCCAGACTTCCCTCACCCCAGTTACCTCAGCCAGCTCCTCCAGGGGAATCCTGAGGCGTTCCCAGTCCAGAGATATAATCCCTCCAGCGTGTCCTGGGTCGACTCCGAGGTCTCCTCCCAGATAGACATGCCCAGAACCCGCCCACCCTGCGAAGGAAACTCATTTCAGTCGCTTGTACCCGAGACCTCATTCTTTCAGTCATGACCCAAAGCCCAAAGGTGAGGGTGGGAACGTAGAGCGACCAGTGTATCAACAGCGTCGCCTTATAGCTTAGCACCCACATTAATGCAGATGTCTCCCCCAGTCCGCCTGTCAACGTCGATGGACAGCTGTGGCTCAGTTGGTCGCCCAATGACTGAGAGGTTGATGGTTCGCATCCTGGCTCTGGCTGTCCACATGTTGAAGACATTGAACCCTTTGTTAGTCTCCCAGTAGGACTGACAGAACCTTAGAAACCTACTGGTGTATGAGTGTGTGTGAATGGGTGAATGTGAAGCTAATGTAAGTGCAGAACATTTACATTCTGTCACTCGTGAAAAAGATCCCAAGGTACGTAAAGTCCTCCACCTGAGGCAGGACCTTCCCCCTGACTTGAGAATTGAGCAAATATTAAGGAGCTAGCGATAAACAGGACACAGTCATCAGCATACACACGATGGTTCATAACTAGTGCCAACAATGCAGCCAGTTTTACATGATCTTAAATTATTACACAGATCATTCATGTAGAAATTAAATAAAATAAGTGATAAAATAATTCCCTTGTCTCCATTTTCTGATATGAAAGGAAGAGTCAAATATGTGTTTGTTTTATCCAGTATTATGATGTAAATGTCAACGTCACCCTCACAAACCTTGGTGGAGGTCTGCGCTCTCAGTGCTTTTCTAGTTTTAATGAACATTTTGTTGATGGAACTGAGGTACAGGCGTCAAAAAGCAACTGATTTAGAAAAAGAAAAAGCCCAAAATAAAACTACTGGAACCAAATTACAACAATAGTCATTTATTCCTTCTTTTAACTTCATTTTGGATTTTTCTTTGTTTTTTTTGTGCATTTTTTCATGTTATTTGTTATTTTGTGAATATATATATTACTTTTGGTTGATGTTGTTGCTTATTCTACATTTTGTTTGTTTATTTTTTTTCTGTAATTGTGTTCTGCTAGTGTCTTACTTTGTCCATGTTACATATTATTATTATTATTATTATTATTATTATTATTATTATTATTATTATTATTATTATTATTATTCATTTCTGTTCATTTTATTGATCGCTTTGATATTTGCTCATGTTGTTGCTTATTTTATCTTATTTTATTTATTTATGCATTTTTACTTTGGAATTGCTTCAGTCTCAGGAGTTAAAGAGTTAATCAATTCTAGATATGTTATCATAATATTACACACACAGACGCATATAACCATATATACCATATACATATAACCAAATTAACAATATCACACACACAAGGTCAAAGGTCAAGGTGGCATTTAGTAGAAAGGTCAAAGTCACATGATTGGCTCTAATTCAAGAACAGGTTGTCATAGAAACTAGAGATTGGCACAAAATATGGACGAGATTAGACATTCTCTGAAAACGTGTTCTGGTTGTGTTTAGTGACTGGAAATTTGAACTGTTTATCTAAAAGAAATTTGACCTTTATCTCACAATTTTGACTTTTTATCTCAGAAATTTAGACTTTTATCTCATAAATTTCACTTTTTACCTCTTAAATTTAGACTTTTATCTCATAAATTTCACTTTTTACCTCTTAAATTTAGACTTTTATGTCATAAAGTTGCAAAAGGTCAAAGGTGGCACTTAGCAAAAAGGTCAAAATCACATGATTGGCTCTAATTCAAGAACAGGTTGTCATAGAAACTAGAGATTGGCACAAAATAGGGACGAGATTAAACATTCTCTGAAAACATGTTCTGGTTGTGTTTAGTGACTGGAAATTTGAACTTTTTATCTCATAATTTTGACTTTTTATCTCATAAATGTAGACTTTATTTCATGAATGTGAATTTTATCTCATAAATTTGACTTTTATCTCATAAATGTGACTTATCTTAGAATTTGTTCGGCATTCTCTGAATACTAGTTCAGGAGAATAGTGGAGGGTGTGTGTGTTTTAAAAAAGTCAAAAGTTTAGACTGAACATATGCATCAGAGGTCAGAGGAAAACTGCACATTTGTCCAGGTTGAAGAAGACGTCAGAAAAGAATAATAAACATGTTTGGATGTAGAATGTGTGTGTGTGTGTGTGTGTGTGTGTGTGTGAGCTCCAGTAAGGCTTTGGGTGTTGGATCTCTCAGTAGCGTGGCCTTGATCATCTTCATAGAATTCTAATGAGTGCATCTGTTCTTCACACACAGCCAGGTGATGTTTAGGTTTTCCTATAATAGTGGGGCAAGTGATTCCATTAGCATCTCTGATGGCTCTCCTGGGGTTATTGAGGACAGAAAACCTGTATACTGCTGCTGCTACCGTGCCCCCCCACCCCCACCCCCACCCCCAGCCCATGATGTCTGCTTTTCCCCCCCATGATGCAACACAGAGGCTCTTCTCTCATTTTGATTCAACTGTGTCTGAGTGAGACGAGCTAAGCAGGCCGATAAAAAGTGGCATTAAACCATCAGACTTCTCCCCTCGCACAGCACCCACGTCCACATCGTACAAATTACTGCTCAATTTGGCTGCAATCATGCTCTTAACATGGAGCTGGTTTGGAGAGGAGCTTTTCTAATTATGGGCAATCTGTAAAAGATTGTTGTTGTGATTACAGCACAGACATATGCCCCCAGTGCTCACTACATACAAACTAGACACCAGTAGGCTAAAAAGCCAAAACACACACTGGGTTTGACTTGACTTTGATAAGAAATAAATGTATTTATATATGTTTGTTAAGGTTTTTTTTTTCACTGTGAGTCTATTGTTTGGATGTAGACTCATCATGTGTGTAATATTACTGTTATTACTGCTCTTATCTGCACTGCTGCTCTTCTTAATGGCTTTTAGGTTGTAGAGTTTGAACACATACTACGTCATATTTATGTGAATGTCACTGGGTCTACAAGTTAAATAGTTCCAGAATTAAACTAATGAAAGTTCATTTTACTGAATATGTTCAACGTTCTTGTTCATTTTATTGTTCATTTGGTCATTTTGATTCATTTTAACTGAATATTTTGGTGTTTTTTTGTTCATTTTACTGAATATGTTTGTCATTGTTGTTCATTTCCTTGATTATTTTGTTCATTTTTGTTCATTTTGGTGGTTTTTTTTTAGTTCATTTTATTGTTTATTTGGTGATTTTTTTTAATTATACTGAATATCTTCACCATTTTTCTTCATTTTCTTGATTTTACTCATTTTTCTTAATTTTGCTGAATATTTGTTCATTTTTGTTCATTTTATTTATTATTTTGCAAATTTTTGATCATCTTTTACACTGTCCAGTAACACCGATCTCCAGTCAAATGCTTCCAGAATCAAACCAATGTAATGTTCCCACATGTGTGTTAGTGATAAAGAAAACTCAGAGTCTTAAATGATGGTTGGATCAAGTTTCCAAGATAAGTCTGGGGTCAAAATGTGACATTTTACTGAATATTTTTGTTCATTTTTTTCGATTATTTTGTTAATATTTACTTGAATTATTTTTTGTTAATTTCTGCTCATTTTTAACAACGTCCCAATGGTTTGGGAGAGTATATTTTCTAATTATGGGCAATCTGTAAAAGATTGTTGTTGTGATTACAGCACAGACATATGCCCCCAGTGCTCACTACATACAAACTAGACACCAGTACACACTACGTCATATTTCTGTGAATGTCACTGGTCTACAAGTTAAATAGTTCCCACATGTGTGTTAGTGATACAGAAAAATAAAAGTTTAAAATTACGGTTAACTTGAGTTTCTAAAGATAAGTCTGGGCTGAAAATGTGACATTTTACTTTTCATTGTATTGAATATTTTTGTTATTTTTATTCATTTTGTTGTTTATTTGGTGATTTTTATTAATTTTATTGAATATATTGTTCATTTTGATTCATTTTACTGAATATGTTTGTCATTGTTGTTCTTTTCTTCATTATATTGTTCATTTCTATTCATTTTACTGAATATTTTTGGTTGTTTTGTTCATGTTATTGTTTATTTGTTGATTTTTAGTTCATTTTCTTAAATATCTTTACAATTTTTTTATTTTCTCGAAGATTTTGTTCATTTTTAGTTCATTTCCAGAATATTTAGTTCATTTTCTTGAATATTTTGTTCATTTTCTTGATTATTGAGCAAATTTCTGGTCATCTTTATCTGATAATTTTGACTTTTTATCTTATAATTTTGACTTTTTATCTCCTGATTTTGACTTTTTATCTCATTATTTTTACTTTTTATCACATAATTTTGACATTTTATCACATAATTGTTACTTCTTATCTCATGATTTTGACTTTTTATCTCATCATTTTGACTTTATTTAATGTGCCTTATATATGAAAAACCTTCATAAAAACATTCATTAATGTTATTATTGAATGTGTCAGTGAATGGGGCAGGGTCTTAAATGGACATTAGTAAGAACACAGTAATGGTCTTTACTGTTTTTTTGTTTTATTTTACTAGTACTTTTTTCAGTTACTGTACAAACACTCACCAATTTTCTCCAAAACAACAGACATCTGAGATTAAATATTTTATTACATGACAAAAAATGATTTAAATTTAGCAAAAAAAAACCACATTAAATAATTTACGGCAAAAAAATACAGTTAGTGTCTTTTTACTTTGTAGGACAGAACAGACAGATTTGTTTGAATTATAGATAGAAGATACTTAAAGCATTTGTTGTTGTCTATAACTTTTCATTGCATGTGTGTTTTCCTTCATAGGACAAATAAACAAATAAGAATCTGAAACATTTCTCAACATATCCTCCAAAAAAAAGCCACCGCCTATTGTTTTTTAGTGAGCGTAATCACTGCACGTTGACATATTTCATCACATAAATCACATCAAGCAAGCACAGAGATGAGATCAAGAAATCATAATTATAATTACAAAATAACAAGGGGTGTGCGGTCTGATAGTGATAATTATATAAATAAGTAAGTCATATATTTACATAACACTTTTCTGAAGTAGGGTTACAAAGTGCCAGCAACACAATGTAATGAAAAGTATTTGCAAGAGGAAAAAAATGCATAAATGAAGGTGTAAAAATAACTAGAAAACATAAATCAGGCAGAATTACAATGACAACCAGAGCAAAAATAACAATAACAACAATAACAATGGAAGTTGTTTTTCTGTATAATTATGTAGACTAGGAGTGTCACGTCCACATTCAGCCCAATATGATCTGAAAAGAACCAGACCAGTGAAATAACAACAGTGAAAAGAACAACGAACTCAAATAAACACAGACTGAGACCAGAAGAGTTTATACAACTGGATGTTAGTGTCATTTGTCTGTATTTTTAGTGTTATTTTAGTGTCATTTTTAGTAGATTTTAATATCATTTTTGTGTATTTTAGTGTCATTTTTGTCATTTTTTGTGCATTTTAGTGTTATTTTAGTGTCATTTTTAGTAGATTTTAGTATCATTTTAGTGTAATTTTTAGTAGATTTTAATATCATTTTTGTGTATTTTAGTGTAATTTTTGTCATTTTTTGTGTATTTTAGTGTAATTTTTAGTACATTTTAGTATCATTTTAGTGTAATTTTTAGTATATTTTAGTATAATGTTTTTTATTTTTTTTTGTCGTTTTTAGTCCATTTTAGTATAATTTAAGTGTATTTTTTTAATCGATTTTAGTGTCATTTTTGTGCATTTTGTCTCATTTTTAGGAAATGTTAGCATAATTTTTGTGCATTTTAGTGTAATTTAAGTGTATTTTAGTGTCATTTCTGTGTATTTTTGTGTATTCTATTGTAATTTTGGGGTATTTTAGTAGAATTTACTAACATTTAACTGTATTTTAGTGTCATTTTTTGGTATTTTAGAGTCATTTAAGTATATATATATATATATATATATATATATATATATATATATATATATATATATATGTATACATACACACACACACACACACACACTTTTTCTTGTTCTATGTTCCTCAGTGTTGGTGAATTAAGAACACGTACATGCACATATGTTTAAAAATAAATAAGCAGCAGTAGTTGAGTGTCTTTGCGGCTGACAGTGTTGGATCCAGTGGATTACTCTGGATCTACTTCATCTCTGTGACCTGATCAAACAGGGTTGACACCACCTCCGTCACGGCCTCATAAAAGCCTTCATCCTCCCAAACCGCCACACGCGCCCTGTTCCTGCGTCTGTTTATTCCACCGCCATCGTCCTCTTCCTCAGTCTTCGTCTCCACTTTAAAAACCAGATGTTTCCAGTTAAGACCAATTTCTTTTTCTCATCATTCAAGGCGAGCGTTTGCCAAGCCAAAAGTGTTGAGAAAGCCCCACTTCTGCCATTCAGTTTTTTTTTTTTGTTTTTTTAATTTATTAAATTTTTTTCTGCCTTTGACACGTCTCTAAATATTTCAAATCGCTGAGGTTTTAAATTAATTTACAGCCACAACAAAAAAGATCCCAGCCTTCTAATAGCATTGTAAGTAATATAAGTTAATTGGGTAACCTTTGAAATGGAGTTCAGGCAGACAGTAAATTGTGGTGGGTGTTGACGAAGGCAGAGGTCACACACAGGCTTCCAGATTATTCATCAAAGGGGTTAGTGGGAGATGATTTTTTTTTTACCCTAAGGAACTCAAAATGTGTTTGTGATGCGCTGGGGAAGGCTGAAGGAAGTGGATAACTGCTTCTTGTTTTCACTTCTCGCAGCGTTTCTGAACATACACGTTATCTGAGCCCACGTTTGTTTTTTTATTTTTTTTATTTTTTTTTTGGGAAAGGTCTTTTTTAGAAGCTCGGCTCAGGTAATTTCAGCGCACGGTAGGAGCTGGAAATTGAACTGTGAATCAAAGCAGCTGCGAGAAAATAGTGCACCTTCAAAAAAACTGCATCATTTACTTCTAATTAATGAAGGGATGAATAAAATATCTATCTATCTATCTATCTATCTATCTATCTATCTATCTATCTATCTATCTATCTATCTATCTGTCTGTCTGTCTGTCTGTCTGTCTGTCTGTCTGTCTGTCTGTCTGTCTGTCTCTCTCTCTCTCTTTCTATCTCTTATCTCTCTCTCTCTTTCTATCTCTTTATCTCTCTCTCTCTTTATCTCTCCCTCTCTCTCTCTCTCTATCTCTCTCTCTCTCTCTCTTTTTATCTCTCTCTCTTTATCTCTCTCTCTCTCTCTTTATCTCTCTCTCTCTCTCTCTCTCTTTATCTCTCTTTCTCTCTCTCTCTTTATCTCTCCCTCTCTCTCTCTCTCTCTCTCTCTCTCTCTCTCTCTTTTTATCTCTCTCTCTTTATCTCTCTCTCTCTCTCTTTATCTCTCTCTCTCTCTCTCTCTCTCTTTATCTCTCTCTCTCTCTCTCTCTCTCTCTTTTTATCTCTCTCTCTTTATCTCTCTCTCTCTCTCTTTATCTCTCTCTCTCTCTCTCTCTCTCTCTATCTCTCTCTTTCTCTCTCTCTCTCTCTCTCTCTCTCTCTCTCTGGTAAAGGTAAAAGTACAGATTCAAATCCTTTACTGAAGTAAAAGTAAAAAAGTACAACCTTTCAGTTGTAATAAAGTAAAGCTGCATTTTTTTTAATCTATGGATAAAATTATATTTATTTAAGCAGGAAAAATGTCATAAATATTCAACAATAAAGCCTTTAAAACTGAGTTACTGTGTATATATGTTTTATTAGGTCAGTAGGTTTGGACACGACATTTAGGAAACATTCAGAAGTCATAAATAGGAGATTTAGATTTTTAAAAAGTCTAAATTGTGAGATGAAAATCAAAATTATGAGGAAAATTTTCAGGATTATGAGATAAAACATTGAAATTCTGAGGGACATTTTTTTGAATAATGAGATGAAAAGTCAAAATGATGATACAGTAAATTACAATTTCTGATTTAATAATTTAGGACTGTCATATTTGTTTATTCTGAGAATGTAAAGAGTATGAAGTACAAATATTTATATAAATATAAAGAATATAAAGTACAAATATTTATATAAATATAAAGAGTATAAAGTACATATATTAATTTAAATATAAAGAGTATAAAGTACATATATTTATATAAATGTAAAGAGTATAAAGTACATATATTTATATAAATGTAAAGAGTATAAAGTACAGATATTTATATAAATGTAAAGAGTATAAAGTACAGATATTTATATAAAAATGTAGGAAGTAAAAGTAAAAAGTTTCCAGAAAAATAAATAATCAAGTAAAGTAAAGACACCTAAAAAATTTACTTAAGTAAAGGAAGTACTTCCACTTAGTTACTTCCACATTTGCTCTCCCTCTCTCTCTCTCTCTCTCTCTCTCTCTCTCTCTCTCTCTCTCTCTCTCTCTCTCTCTCTCTCTCTCTCTCTCTCTCTCTCTCTCTCTCTCAAATTGTCATCAATCAATCAATATGTTTATAAAATATGTTTGTCCTGCTTCATCATTCAACATTTATCAACGCTAACGCAGCATCTAAACCAGGGGTCGACAACCTGTAACACCCACAGAGACATTTGAACCCGGTTTCCATGGAAACAAAAACACCTGGAGCCAATGTGTCCCAAACTTTACTGTTTTTGTTTGGATGTTTCCGGAGCTTCCACTCGCCCAACTTTATTCTCTCTCTTGCTCCCTCCATACTGTCGGATACTGACCACGTTGTACGACACCTTCATTGAAAGTCAGTTAATAAAGTGTATTTACAGGTTATTTTAATGAAGGATCGAACCATACTGGTTTTTTATTGGTCGATGCCAATTTTTTTTCTCATCACCCTTGGCCAATATAGACTTCCGATTTCTTTAAACTGATATTTATTGTCGATGGGAGTAAAAATAAATAAATAAATTTAAAAAATGACAAATATTCCAGGTCTCAAGTTAAAAATCAACATTTAACAATAACAAATAAAATAAAAAAACAAGTTGAGGTAGAACCTGTGACATAAAATATTTAATTATATTTAAAACAATTGCAAACATGTAACTTTATGCACATTACACTTTCTATATTTTAGGAGGGTTATTCTCAGTATTATGCAGCGTGCACTGGTCACAACATGTTAATTATTTGTAACTTTAATTGTTTTAAATATTTTATGTTATACAGGTTGTTTAAGCGCTCCAAGAGACTTTTTATTTTTGCAAAAAATACAAAGATATTTTAATTTTGGACATTACTCAGTTATTAGAATGGGTCTAAAGGCATACAATGCATAATTATTTATATATTGTATATATATTTTTTATTTTGTATTGCTGTTTACACTTTCATTATGTTAGGAGAGCCATTTTCACTTTAAAAATTCAGTATTGTGCAAGGAGGAATATATCAATAATATGCATTGTATGACCTTTGACCCACTGTAATAATTAAGTACCAAAATAAAAATATCTTTTGTATGTATTTTTTGCGAAAAATAAAAAGTGTGTTGGTGCTTTTAAACAACTTATAGAACATAAAATAAATATTTAAACAATTAAAGTTATGGAAAATTAAACATATTGTAAAGAGTGCACACTGCATAATGATTATTTTCAAAGTGAAAATAACTCCTAAAATATGGAAAGTGTAAACAACAATACACAACAATCAACAAAACAACATGTGAATCGACTGATGCTGATAAAACTTATGTTTAAATAACTCAAATATTTCAGTTTGTTCGTCTTATTCACATTATTTAAACAGATCGATTATTAATATAAACGTTTTCATTCTTTAATTTGACTTTTTTTACTGTAAAATTTCGAAAAAAGTTTGCAGTTGACGTTATTTTCTATATGATTATGTTAATATTTGGACCATTTCAGATCAGATTCAGCTGCATGTGGCCCCTGAACTAACATGACTTTGACACTATAGCGATAAACAAGCAGTAAATAAAGGCTTGTTTTGAAATGTTATTTATTTTTGCTCATAATGTACTGACGCTGCCTGTGGTGTCACCTCCTTTTTAGTGTGAATTTTCTTCCCACATTAAGTGTAAGCTGTTACGGGGCCCAGAGGAGCTCAGGAGTCTATTTTCCAATGATGTTGTCAGCCATGTGGCTTACACCCCTGAGAGGTGGAGGTAATCAGCCTTTTCATCTGCAGAGGGGAGGGGCCACGTCCACGTCTGGGCTGGCTCCATGGTTTCCTCTGTCGTCCTCAGTGTTTGAACAAAGCTTCACTGAAGCTGGAGAAAAAGAAGAACAGGCTCTGATTTGTTCTGGATTTATTTACTATGTGAAATTAAATACACGTCTGTCCTGTTCCTTCTGATGTAGAACTGTTGTATTCATGGGGGGGGGGTTAGGGTTAGGGTACAATCTGTGAAATAGACGTCATGTTTAGATTGAATTAAATAATCAAGTTTGGTTTAAAATTTGAAGCTCCGCCCACCGCAAACAGTTAGGAATCAGCAAACGATGGCCATCTTACTTTTGCCTGCTGCAGAAACCTAACGCTAACCCTAATGCTAATGCTAACCCTAATGCTAACACTAAGGCTTGTCCTGTAACCCAAATGATTACCCTAACAAACCCTAATTCTAACACTAACCCTAATGCTAATGCTAACCCTAACTAACCCTAATGCTAACCCTACAACCCTAACCCTATAACCCTAACCCTAATTAACCCTAATGCTAATACTAACCCTAATGCTAACCCTAATGCCACCCACAGTGACTTACCTCAGACAGTGTCCTGTGAGCCCAGTTCTGGTCCGGTTTTGGTTAAAGCGAAAGTAGTCCCGGCAGGTTTCCTGGGGTTAACAAAATAAAACCTGTTTAGTTCATTTTACTGACATTTTTTTCTGTGCACCTTAGAAAAGTTCTGTCATCATTTGTTGGCCAGTGTTAGTGGCTGCTACGTACAGGTGCACAGCTGTTAGCAGTGACAACGCTAGCACATTGATCGCTATTGAGAGAAAGTAGCTCCAAGCAATTACGAGGTGTGAGTTTTTGTTCCGTGACAGTTTTGTCATGTAAATAAATCACTCATTCCAACACATACTGTTTTGAGAAGAAACACGTTTTATTTTGTTGACCCCAGGAAACCTGCCGGGACTACTTTGGCTTTGACCAAAACCGGACCAGAACTGGGCTCACAGGACACTGTGGGGGGGTAAGTCAGTGTGGGTGCACCAGAGTAAAGACACTGATGACAAACACATTCATCTGAAAAATACTGAACTGTCCCTTTAACACGTGCAACTGATCTGCATGATATTTTAATGTAAATATTTTGGTGTGAACTATACGTACTGAATCTATAATGTGTCACAGTATCTTATGCAAATGTGTTATCGTATGGAAAAGACACATTTGTTGGACCATCATCTTCAATTGTTTTCAATTCTCTAAAGATTAATTACTTAACAAAAGCTGGAATACAAAAGGCTGGAGATGTGTGTTTGAAGTTCTTTGGCAGATGTGTGGTTTGTTCTTGGACTGTGAACATTAACTAAACCCAGGCATAAAACTTAATTCTTCCCAGTTTGCATTCGCTGGGTCACTGGGACAATGAAGTGTTTATTTTATTCACCTTCACAGCCTTTTTTTTTTACTGTTGTCACTCTGACATCATTGGTAAAATTTATATGTAAGAAACTCCAAATCCCTTCTGTAATGACTTCCAGATGAAGTCGAGCTAAACGGCTCCGATTGGTGGATAAATGTGGCTGCGTTTACAGGTTTTTTTCATTCCCATTTATATACTCAATAAAATTAGTGATGCATTGTTTAGCGTTTTTGGGAGCTACTTTCTTTCAATAGTGATCAATGCATTAGCGTTGTCACTGCTAACAGCTATGCACCTGCACGTAGCAGCCGCTAACACTGACCAACAACTGAAGAAAGTAGTTTGATAAGATGCACAGCTGTTGGCAGTGACAACGACCATTGATTATTTTGGTCATTTTAACTAATTTTACTGAATATTTTGGTCATTTTTGTTCATTTTATAGATTTTCTTTATTCATCTTATGGATTATTTTGTTCATTTATGTTCATTTTACTGAATACTTGTGGTCATTTTAGTTTATTTTATTGATTATTTTGTTAATTTTATTAATTATTTTGTTCATTTATGTTCATTTTACTGAATGTTTTTGGTCATTTTAGTTCAGTTTATTGATTATTTTGGTAATTTTACTTGTTTTTACTAAATATTTTTGGTAATTTTGTTCATTTGACTAAATATTTTGGTCATTCTAGTTCATTTAACTGAATATCTTTGGTCATTTTACTGAATAGTTTTGGTCATTGTTGTTCATTTTACTGAATATTTTGGCCATTGTAGTTCATTTTACTGAATATTTTGGCCATTGTAGTTCATTTTACTGAATATTTCAGTCATTTTTGTTCATTTTACTGAATATTTTTGTTCATTTTTGTTCATTTTACTGAATATTTTTGGTCATTTTTGTTCATTTTACTAAATATTTTGGTTAATTTACTTCATTTTACTGAATATTTTGTTCATTTTTGTTCGTTTTATTGAATAATTTGGTAATTTTTGTACATTTTACTAAATATTTGTAATCATTTTTGTTCATTTTATTTATTATTTTGGTCAATTTAGTTAATTTTACTTCACTTTACTGAATATTTTTCTCTGTGCACCTTATCAAACTACTTTCATCAGTTGTTGGTCAGTGTTAGCAGCTGCTATGTGCAGGTGCACAGCTGTTAGCAGTGACAACGCTAGTGCATTGATCACTATTGAGAGAAAGTAGCTCCAAGCAATTACGACGCGTCAGTTTTTGTTCCGTGACGGTTTTGTTATGTAAATAAATCACTCATTCCAACACATACTGTTTTGAGAAGAAACACATTTTATTTTGTTGACCCCAGGAAACCGGCCAGGACTACTTTGGCTTTGACCAAAACCGGACCAGAACTGGGCTCATAGGACACTGTGGGGGGTAAGTCAGTGTGGGTGCACCAGAGTAAAGACACTGATGACAAACACATTCATCTGAAAAATACTGAACTGTCCCTTTAACATCATTCTATTTTGTTGAATAAACATGATGTTTTTTCATATAAATGTTTATTTCATGCTTAGTATATATAATTACATCTAATAAACCATTAACCATATTTATTCATTTTATCACTAATCACTAATCAACAGGATCATTTACTACTTCATAAAGCATTAACTAAAATGTTTACATTAAACAGAATATAAGAGGCTTTTGTGTTTCAGTTATTTGTCAGGTATTTAACAAAGCTACAGCACAACTATTGAAGAACAGAACAAATATGATCATATACAAAACTGAACATTTCTTTTAAACTGTGGAACAAACCCCCAGAAGAAATAGTCCTTAAAAGTACAGCAGTTAGAAAGATCTAGAAAGTACAAGAGCTGCACGTGGTTCAAGAAATAGTCTGTTGAAACAGACTCTGAGTTAGGGTTAGCATTAGCATTAGCATTAGTTAAGGTTAGTGTTAGCATTAGGGATAGTTAGGGTTAGCGTTATAGGGTTAGCCTTGGCGTTAGCATTAGTGTTATGGTTATTAGTGTTAATCTTATAACCATGTCCCTTTAACACCAATATTAACATTATTATTCTTATATTATTATCATTTTCATTTATTAATAATCATTTTAGTTCAGGTTTCAGTTCAATGTGACAAACTCTCATGTAAACACATCCACTGCGTTTGTGTTTTAGTCGAAGTAACGGAATAGGAACGGGCACAAAGCGGCGAAAGATCAAAACCCCAATTTATGAAAAGGATCAGAATCCTAAATTTCCCTCATTAAAGAGCAAATTTCCTGGGAGGCTTTGAACGCTCCACATTCACGTTTGCATTTCTATTGTGTAGGTGTTGAAACAATGGCTCTGTTCGGTGCACCTCCCTAAAATAGCAGACAGTACAAGGCTTGTAAGAAAATTAGTCAATTTAATTTCCTTGAGTAATGAAAATGTCATGCACCATTTAATAAAACTGGGAGGAAAAAAGTCTGCGTTTCACACGTGGGGGGGGAGATAGCTGCGGCCCCGTGGATTTGAAAGTTTGACAGTCGCTCCTTTTGATGTTTTCTCTGAGTTTTGTTTCTTTTCTTTTTTTTCTTGATGTGATTTCAAATTAATCTCAACAGCTTGGATGTAAATATGAAAATGAGACTTGTTTGGTCCCCCCCCCCACCCCCCCCCACCCCCACCCCTACCTACCCTTCCACAACCCCAGCAGCAGCAGCAGCAGCAGCAGCAGCAGCAGCAGCACTACTGACTGACTGCTGGCTGAGGTAACCGATATCTCTTTCCCCTTTAAACTGCAAATTATTTTACGTTTATGAGTTTGTCTCATCTTCAAGGTCAAAAATGTAATTTTTGCTCTTTCAAAGGGTTATAACCTTAAAAGAGAACCTCCATCCTTGCTGATTAATGAGAGACTCCTGCATTTGATGTTTCAACGGTGACATTTTAAACTTTAAATATTTTATATGCATACCTATGAAAAAAAAAAAAAAATGAAGATATGCATTCATGTGGAATAAACGGTATTGCAGAGAAGAAAGGCTGGGGCAGGGTATCATTTTAATAGAACAGTTAGAGTGCAATGGTTTTTCTTGGTGATTTTTATTTGAGGTTTTTATGTGTGCGCAAGCTGATTTAAAGGCACACTAAATCATTGGGGATGGGGAGTAGTGGATTATGCATTTAATCAAGGAGTAGGCCTTGGGAGAGTGGCTGGCCGAGTCACCGGGGCATCAATGAGGGGTTGACTCAAACACGGGGCCGATTCTCTTTGTTCCTCACCATAATGGGCCATTTTCACATCGTTTGTAAGAAAAATGACGGCGCGTGTGCTTCCGTTCCAGCTGTGTTCCCACTGATCACTTCAATTGTGCACCTACTGTACGCCTTTAAACGTACAATACGTCTGTGATGAGGCCGCACGCCGCACGGTAATTACATGAGCGAGTTCTCACGCTATTGTTTTTGTACATTATCATTAGTGAAAATCTTAGGCGCTCATAAGTTCGACACTTTCAAATAGTGTCACTGCGGGAGTCGTAGAGTTCGCAGCAGAAATAGAAGCTGTTGTTTGGGTTTAAACACTTTAAACTTCCACTCAATTTGGCCTACGTTTCTTAATATAGTAAATTTAATGCTGTTCTTCAACCATTTTGAGAACATGCAGTTGGTGTTTGATTATACAGTGGTACCTCTACTTACAAAATTAATAAGTACCGTAAATAAAGTCGCATTTTAAATATAAAAGGCCTGAGTGGTTCCAAGGCCCCAAATAATACCCCCTAAACACTTAAAATGATAAAAGTATTCACATTTAGTATGAAATGTGTGTTTTATATTTGCATTTTACTCTATTTTTACTGCATTTTACTGCATTTTAGAATATTTTTACTGCACTTTAGTGTATTTTTGCTGCAATTTAGCATTTTTTTTATTGCATTTTACTCTATTTTTACTGCATTTTTATACAGAAAAAAATACAATGGTACCTCAACTTATGAAATTAATTCATTTTATAAGTGGTTTCATACTGTAAATTTTTCATAAATAGTTGCATTTTACATGTAAAAGTCCTGATTGGTTCCAAGGCCCCAAATGCTACCCCCTAAACAATTTAAAAATGATAAAAGTAAACACATTTAGTATGAAATATGTGTTAAAAGTCAAAGTAAATGTATATTTTAGATGTAATGTATTAGTGTCAGTGGGTAAATGTGTCTTCACTGATTGAACATTAAACATTAAACCATTCAAATGAACCAGACATGTGGGTCATTTTCATACCAGACATGTGGGTCATTTTCATACCAGACATGTGGGTCATTTTCATATCAGACATGTGGGTCATTTTCCTATCAGACATGTGGGTCATTTTCCTATCAGATATGTGGGTCATTTTCATATCAGACATGTGGGTCATTTTCATACCAGACATGTGGGTCATTTTCCTATCAGATATGTGGGTCATTTTCATATCAGACATGTGGGTCATTTTCATACCAGACATGTGGGTCATTTTCATACCAGACATGTGGGTCATTTTCATACCAGACATGTGGGTCATTTTCATACCAGACATGTGGGTCATTTTCATACCAGACATGAGGGTCATTTTCATACCAGACATGTGGGTCATTTTCATACCAGACATGTGGGTCATTTTCATATCAGACATGTGGGTCATTTTC
>CM035789.1:43792752-43830252 GCA_020466265.1 Siphamia tubifer | reverse complement strand
TTCCTGACGCTTTATATATTTTTAACCTCAAATTGAATTGATATTTTAATGAATTAATAACACATTTATCTATTTAATCCCAGTTTGACTTAATTAATGACATATTTGATTGATTATTTAATGACATATGTATATATTTATTCATTTTTGTAACTTTCAGTCTTCTGCGTCGTATAAATGTCTAAATGTATTCCACAGGGTGGGTATGTGGACATCTTTAATAACATACTGATTCCAGACGTGAACTATGTGCTCATATGTCGACTGCAGTGTTTATGAATGCATGTTCTCTGCATCACAGCACACAAACATGTGCCTATCCATTGTGTCAAGAATTAATTATTAATTGATGCTCAGATCTGTTTACTAAACAGAAGTGTTGAAATGAATGTTGGATGGAGCAGGGTGCAGCAAATCCACACAGAATAACCCAGAACGGTTCCTCTCCACAAATTTGGTATAAATTACTATTGTGAGTCATCGCAGCAAAAACATCAATTACAAACCTGTGAGTTGTTTTCATAAAGAACTGCTGTGCATTTGGTTGGATGGTGTATAAAATGAGCAAAATATTCAGTAAAATGAACAAAAATTAGCAAAATATTCAGAAAAATGAACAAAATATTCTGTAAACTGAAGAGAATATGAACAAAATATTCAGGAAAGTGAACAAAAATATGCAAAATATTGGGTAAAATGGACGAAGATTATCAATATATTCAGTAAAATGAAAAAGAATTAGCGAAATATTCAGAAAATGAACAAAAATGACCAAAATATTTAGAAAAATTCTCAAAATAATCAAACAGACAAAAATGAGCGAAATATTCAGTAAAGTGAACAAAAATATGCAAAATATTCAGTAAAATGAACAAAAATTAGCAAAATATTCAGGAAATGAACAAAAATGACCAAAATATTTAGAAGAATTCTCAAAATAATCAAACAGACAAAAATGAGCGAAATATTCAGAAAAATGAACAAAATATTCAGTAAAATGAACAAAATATTCTGTAAACTGAAGAGAATATGAACAAAATATTCAGTAAAGTGAACAAAAATATGCAAAATATTCTGTAAAATGGACAAAAAATTATCAATATATTCAGTAAAATGGACAAAAATGATCAAAATATCCAGTAAAATGAGCAAAATATTCAGAAAAAATTCTCAAAATAATCAATCAAACAGACAAAAATGAGCGAAATATTCAGAAAAATGAACAAAATATTCAGTAAAGTGAACAAAAATATGCTAAATATTCTGTAAAATGGACAAAAATGATCAAAATATCCAGTAAAATGAGCAAAATATTCCAAATCCACACAGATTAACCCAGAACGGTTCCTCTCCACAAATTTGGTCCTAAATTACTGTTGTGAATCGTCGCAGCAAAAACATCAATTACAAACCTGTGAGTTGTTTTCATAAAGAACTGCTGTGCATTTGGTTATCCTCCTGTCGGAACAATTTCAATTAATTTGGTCTAAAGCAGAAGGAAAAACATAGTTATTATTAGGGATGCACAAAAATATTCTTATCACAATAACAGAGTGTGCAATAGTCATATCTGAAAGATGTGCAGTAATGTATTTATTAACTTTCTGTTTTTTCTCTCTCTACTGTGCTAATATATGACAGCCCGGAAGTGTTTCTGGATTGGGATAAACGTAATCACCATTCTGCTCAGTGATGATGTATAACATGAACAAAATATTGAGTAAAATGAATAAAAATGAACAAAATATTGAGTAAAATGAATAAAAATTAGCAAAAAAAATGAGGAAAATATTGAGTAAAATGAATAAAAATGAGGAAAATATTGAGTAAAATGAATAAAAATTTGCAAAAATATTGAGTAAAATGAAGAAAAATGAGCAAAATATTGAGTAAAATGAATAAAAATTAGCAAAAATATTGAGTAAAATGAAGAAAAATTAGCAAAATATTCAGTAAAATGAACAACAATGTAAATTAAAAAAATCCAAATCAAATCTGTGATTTAATCATTTGACAGCCTTAATACATTAATATTTTTTATCACATTTTTCACGTTTTTCTTTCTGTATTTTAGAATATTTTTAAAATCTGTTTTAGTTTATTTTTATGTGAATTTTAGTCAATTTTAACATGTTTTGTTTATTTCTTTCTCCACATTTTAGTGTTAGTTTTTTAGTGTATTTTGTGTGAAATTTGACACGAAACCTTAAGTGTTTTCATCTTGATTAATTGAAATAAATCCAAAGCAATCCTGTGATTAATCTGATTATCGTATTTTCTGCACCATAAGGCGCACTGGACTATAAGGCACATTAAGTGGAGACAAAATCATAAGATAAAAAGTGAAAATATGAGATAAAAAGTGAAAATCATGAGATAAAAAGTGAAAATCATAAAATAAAAATGAAAATCCTGAGATAAAAAGTGAAAATTATGACATAAAAATTCAAAGTTATAAGATAAAAAGTCTAATTCATGAGATAAAATGTAACAAATTGAGATGCAAAGTCAAAATCACGAGACAAAAAGTCAAAATTATGACATAAGAAGTGAAAATTATTCAATAAAAAGTAAGTTATAAGATAAAAAGTCACTAAGCACAACCAGAGTTAATCCATACTGTATATACTGTACGTCAGAGTATTTAAAATTGTCCAGAAAACATGTTAATAGTTGTATTAATTTGAAAACCTTATTATAACATATATTTTCCTTCAGTGTATTCTTTTGCATTAATCAGTGTTAATGCATTAATGTTAATAAAGCTAATATTAAATATAGTATTAAACTCCTTTTGTGCTGATCGCTCGTTACTTCCAGGGTGCAGTTGTAATACCCACATTAAGTGTCACATATATACATTTTATAGCTTTTCATACATATTATCTGTAAAACAAGTGTTGAAAAAAACTCTGACTAATGCAATTCATCTGACGTGAAAAAAAAAAAACAAACCTTCAATCAGTGACGTATTTATCACTGTAAAAAAAAATAAAAAAATAAAATCAATAATGCAACTCAACTATTAAAATCCTTTAATGGATGAAGCAATATACTTAGATGTTTGCATCATCCTCTCTGGGCACTATCCACAATAACATTACAATTCAACTGCCATAAAGTCAGACTGACACCTACTGTGACACCAAAGACATGTCCATACATGTGGACGTTTGGACGCAGCGCCACCGTGGGAGGAGTCATCATGTTGACATTGGTGGGGACATCATGTGACCACTTCCTTATGAGAGACACAGACAATAAATAAATAAATAAATAAGAACACTGGTAAAAACTATTAAAATAACGTCTTATTTTTTATTTTCTTAAACCACATATTGTCTGTTTTTATTGTTCATCTATAACTGTATTATATATTTAATTATAATTATCGTCACATGATAAAGGTTCGTTGGTGACAATATTTAGTCACTATAAGGCGCACTGTCAATGAATGGTTTATTTTTTTAGGTTCTTCATATATAAAGTGAAGTGGATTATAAAGAGCATTCAGTGAAGTCAAAGTTATTAGATAAAATGTCATAATTATGAGGAAAAAAAAGTCAAAATTATAAGACAAAATGTCAAAAATATGAGATAAAAAGTCAAAAGTATGAGAAAAACAGTAAAAAAAAAATAGGAGATAAAAAGTAAAAAAGAAAAATCTGCTAAAATGTCAAAATTGTCAGATAAAATTTCAAAATTATGAGGGAAAAATTAGGAGTTGAAGGTAAAAATATCACATAAAATGTCAAAATTGTCAAATAAAAAATAAAACATGTCACATATGTCAAAATTATGAGAAAAAAAGTCAAAATCATGAGATAAAATGTCAAAAATATCAGATAAAATGTCAAAATTATGAGAAAAACTGTCTAAATTATGAAATAAAAAGTCAAAATTATGAAATAAAAAGTCAAAATCATGAGATGAAATGTCAAAAATATCAAATAAAATGTCAAAATTATCAGATAAAAAGTAAAAAATACCAGATAAAATGTCAAAATTATGAGAAAAACTGTCTAAATTATCAAATAAAAAGTCAAAATTATGAGATGAAATGTCAAAAATATAAAATAAAATGTCAAAATTATCAGATAAAAAGTAAAAAATACCAGATAAAATGTCAAAATTATGAGAAAAACTGAGTAAATTATGAGATAAAAAGTTTAAATTATGAGATGAAAAGTCAAAATTATCAAATAAAAAGTGAAAATTATGAGATAAAACATCAAAAATATCAAATGAAAGGTCAAAATTATCAGATAAAAAGTCAAAAATATCAGATAAAATTTCAAAATTATGGGAAAAAAGTCAAAATTATGAGATAAAAAGTAAAAAAAATCACATATGTAAAAATTAATAGATGAAATGTCAAAATTATGAGAAAAAAGTCCAAATTATGAGATAAAATGTCAAAAATATCAAATAAAATGTCAAAATTATGAGATAAAATGTCAAAGATATCAAATAAAATGTCAAAATTATGAGATAAAATGTCAAAAATATCACATATGTAAATATTAAATAGATGAAATGTCAAAATTATGAGAAAAAAGTCCAAATTATGAGATAAAATGTCAAAAATATCAAATAAAATGTCAAAATTATGAGATAAAATGTCAAAGATATCAAATAAAATGTCAAAATTATGAGATAAAATGTCAAAAATATCAAATAAAATGTCAAAATTATGAGATAAAATGTCAAAAATATCAAATAAAATGTCAAAATTATGAGATAAAATGTCAAAAATATCAAATAAAATGTCAAAATTATGAGATAAAATGTCAAAAATATCAAATAAAATGTCAAAATTATGAGATAAAATGTCAAAAATATCAAATAAAATGTCAAAATTATGAGATAAAATGTCAAAAATATCAAATAAAATGTCAAAATTATCTGATAAAATGTCAAAAATATCAAATAAAATGTCAAAATTATCAGATAAAAAGTCAAAAATGCCAAATAAAATGTCAAAATTATGAGAAAAACTGAGTAAATTATGTATATAAATATATAAATATAATATATATATATAAATTTTCCTGTTCAAAATATGTGTAGATATTTTCCAAACATCCAAATATTGGTGTGGACACGTCGTTAACGTCCATTCTTAATTTTACGCCACACGCACACGCCATAAAAATCCACACAAATGTTGACGTGAAAACAAGCCAAAGTCAAGCGGCCTTTGTTCAAGGTAAGTATGTACTTAGATTTAATAGAACAAACAGTCATTCGGCAGAAGCTGCTTCGTCTGCAGAAGAACACACAGAGGGAACGTTCCCCGTTGAAAACCTTTGTCCTTTTTTATATATGATCACTGAGCGCGGCGCTGATTTAGTGCGGCTCGATCCACCAACACTTCCTGGGCTGTAAAAACAACAATCAGCCTCTTTGGATTAAAAGGCCATATGTCCTTTAACAACTACTACACAAAATAAAAAATGAAAAAAGATGCTGACTACCAGGGGGCGGGGCTAAATAACATCTCCCCTAATGCTTTTAATCTTCTTATGATATCTTTATTATAGCCTTTAACCTTCCTGTGTTCAGTCAGTCACACAAACCCCCTGAACCTTCACTTCTAAACTGCACTCACACACATTTACTCCACATATTAACTCTACTTTTACATCACATAGTTCACACTTTACTTCAACTTCTGTGTATAATGTGTAAAAATTAGGGGAGTTAGGGAACATTTCATTAGATTTATTCTAGAAGCATTTGACTTGTAGACCAGTGTTACTGGATGATTCAGTAAAATGAAAAATAATGACCAAAATATTCAGTAAAATAAAAAAAAAAAAGACCAAAATATTCAATAAAATGAACAAAAATTACCAAAATATTCAGTAAAATAAACAAAAATGTGTAAAATAATCAGTACAATTTGCAGAAATGAACAAAATAATCAATAAAATGAACAAAAATTATCCAAAAAAATTCTGTAAAATGACCAAAATTTTGAGTAAAATTAACGAAAATGAACAAAATATTCAGTAAAATTATCAAAATATTCAGCAAAATACACAAAAATAATCCAAATATTTAGTAAAATGAACAAAAATGACCAAAATATTCAGTAAAATAATCAAAAATGTGTAAAATATTCAGTACAATTTGCAGAAATGAACAAAATAATCAATAAAATGAACAAAAATGATCCACAAAAATTCTGTAAAATGACCAAAATTTTCAGTAAAATTAACGAAAATGAACAAAATATTCAGTAAAATGATCAAAATATTCAGCAAAATACACAAAAATAATCCAAATATTTAGTAAAATGAACAAAAATTACCAAAATATTCAAGAACTTGATGAAAATATTCAATAAAATGAACAAAAAGCACCAAAATATCCAGTAAAATTAACAAAAATAAACAAATTAATAGTCATATAATAATACTCACATTTTACATGTAAAAGATCTAATTCATTCCAAGACCCCAAATACTAACCCTCAAACCCTTTAAAATTATACAAATGTACAGATTTTTTATGAAATATGTATTTAAAGAAAACATAGATGTATATTTTAGTCGGTCCAGGCTAATGTCAGTGTCTGGAACAGAAGAGTTGATCCAGGTCTGGGTCAGAATGAGGACGCATCAGTCTGGTGGATCATGTTTGTGTTTGTGTTGGGGGGGGGTTCTCATCTCCATGTTTTTAACAGTTTTCCTTCAGCTGATGATAGTCTGTGGGTCATATACTCTTCTGAACTAGCTGGTCTATACGTGGAGAAATGTGTTACCGTGTTACCATGGAGACACAACAGCTGCAGACAAACGGTCCCATGGTAACGAAAAGCATCATGGGTAGCTCCCTCATAGCCAATGGGATGATACGTACAGTACGTATGTGACGTTTTTAGGTTATGTACAGTAATGTACTGTATTTTCAGTTTCCTTTTCTAAATAGAAATGTATTTTGTATTCAGAGACGAAAAATTCAGGTAAAGGTTTTTCATAACTTGGATTTTTCATTATTTGGGGTTTTTATAAGTAGAGGTATGACTGTACTTAAACAAAAATGAACAAAAGAATCAAGATATATATATATATATATATATATATATATATATATATATATATATATATATATATATATATATATAAAATATTTCTAAAATACAGAAAAAAACACCAAAAAATTTGCAAAAATATGAATATATTAAATCTGTCAAATGATTAAATCACAGGGTTGATTTGGATTAATATGTATATATATATATATATATATATATATATATATATATATATATATATATATATATATATATATATATATATATATATATATATAAACATGTGACTTGTAGACCAGTGTTACTGAAATGAACAAAATGAACAAAATAATCAATAAAATGAAATAAAAATGACTAAAATAATCAACCAAAAAAGTATTATTATTATTATCATTATTATTATTATTATTATTTATTTTATTTTTTAGGGTATATTTATTTATATTTTTGTGTTTCTTAGTGTAGTTTTATGTATTTTGTTTGAAATTTGAGTAAAAAAAAACCCAACCCTAAACCAGAACAGTGGATCAACATTAAGTGGATTAATCCAAATTAATCCAAAGCATCCGTATGATTAATGTCATTAATATTGTTAATCATTTGTGAACTCTAATGTTTACACAGAATTTGCAGTAAAGTGTGTACACCTGAAATATACGACAGAAAAAAACTCCAGCTAATATGTTGAGAAATGTGTTTGACAAAGGTCTGTTTGACCTTTAGTTTGACTTTTATTCAGATAATTGTTCTGTTTTCCACCTTTTGGATAAAACGTAGCCTGACACTGGGTAAGTAGAAACTCTCATCATCCTAAAACAAGACGTGCTGCAGCGTTCAGCAGCAAAATAAAGCAATAAACAAGTCCAAATAAATACATCTAAACATGTGCACACGTGCAATTTTATCTGAATTTTGGTATTTAGAAGATTCAGAGTGAATGATGATATGTGACAATCAGTCACAGCAATTAGTGTTACTGTTAAGAAGGCTTTTTGTTTTCTCTCACCCATACAGAATGTCACAAATAAATCCTCACTCGCATTTGCATATTAATTGGATCTGAGACGTCAAGCATCTTTCATTAAGCAAAATGATCTGCATATTTGGAGACATAAAATAGTTTATTTCAATGTGGGAACAGAAGTCATTGAAAATTGACCGCATATGGGATGTAAACTTTGGCTGATCCATTAACCCTTTACCCTCTGGCGCTGGATTTGAACACAAAGCAACAACAGGCTGATTAACAATACGATGATGTTTGTCTCACTGGAACAAATGAAAGACCAAGAAAAGAGCACTTAACACACCTTTGTTTTTAACAACGGGGACATTTTAAAGAGATTATACGCAGGAAAAATCAGTTTAGCTCATTTTTTTTTTTAGATGATTGGGTGGTGCAGTGCAGGGCCGTGCAGAGACCTTTGGTGGGGCAGGGGCTCACTTTTTTTTTTAATTTAAAACGGGCAAGTAAACAACATTTTCAAACAAGTGAACTTTATTTTAAAGTAAATTTCAATAATAACAATAATGTCTGTTTGTATACGTGTGTGTGTGTAAATATATATATTAGGGCATTAACAGAAATGGGGAAAAAAAGACACGTCTATCTGAAGAGGCATTCGTTAGCTAATCTGCGTGATATAAGCAGCATCCGTTAGCTAACCTGAGTGAGCAGCAGCATGATGTGGACAGTGTGGTGTGTGTCTTGGCCACTGAATTAAACTTTTTGCACTTAATATAAAACGTGAGGACGTGTGACAGACGTGTGGACAGTCCAGTTTTAGAGCCGTGGGTCCAGACATATGTTCACCTACTGATGTTAAATTTAACAGAAAACTCTTTGCTAACGTTAGCCTTTGTTTTGTTGTTGTTAAAATGTCAATGCTTGTGTGTTTTCAGTGGATATTGTTACGTTCCAGTGAACTTTAACACCCGTTGCTCATTGATGGACAGACGTTTTTTGTTTTGTTTTATTTTTTAGCTGTTTGTCTGTTTTTCTTCAGTTGACAATGTGATGATGTCATCACTACATGTCAACTCGACACCGACTTTAATGATGGATAAGTCGACTTGAAAAAAACTGAAATGTTTAATGCCCTTATATATATATATATATATATATATATATATATATATATATATATATATATATATATATATATATATATATATATATATAATATATATATATATATATATATATAACATCAAAATCACACTCAGCTGTTTTTTTCATGGTAGAAAAATGACTTTAGGTGGAACAACAGAGTTTTACCGTTACTTCCTCATCTATTCTATTCTATTCTATTCTATTCTATTCTGTTCTGTTATAATCTGTTCTGTTGTATTTTTCTGTATTTTATTATTTTGTATTGTATTGTATTGTTTTTTTATTGTATGTTACATTTTATTCTATTCTAATATTATAGATATATTCTATCTTATTGCATTTTATTTTACTCTTCCATTCCATTCCATTCTATTCTATTTTATTCTATTCTATCTTATTCTATTTTATTTTATTCTTTCTATTTTATTCTATTCTATCTTAGTCTATTCTATTCTATTCTATTCTGTTCTATTCTATTCTATTCTATTCTATTCTATTCTATTCTATTCTATTCTATTCTGTTCTATTCTATTCTATTCTATTCTATTCTATTCTATTCTATTCTATTCTGTTCTATTCTATTCTATTCTATTCTATTCTATTCTATTCTATTCTATTCTGTTCTATTCTCTTCTCTTCTATTCTTTTCTATTCTATTCTATACTATTCTGTTCTGTTCTATTCTATTCTGTTCTGTTCTATTCTATTCTATCCCATATGCAACAGTTAGTTTTAAATCGTCCAGATCCTGTTCTTCTCTAAAACTCATCATCCTGTTTGAATCAGCAGCAGTTTTGTTGTTGTTGTTGTTGTTGTTTTTATTTATTTTATTTTTATCTTCTTTTGGGGATTATCCCCCAGTGGGAACCCCAACACCCGTGATTACCCCCCCCCCCTCCGTGTGTGTCATCTGCACTCGTCTTTCAAACTTTCCTCTCCATGTCTCCAAACTCCCGTTAATCGCCATGACGACCCCCTCTGCCTCCAAACGCCTCGTTTACACACAACGTCCTTTTGTTTCTGTCACATCCTGCACTGTGACTCCACTTCCACGAGATAAATAAAATAAAATAAAATGATTGCGTTCCAAAAAAAAAAAAAAAAAAAAATCCCAGGACAAACATAAGTGGTGGGCAGGGTGTATGTGGGGGTGGGTGTGTGTGTGTGTGTGTGGGGGGGGGGTTGTTTGTCTGAAATCAGTGTGTGTCAGACACGGCCGTGGCTTTGTTTGTGGATGTGACTGGGCTCCGTTCTAAAGGGAAAAGTGACATTGGTTGGTTCGATACGATTAAGGCGCAGGGGCCGGTAATGGAAAATTAAAAAAAAAAAAAAAAAAGGGTGTGCGTATGCCGGGGTCTTCTACAGAGTTAGGGGCTCGACTGGTGAATAATTTGATTAGGTTGCAGGGGAATATATCTGGAGGATTATGTAAATGGCGGTGCCCCCGTGCAGAATTCTTTTGAACTCTTCACAACTCACATCTGCCGGGGTCGACAGCTAGACAGGACGGCTGCCTGGTTCCTCTGTGTTGGAGGAAGGTGCTTAAAGGTCATTTTACTACAAACACACTCGTCCTCAAAGACCTCTCTTCCATCCGCAAAGAACTTCAATTTATTTTCTGTTGATGCCCATGCAATTATCATTTTCTTTGAGTCAACAATAGCTGAGCTTAGGACAATTATTGTTGTATACTAATTAGCCCGACTGTGTGTGTGTGTGTGTGTGTGTGTGTGTGTGTCACCAGTAACCTCCTCCTGCTAACTTGCTGTTATATGTACACACTGGAATAGCTTTGACCTGTTTACAATATATTTAATGCAATATCAGCCTCTCCCTCTGCGCCTTCTGATTATCTCACAATTTTGACTTTTTATCTCATGATTGGGACTTTTTATCTGATATTTTTGACTTTTTATCTGATATTTTTGACTTTTTATCTGATATTTTTGACTTTTAATCTGATATTTTTGACTTTTTATCTGATATTTTTGACTTTTTATGTGATATTTTTGACTTTTTATCTGATAATTTGGTCCATTTATCTCACAATTTTGTCTTTTTATCTCATGATTGGAACTTTTTGTTTCATAATTGTGACTTTTTATCTGATCATTTGGTCTTTTTATCTCACAATTTTGTCTTTTTATCTCATGATTGGGACTTTTTATCTGATAATTTTGACTTTTTATCTCATTATTATGAATTTATATCTCGTAATTCTGACTTCTTATCTCATATTTTTGACTTTTTATCTGATAATTTGGTCTATTTATCTCACAATTGTGTCTTTTTATCTCATGATTGGGACTTTTTATTTCATAATTTTTACTTTTTATCAAATGACTTTGACTTTTTGTCTCACATTTTTGACTTTATCTCACACTTTTGACTTTTTATTTTATAATTTGGTCTTTTTTATCTCACAATTGTATCTTTTTATCTCATGATTATGACTTTTTATCTCATATTTTTGACTTTTTATCTCACAATTTTGTCTTATCTCACGATTATGACTTTTTATCAAATAACTGACTTTTTTTCTCACAATTTTTTACTTTATCTCACAATTTAGACTTTTTATCTCATATTTTTGGCTTTTTATCTGATAATTTGGTCTTTTTTTATCACACAATTTTGTCTTTTTTATCTCATAATTTGACTTTTTATCTCATAAAAAGTCATATAGTCCAGTGCACAAAGATCTTCAATTTAATTTCTGTTGATGCCCATGCAATTATCATTTTCTTTGAGTCAACAATAGCTGAGCTTAGGACAATTATTGTTGTATACTAATTAACCCGACTGTGTGTGTGTGCGTCCATGTGTGTGTGTGTGTGTGTGTGTCACCAGTAACCTCCTCCTGCTAACTTGCTGTTATATGTACACACTGGAATAGCTTTGACCTGTTTACAATATATTTAATGCAATATCAGCCTCTCCCTCTGCGCCTTCTGATTATGAGATTTTTCCCCCAAGCCTTATTTGGTGTATTTCTGGGTGGGGATATGTTTGTGTTGAGCGCTATGGCAACCAAAGTCAAGGTGACCAAGAGCATGTTGCACACATTAGATTACCAGAATAGAGGCAGGAGACAATGCAGTCAGCACAAAATAGCATTTATCTAACAGCCTGATTGTAGGGATTTCAGAGACCATCCCTGGGCTGGCAGTGGATTTATTGCCTTGGTGAGTTTGACCAATGCGCCGCCTCAATGCCTCTCACAGCTTGTTACGTGGCAAATGGACACAGTGTCTTGTGTAGATACTGTATTCCTGCTCACTAAGGTCACATGACTGCTTTATATGACTTTATATGGACACCACTGGTGGTTAAGGCTGGATACGTTTATACATGATGTGGTGGTGGTGGGGGGACGGGAGGGGGGGGTTATTCTGGATTATTTATGTGGAATAAAATAATTCTGAATTAACGTTTTTATCACCCTACATAACCCTAACCCTATAAGGCGCACGTAAAATACTTTGATTTTCTCCAAAAATGACAGCGCACCTTCTATATGGATTAATTCTGGTTGTGCTTAGTGACTTTTTATCATAATTTAGATTTTTTAATGTAAGAAGTTTGAGTTTTTGTCACATAATTTTGGCTTTTTATCTCTTAAATTTGACTTTTGAATTTCAGAATTTTGACTTTTTAACTCAGAATTTAGATTTTTTTATCTCATAATTTTGACTTTATATATATATATATATATATATATATATATATATATATATATATATATATAAATAAGTGCATTAATGACAGTTTTTTTCAAGTCGACTTATCTGTCGAAGTCGAGTCGACGTGTCATGATGACATCATTACACTGTCATGCGGCTAAAAACAAACAAACAAACAAAACATGGACACACGTCTGTCCAGTAATGAACAACTTGTATTAAAGTTCACTGTAACGTAACAATGTCCACTGACAAGACACAAGCATTAGCATTTTAACTCCAACAAAACAAAGGCTAACGTTAGCAAAGAGTTTTATGTTAAATTTAACTGAACATCAGTAGGTGAACATATGTCTGGACCCACGGCTCAAAAACTGGACTGTCCACACGTCTGTCACACGTCTGTCCACACGTCTGTCCACACGTCTGTCCACACGTCTGTCACACGTCCTCACTATTTATATTAAGTGCAAAAAGTTGAATTCAGTGGCCAAGACACACACCACACTGTCCACATCATGTTTGAGGGAAAAAAAAAAAGAGTGTGTTGTTTTAATGCGCGTTATCTGTGCTGTTTGTCACTCAGGTTAGCCGATACCTCTTCAGATAGCTGTGCCGTTTGTTTTTGTTTTCATCTAAAGTGAATTACAGTGGTACCTCTACTAACAAAAGCCCCAGATAACGAAAAATTCAAGTCATGAAAAACCTTTACCTCAATATTTCGCCTCTGAATACGAAAGAAATTTCTATTTACGAAAGGAAACTGAAACCTTTGACACATAAATACAGTCCATTACTATTATAATTATATTACTATAATTACATAATGTACGTAAATATGTCACCTGCGTACTGTACGTAGCATCCCATTGGCTATGAGGGAGCTACCCATGATGCTTTTCGTTACCCTTTGACCCTCATTCATCCCGGAGTGGCGCTGTTTGGCTGTGGCTGTTGTGTCTCCATGGTAACACAGACACTTTAATGGTCCTTTCTCCACCTATAGACCAGTGCTTTTAGGATCAAAGTTCTGCTGAACGAAGACTATATGACCCACAGACGATCATCAGCTTCAAGAAAATTGTTTAAGCTACGAGCTAACCGACCACCACTTCCTGCTCGCCAACGTACGCTCACTGGAAAACAAAGTGGACTACCTGAAGCTGGATTTAAACATAAACATGATCCACCAGACTGATGCGTCCTCATTCTCACCCAGACGTGGATCAACTCTTCTTCTAAAATCTAAATCTACTGTTTCTTTTAACACATATTTCATGCAGAATTTATCATTTTTTATAATTTTGAAAGGGTTTGAGGGGTAGTATTGGGGGCCTTGGAACGAACCAGGCCTTTAAATACGACTCTACTTAAGAAAAAGTCACGGTATCAAAACACTTCTGGAATAAATTCATTTTGTAAGTAGAGGTACCACTGTATTTCCACACATGCTTTGTGTGTCTGTCACTGTCTTTTGTTTTGTCAGCCCACCACAACTGTCTTACCTGCAGCAGCCACGTCTGGTTTATGTCTGGTCTGTGTTTACGCACAGAGAGAGAGAGAGAGAGAGAGAGAGAGAGAGGGAGAGAGAGAGAGAGAGAAAAATAACATGTGAGTTGACAAGTTGACATTTTAGTTAATGCCCTAATATATATATATATATATATATATATATATATATATATATATATATATATATATATATATGTATGTATTAATTACACCTACATATACACATTAGTTTAATAACACTATATATACATTATTTAAATTACATGTATGTATACATTAGTTTAATTACAACTATATATACACATTATTTTAATCTCTCTCTCTCTCACACACACACACACACACACACACATAAAGTGTAAATATATTCTTATTTTTCAGTGTCCATCTTTGTGGTGTGTTAAATAAACAGTCAAAGTCAGTGTTTCTTTTACAAACACAACATTCTTTCATGTGTTTACAGAACAGCTGCACTTTTCATTTTTCAGCTGTTTTTCAGTTAAAGCTCAGAACAGTAAAGAGTTAAAGCAGTTGGTTTATTGAAACTTCCTTCCACATGTTGTGACCCCCCCACCACCCCCCCACCCCCCCCCCCTCCTCTTTAATACTGTGATGGATCTGTGAAATATGGGGAATGTCTGACTCGGTGCTTATGTGTTCTCTCAGTCACTTTTCCCTTTTGGTTCTGAAGTCGTGAAATATTGACTGAAAATAAAGCTGACAAAAACCTCCCACTTCCCTTATTTGAGGTGTTTTTCTTATTTTTTTTTTTTCTGTTCCTAGTGGAATGTATGCAGGGCAGTAAGCGGTTACTTCACCAACAGGAAGGATGATACAAGGACATACTGTAATTATGTTCAATGATACAGATTCAGCCCAGTTTTCACTTGTAAAACTTGAGCAATCAGTTTAGGAATCTAAAAGAATCCTCTTTTGTGGTTGTCATGTGCTGCTCTGCCCCGGCGTGTGACCACTTGTTGAAGGGGTTGGGAGTGATTTAGGGAGGGCAGCTGGATGACACACATTTTTATTTATCTATTCTGAGAGCCCTTTATTTTTGCAAGCAGTTCTCAGCTTGCACTTGGTGCTTTCATGACTTTGTGGCATATTTTATGAATTGTGTGAAAACAGTATGACTAACTGGAGGAACAGCTGAGAGGGAGAATGGGGGGGAAAGTGAGAAAAGAAGCTATAGATGTCAAACAGAGGACAAAGCACAATTTGTCTAGTTTCCCTCAGATCTGTTGAGAAAAAAAAAGAAAAAATAAAGCTCTTGATCACAGATGTCAAACATAAGGCCCGCGGGCTAAATCAGGCCCGCCAAAAGGGTTCAATCTGGGTCGTAGGTTGAATAACAATGAAGATATTAAGTGTGGAAAAATGATATTTTGACTTTTTATGTGATAATTTAGACTTTTATCTCATAATTTTGGCGTTTTATCTGATAATTTTTACTTTTTATCTAATAGTTTTGACTTTTTACCTCATAATTTTGCGTTTTTATCTCATACTTTTAACTTTTTATCTAATAATATTTGCCTTTTATCTAATCATATTGACTTTTTATCTCATAATTTTGACTTTTTATCTCATAATTCACATTTTTTATCTAAATATTTGTACTTTTTATCTAATAATTTTGGCTTTTATCTCATAATCCACAATTTTTATCTAAATATTTTTACTTTTTATCTCATAATTTTTTACTTTTTATCTCATAATTTTGACTTTTTATCTCATAATTTTGACTTTTTATCAAATAATTTTGGCTTTTTATCTCATAATTCACATTTTTTATCTAAATATTTGTACTTTTTATCTAATAATTTTGGCTTTTATCTCATAATCCACATTTTTTATCTAAATATTTGTACTTTTTATCTAATAATTTTGGCTTTTATCTCATAATCCACATTTTTTATCTAAATATTTGTACTTTTTATCTAATAATTTTGGCTTTTATCTCATAATTCACATTTTTTATCTAAATATTTGTACTTTTTATCTAATAATTTTGGCTTTTATCTCATAAGCCACAATTTTTATCTAAATATTTTTACTTTTTATCTCATAATTTTTTACTTTTTATCTCATAATTTTGACTTTTTATCTCATAATTTTGACTTTTTATCAAATAATTTTGGCTTTTATCTCATAATTCACAGTTTTTATCTAATGATTTTGACTTCACTTAATGCACCTTACAGTGCAGAAAATACTACAGATTTTAATGTAAAAAAGTCAAATGACATGAAAATCTTTACATTAATAAACCATTGTTTTACAAAAACCTGAACAAATATGAAGCAGCTGAAACATATGAAGAGAAGTCAGTGTGATTTTCCACATATTCTGCCTGTTACTAAATGTTTAGTGTATTTCTAATGTAAATGTCAGTTGTTCTGCACATGTGCAGTAGACACACTGACAGACTGAGGCAGAAAATGGTTAAAAATGTTGTTTTTCTGAACACGTGTCCAGTTGTGGATGTTCTTCACATTCTACATGTAAACATTATCATAATGTCATGTGACTCTTTTCACTGTTACTATTTGACTGGTCTGGTTCTTTTCACATCATGTTGAACTGAATGTGGAACTGAACTAACATGACCTTTGACCCCACTACTGTAGATGATTTGTCTTTACTGGAAACATGTCCAGAGACCTTCAGTTCGTCACTATCAGGATGCTTTGAAAAATGATCCTTGAAAATCCTTAAATAAGTAACATACACAGTAAAAAAAAAATTATAAATATAGAAAATGTTAAGATGTGTTAAAACACACGTTAAAAAAAACACACACACAGACGTCGTCTCTTTTAACAGATCTTAAAATGTTTGTGTTTTTAACATATTTTTAAAATACATTTTTACATCTGTGTATATCTTTAACATTTTTCTTTCCTCACATTTTAACATCTGTTTGTGTTTTTGCCATTTTTACACACATTTTAATATCTGTTTTTTAACATCTCTTTGAACACATCTTAAAAAATGCATTTTTACCATCTTTTTTAAAACAAATTTTTAGATTTTGTTTTTAATACCTTTTATATAACACATTTTTACATCTCTGTGAATTTTAACATCTTTTTTTTGTATTTTTACCATCTTTTTTAAAAACAAATTTTAACATTTTGTGTTTTTAACTTCTTTTTATACACGTTTTTACACCTCTCTGTTTTTAATGTCTTTTTTTTTAACACATCTTAAAAAAATTTCTGTATTTTTACCATATTTTTTAAAACAAATGTAAACATTTTGTGTGTTTTTAACATCTTTTTGAAAACACATTTTAACATTTTTGTGTTTTTAATGTCTTTTATAAAACAAATGTTAACATTTTTGTGTTTTTAACAACTTTTTGAACACATTTTTACATCTCTGTTTTTAATGTCTTTTTTTTACACATCTTAACATTTTTTCTGTATTTTTACCATCTTTTTAAACACTTTTTAACATCTGTTTATGTTTTTTAACATCTCGTTTAACACATCTTAATTTGTTTTTGCATTTTTAACATCTTTTTTTAAAACAAATGTTAATATTTTGTGTTTTTAACATCTTTATTAAAACACATTTTAACATGTTGTGTGTTTTTAACATCTTTATTAAAACACATTTTAACATGTTGTGTGTTTTTAACATCTTTTTAAACACATTTTAACATGTTGTGTGTTTTTAACATCTTTATTAAAACACATTTTAACATGTTGTGTGTTTTTAACATCTTTATTAAAACACATTTTAACATGTTGTGTGTTTTTAACATCTTTTTAAACACATTTTAACATCTGTTTCTGTTTTTTAACATCTCTTTTAACACATCTGAACATTTTTAATCCTTTTCCACAGTTGTTATGTTTCACATGTACTGTCGTTATAGCTAACCACACCTTTACACATTTCTTCTTTTTTATTCAGCTTTATTTTTTCTCATGTCGTGTTTTCCCCTGACGCTCTTCAGCGCCCCCCCAGGGGAGGCCACGCCCCCCCCCCCAGGGGAAGACCGCCTCACTATTTGAAAACCGCTGAACCAGAGGACAAAACAATCTGTCTAGTTTCCCTCAGATGTGTCAAAAACAGGGACAGAGACCAGGGCCGATCCAGGGCGTGAGGAATGTCAAATGTTGAGATATTTAAAGTTTTGTGGCGTAAATGAAATATTATTGAAGAAGTTGATGTTTTGTGTCGGTGGCCACAGCTCCTAACATACTGCACTATATTCATGTGTGTTTCTCACGGCTGTGTGAAGCCTCTGCAGGCATCTGAATATGTGATTGTTCTGTTCCGCTACGTGTGTGAGGATAGATACGGAGGCATTATTACCCAGGAGAGGTCAGAGGTCAAGCATTAAGCTAGCTGCCTGCTTGGATCCCTGCAGCAGAGATTTGACTGGAAATACTCCTGTGTCTTGTCTAAATAATCAAGCAGTCCTTCAGTGTACAAATATGAAAACTGATAAATAAACACCAGAGACTGAGATTAAGAGGAAGTGTGATGGCGAGGAGCCCACGGACACGAGCCCACGGACACGAGCCCACGGCGGGAAAGTCAAGAGTTTTTTCATCCTCTTCATTATAGACGAACAGAGCAGAGTTTACAGCAGAGGTGTCGAATTACTGTTAGTTCACTACAGTCACTTCAATGTGATCTGGGTGGGTGGGACAGGGGGTGGGTGAGCGGGTGGGTGGGTGGGTTTGATGGGTGGGTGGGTGGTTGTTTGGGTGTTTGGGTGGGTGAGTGGGAGGGTGGGTGGGTGGAAGGACAGACGGGATGAGTGGATGGGTGGAGTGGGTGGGTGGATGGGTCTTTGGGTGGGTGGGTGGTAGAGGGGGTGGGTGAGTGGATGGGTGTTTGGGTGGGTGAGCAGGTGGGTGGACGAGTGGGTGGATGGGTAGGTGGGTTGGTGGGTGGTATGTTTGAATGGGTGGGTGGGTGTTTGGGTGGGTGGAAGGATGGACGGATGGGTGGGTGGGTGGGTGGGTGGACAGACGGGAGTGCGGGTGGGTGGATGAGTGGGTGGGTGGGTGGGTGGATGGGTGGGTGGGTTGGTTGGGTGTTTGGATGGGTGGATGGGTGGGTGGGTCTTTGAGTGGGTGGGTCTTTGAGTGGGTGGGTGTTTGGGTGGGTGGGTGGGCGAGTGGACGAGTCGGTGGATGGGTGGGTTGGTGGGTGGTTGTTTTTTTTGACAGACGGGTGGGTGGGTGGATGAGTGGATGAGTGGATGGGTGGGTGTGTCTTTGAATGGGTGGGTGGGTGAGCGGGTGTGTGGGTGGGTGGGTGGACAGACGGGTGGGTGGGTGAACGGGTGGAAGGGTGGATTTTTGTAAAAGGATGTTTGTTCTCATAAATTCTTTCACATAATTTAACATTTTTACATAAAAATCTGCAGTTTTCATTATTTCTAGATAATTCTGATCATATTTTCTGTTCTGACCCAGTGCACATTAGGTCATAACTTAACTAGTGACATATTTCATCATTGTGTCTACTGTACATGTGCAGAACAACTGACATTTACATTATAAACGTAAATCTCTTCATATGTTTCAGCTGCTTCATGCTTTTTGGATTTTCTACTTTTTGTAATAGTTGACTATATTTTTATGTGTTTGTAAATCTTTTCATTATTTTAGTTTTTTGTTAGATTCTGTTCTTTTGTTCCTATTTTACAAATAGTTAAATTTTTGTTCTTTCCCCAAAATGTTTTACTTAATTTTTGGTGTTCTTAAGTTTTTCAGTGAATGAATCTTTCTTTAATTTAGTTCTTTTTGTATTCTGACTCACTCATTTATAATTCCAGAGTGAATCCTGCATCCTGCCAAGTGTCATTTTAACAATATTTTAACTCAATTATAACTAACATTTCCATTACAAATACACTTAACATTTAGTAACAGTCAGAATATTTATAAAATCACACTAAATTTCATGTTTATTAAGGTTATTCACATTTTTTATGAAAAGATTTTTTTGTCAATATAAAGTTTTACATAATTTTCCTTTTTTTTTTTTACACTTAAACTAAATAAAATCTGCAGTTTTCATTATTTCTAAATAATTCTGATCATATTTTCCTGTTGTGACCCAGTATAGATCTACTTATTCTGTATCTACAACCTTAAATCTAATCTTTTTGTCATCAGTGATTGTTAAAATATTCAGTGTAATTCATCCTATGGGCCCAGATGGGACCCTTTGGCGGGCCATGTTTCGCCCCCCAGGCCTTATGTTTGACACCAGTAGTTTACAGGGTCTTGTTCAGGAACAGGAATACCCTGTTGGTGTCATTCTGTTACCTTTAGTCTCATTTTCTTGGTTTCATAACAATGTTATTTGACCTTCTACATAGGAACAGTTTGTTTTAACCTCATTCCTCTGAAAATGTAGGAAAACAATGGAAGCGGCTGCGGTAGGAAGTCACATCTGAGCGTATCAAAAACAGATTAGAAACTGAAGAAAAGGCCAAAATACATGTGTATGTGGAGGAAAACATCAGCCCTGATAAAGACAAACACAACACAGTGGAACACAACAACATGGAGATAAACTTTCTAATGGATTCCACTTCCACTTTTCAGGGATTCTGTGGTTTTTGTTTTTTTTTATGTTTTATTTTATTTTTTTGTGTGTATTCACCACAAACTCCTGCAACGTTCACTTAACTGTGGAGAAAAGTTTGAAAAACGTGTTAACTGCAAATATACAATCAGTTTTTAAAACATAACAATTTAATATAGCAACTAATAATGTTATAAAAACTCATAATGGAATAAAAGTTAATGATATCAGAATTTAAAGGTAATAAAAAGTAATAATGTAATAAAAGTTAATAATGTATTAAAAGTTCATAATATAATAATTTAAATATAATTAAAGTTAATAATGTAGTAAAAGTTCATAATGTCATAATTTAAATCTAATAAAAGTTAATAATGTAATAAAAGTTAATAATATCATAATTTATATGTAATAAAAAGTTAATAATATAATAAAAGTTAATAATATCATAATTTAAATGTAATAAAAGTTAAAAATGTAATAAGAGTTAATAATCTATAAAAGTTCATAATGTATTAAAAGTTCATAATATAATAATTTAAATATAATTAAAGTTAATGTAGTAAAAGTTCATAATATAATAATTTAAATATAATTAAAGTTAATGTAGTAAAAGTTCATAATATAATAATTTAAATATAATTAAAGTTAATAATGTAGTAAAAGTTCATAATGTCATAATTTAAATCTAATAAAAGTTAATAATGGAATAAAAGTTCATGATATAATGATTTAAATGTAATAAAAGTTAATAATGTAATACTTTATTACATTTTTATCTCAGTTATATAGTAAATCATAATGTAATAAAAGTTAATAATGTGATAAAAATAAATGTTGATAAAGCAACTTTTTTCACATTATGAACTTTTATTACATTATAGCTGAGTTAATAATATAATAACTTATTACATCATGCGCTCATAATTTTGAGTCATTTATTACTTTATGAACTTTTATTACATTTAAACAATTACATTATGTGTTGCTATAGTAACCTGCTTTGTTTTAAAACACTGATCATACTGTAGCATATACAATTAAAAGTCAGTTTATTGCATTATAAGTCGATTAATGAACTTTTATATTTATATTTTATAGTTACATATATTGGTCACACTATATAACATGTTATGAATGTGTTTTGATTCTTTAAAGGAGTGATATAATTATATTTATCTTTATAAATGTGCTCTACATAAAGTCTAAATGTTGTGTTTGGGTTTGAATTATTCATTTATTCATATTCACTGCTCCATCTTTAAACTTGTTTTAACTAATGACACCAGAAAAGACGTTTAAAACACTGGCCTTTTAAACTGAAAATTAAACTGATATCAAACCTTTAGTAAATATTCTTATCATCAAACAGTATTTTACACATTAACTGCAGATGGTTTCATAGTTCTGTCAAAATTAATGCACATTAATCCAACATAATCTGTGGATCATTCATTGTTTTTTTTTTTCAAAATAAAAGCAAAAATAAGACAATGAAAAAAACAACTTTTTTTTTTGTCATTATTTGTTTCCAAAACGAAAACTATCATTTGTCGGGTGTTGTTTTCTGTGGTTTAAAAGAATTATTGAATGTGTTTTAAAATGTTCTATCTTTTGAGTAAAAAAAAAAAAAAAAAAGAAAAGAAAGTTGACCGACATAAAATGTTTTGATCATTATTACCGTATTTGCTGCACTATAAGGCTCACTGGATTATAAGACACATTAAGTGAAGTCAAAATTATGATCGGTCGGGTCGTTTGTCATTTGAGATAAACATTAAATGGATAGTTTGGTATTTTTAATATGAATCTGTATGGGATTAATGTTTTTAATGTGGTGATAAAAAGTGAAAATTATGAGACAAAAAAAATCTAAATTATGAGATAAAAGTCTAAATTGTGAAATAAAAAGTAAAAAGTATGAGATAAAAAGTCAGAATTATGAAATAAAGAGTAAAAATTATTAGATGAAAAGTAAAAATGATGTGATAAAATATCAAAATCATGAGATAAAAAGTCAAATTATGAGATAAAATAATCTAAATTATGATATGAAAAGTGTAAAATTCTAAAATAAAAAGTGTAAATTGTGAGATAAAATATCAAAATCATGAGATAAAAAGTCAGAATTGTGAAATAAAAAGTCTAAATTATGAGATAAAAAGTCAAATTATGAGATAAAAAAATCTAAATTATGAGATAAAAAGTCAAAATTGTAAAATAAAAAGTGTAAATTGTGAGATAAAATGTCAAAATTATGAGATAAAACGTTTAAATTTCCAGTCATTAAGCAAAACCAGAGTTAATCCATATTTCCATATTATAAGAAAATGTAAATATTTTAAGTGCACCTTATAGTCTAGATAATACAGTAATTCTCCTGAATGTGTTTAAAGGTGTTAAAGTGTAACTAGTGACAGTGGTGCTGGTGTTAGTGTGGAGCAGTTGTGGACTTTTATGTGTGGATCTGAACACAGGGACACAGTTAGACTGAACATTATCACAAACTCAAAATAACCCAGAATTCACCAGTTCCTTATTAGGACATAAAGCACAATGGGAAGGAAGTGAACAAAAATTTATTGACAGGCTAGTGTTCCTTTGAGTGGAAGCACAGGACAACATAACCTAAGATAGAACTGAGTGGACTGGACCACCTGGACTGGACCTGCTGGACTGGACCACCTGGACTGGACCATCTGGACTGGAACTGCTGGACTGGACCATCTGGACTGGACCCACTGGACTGGACCATCTGGACTGGACCTGCTGGACTGGACCTACTGGACTGGACCAACTGGACTGGACCTGCTGGACTGGACCACCTGGACTGGACCTGCTGGACTGGACCTACTGGACTGGACCACCTGGACTGGACCATCTGGACTGGACCTACTGGACTGGACCACCTGGACTGGACCATCTGGACTGGACCTACTGGACTGAACCAACTGGTCTGGACCAACTGGACTAGACCTACTGGACTGGACCACCTGGACTGGACCTACTGGACTGAACCATCTGGACTGAACCATCTGGACTGGACCTGCTGGACTGGACCTGCTGGACTGGACCATCTGGACTGGACCCACTGGACTGGACCTACTGGACTGAACCATCTGGACTGGACCTGCTGGACTGGACCTGCTGGACTGGACCATCTGGACTGGACCTGCTGGACTGGACCACCTGGACTGGACCTGCTGGACTGGACCATCTGGACTGGACCATCTGGACTGGACCTGCTGGACTGGACCATCTGGACTGGACCAACTGGACTGGACCTGCTGGACTGGACCCACTGGACTGGACCTACTGGACTGAACCATCTGGACTGGACCTGCTGGACTGGACCCACTGGACTGGACCTACTGGACTGGACCACCTGGACTGGACCTGCTGGACTGGACCACCTGGACTGAACCAACTGGTCTGGACCAACTGGACCGGACCCACTGGACTGGACCTACTGGACTGGACCTACTGGACTGGACCTGCTGGACTGTACCATCTGGACTGGACCCACTTGAGTGGACCATCTGGACTGAACCAACTGGACTGGACCATGACTAACTGTTACATTTAAAAAAAAAGTAATAAAATAATAAAATCTTAAAAATTCAATTAAATAGAAAAAATAATGAAGGAATGAAATGATCATAAAATAAATAAAAACAACTTGAATAAATAATATTTATAAAAATAAAAAAAAGTCACATATAGATAAAATGAACATAAAACATCATTTATTTCACAATTAAAATAATAATAAAAAAAAGAGAATAAGAAAATAAATGAAATAATACAAAATATAACAAATAAAAAAATAAAAAAATAAATAGATATTATAAATAAATCAATAATCCACATAAAGTGACTTTGTTAAAAACACAGACCTTCAGGGGACCTCACTGGTTTCGTTGCTATTTTTGACCTGATTCCGTCCTTGAACACGACAAGAAAACTGACAGAGTGCATGTGTGCATGTGTTTGTGAGGCGCTCCGATAGGGTGGGGGGGTGAGGGGGGGTGAGGGGGGGGGTGAGGGGGGGTATGGCGTCACTCGTGCTCCAGTTTAGGAAAAGTGACACTTTGCCTTGAAAGACTGTTCGGGGGCAGTTAGATAAGGAATTTAGTGGCTTTATCACAAATGCCACTATTTAATTTAAAAGGGTGAGGCACTTAGGTTCTGGCACCGGCCTTTCAGTCTGGTGATAAATTTACAAGAAAGTGGAAAAGATTGTAGCCTGAGGGTAGATTAGCAGGATACAAATATAGAAGTGACATTATAGTGGGTATTAGTCAGGTGTTTCTTCTAAACAAGTGTCTGGGTCCTGATAGTACTGACTGTCAAAGTGCTGCCACTGTACACACACCAGCTTTACTTTGACTTAATATGTACAAAGAAGAGTTAGAAAAGTACACGGAAAACATATACATTTAAAATACTGAAGAAAAAAAATACTAATTTAAAGTGTAAACTATCACACTGTCCTTTTTCAGCTTTTTCATTTGCACTCCCTGACTTTTTTATTATAGTTTTAACACAAATGTGGCTGATGAGGGCGGGACTTCCTTTGGTGGATTACTATTGGTTTATTTATGTTGGACAGACAGCTGTATTTTTAGTGCATTTACTAGTGCATTTAAACATGTTTTTCATGCATTTTAGTGTATCTCTGCATTTTATTTTATTTTTTTTAGTGGAGTTTAGTGTATTACTAGTGCATTTAAACATGTTTTTAGTGCATTCTAGTGTATCTCTGTGCATTTTCTTGTATTTGTTGTTTTTGGGGGGGTTGTTTTTAGTGCATTTTACTGTATTTTTAGTGCATTTTAGTGTATCTTTGCGCATTTTCTTGTATTTTTAGGGGTGTTTTTGGTGTATTTTTAGTGGATTACTATTGGTTTATTTATGTTTGACAGACAGCTGTATTATTAGTGCATTTTAGTGTATTTACTAGTGCATTTAACTGGTGGGTTGTTTTTTTTTGCATTTTAGTGTATTTTTTTGTTCATTGTAGTGTATTTTGTGCATTGTTTTTGTATATTTCATGCATTTTAGTGTACCTGTGCATTTTCTTGTATTTTTGGAGTGTTTTTGGTGTATTTTTTAGTGCATTTTAATATATATTTTGCATTTTAGTGTATTTTTTGCTGCATTTTAGTGTATTTTTTAGTTCATTGTAGTGTATTCTGTGTATTGTTTTGGTATTTTTCATGCATTTTAGTGTACCTGTGCATTTCCTTGTATTTTTTTGCTGCATTTTAGTGTATTTTTTAGTTTATTCTACTTTTTTCTGTGCATTTTAGTGTATTTTTTAGTTTATTCTACTTTTTTCTGTGCATTTTAGTGTATCTTTGCGCATTTTCTTGTATTTTTAGGGGTGTTTTTGGTGTATTTTTAGTGGATTACTATTGGTTTATTTATGTTGGACAGACAGCTGTATTATTAGTGCATTTTAGTGTATTTACTAGTGCATTTAACTGGTGGGTTGTTTTTTTGCATTTTAGTGTATTTTTTGGTGCATTTCAGTGTATTTTTTAATTCATTGTAGTGTATTCTGTGTATTGTTTTGGTATATTTCATGCATTTTAGTGTACCTGTGCATTTTCTTGTATTTTCAGGGGTGTTTTTGGTGTATTTTTAGTGCATTTACTAGTGCATTTAAACATGTTTTTCATGCATTTTAGTGTATCTCTGCATTTTATTTTATTTTTTTTAGTGGAGTTTAGTGTATTACTAGTGCATTTAACTGGTGGGTTGTTTTTTTTTGCATTTTAGTGTATTTTTTTGTTCATTGTAGTGTATTTTGTGCATTGTTTTTGTATTTTTCATGCATTTTAGTGTACCTGTGCATTTTCTTGTATTTTTAGGAGTGTTTTTGGTGTATTTTTAGTGCATTTTAATTTTTTTTTTTTGCATTTTAGTGTATTTTTTGGTGCATTTTAGTGTATTTTTTAGTTCATTGTAGTGTATTCTGTGTATTGTTTTGGTATTTTTCATGCATTTTAGTGTACCTGTGTATTTTCTTGTATTTTCAGGGGTATTTTTGGTGTATTTTTAGTGCATTTTAATATATTTTTTTTGCATTTTCTTGTATTTTTTACTGCAGTTTAGTGTATTTTTTCGTTCATTTTATTTTTTTTAGTGCATTTTACTGTATTTTTTAATCTTCACAGCCAAAATTGCAATTTCGATTAAAATTCCATCAATTGTGTAACCCAACTTCAGAGTCAGTTTTATATTTGACACATTCACCCCCTGGACCGCAGTAGACCCTTTGGTGGCACAGTTTTGGCCCCTGGGCCGCACGTTTGACTCCTGAAGACAGTTGAAGCATTTCATCCGAAACGTTGAGAAAATATTCCTAGTTGTTTTCAGAACTAATTACATGGTATAGTGCAAGTCTATTTCTATATTAATTGTTGGCCAAAGCATCAAACATGACGATGTAATTGTAGACATTTGCTGTTTACTTCTTTACTTGTTAAAGCTGAAAAAACAGAATAAGAACAAACTCTACCTATCAAATAAAAAGTGTAGACCGTCAGTATGTGGTGAAAGTGTTGCATTTAAAGCCTGAAAAAACCTACTTATTTAATTTCAATGCAAAAAGACCTTTGTTAACATTAGGGAAAGATCAGTGTGTGCAACCAAAATAAAAATGTTACAGAAACAACAGTATAACACTGATTATCCTTGGTTTGTCTCCGGTTTGTTATCACTCGAATGTCATTTTATTTTAGTTTTTATAACATGCACTTATTTAGATGATAAATTCCTGTAAAAACAAATGTGGAAAACTACGGCGTCAAATCCCATGATAGGAATAATCTGAGCGTCACAGTCATGTATCAGTAGATTTAGAAACTGCACACACTTTTGTATATTTGTAAATGTAATTGTCAAAGTAAAACTGCACTTTTTTTTTACCTACGAGAAGGAGGTTATGTTTTACCTCTGTCAGGAAGATAACTGAAAAAGTTATGGATGGATTTTGATGAAACTTTCAGTCATTTTGTTGATTATTTTTATTATTTTCAGTCATTTTTTTTTTTATTATTTTAGTCATTTTTACTCACTTTGTTGATTTCATTGGGAAATTTTACTCATTTTGTCAAGTATTTTAGTCATTTACAGTCATTTTGCTAATTATTTCAGTCATTTTGTTAATTATTTTAGTCATTTTCAGTCATTTTGTTGATTTTTTTGGTACATTTTACTAATTTTATAAATTTCATTTGTCATTTTTATGCATTTTGTCAAGTATTTTAGTCATTTACAGTCATTTTGTTAATTATTTCAGTCATTTTCAGTCATTTTGTTAATTATTTTAGTCATTTTACTCACTTTGTTGATTTTTTTGGTAAATTTTACTCATTTTGTAAATGTCTTTTGTCATTTGTATGCATTTTGTCAAGTATTTTAGTCATTTACAGTCATTTTGTTAATTATTTCAGTCATTTTATTAATTATTTTAGTCATTTTCAGTCATTTTATTGATTATTTTAGAAATTTTTACTCATTTTGTAGATTTTTTTGGTACATTTTACTAATTTTGTAAATTTCTTTTGTCATTTTTATGCATTTTGTCAAGTATTTTAGTCATTTACAGTCATTTTGTTCATTATTTCAGTCATTTTGTTAATTATTTTAGTCATTTTCAGTCATTTTATTGATTATTTTAGAAATTTTTACTCATTTTGTAGATTTTTTTGGTACATTTTACTCATTTTGTAAATGTCTTTTGTCATTTTTATGCATTTTGTGAATTATTTTAGTCATTTTTAGTCATTTTGTTAATTATTTTGGTCGTTTTTATTCATTACCTCATTGAAGGATGTTATATTTTACCTTGCATTTGTCTGTCTGTTTGTTTGTTTGTTTGTCAGCAAGATAACTAAAAAAGTTATGGAAGGATGTTGATTAAACTTTCAGAGATGATTGATAATGCATCACGGAAGAAACCATTACATTTTGAGCTATAAAGGTCAAAGGTCACAGTGAAGGTCAACAGCTAAATCACATCAGTGGTGATATATTAGAATCCAGACCAGACAGTATCAGGTGTTTTTTTTTTCATTCACTCATTCATATTCATATTTCATTCGTTCATATTTAACATCAGATCTAATGTGTGACATTTGGTCGTTGTGCGACGTCGCATAACATCAGAGTGACGTCATACATGGTCGAATATTCAAATGGACATATCTCTTACGAACATCCAGATCCAAACCTTGGCAGACTGGTGCTGTTTCATGGAGGTCTGTGCTCAGAGTGATCAAGTGTTGTGTTTATTTGTGTATTTTTGTGTATTTTTGTGGGATATTTGAGTTCAGAAAAAGAAAACCAGAGACAGGAGAGTGGACTAGTTACTTGTTAAACTAGTGGTAGTTAGTTGCAGCTCTACCTGTGACAGACTCTAGCTTTAAATGTGACCTTATCTGCCTTGGCAGAGGTTTCCTAGCCTAGCCTAGCCTAGCCTAGCCTAGCCTAGCCTAGCCTAGCCTAGCCTAGCCTAGCCTAGCCTAGCAGTGCTATCCCTATTCATTCCATGTATGGGTCTAGTGGTGCTTCATAGTCAGAGGAGGCGGGGCTAAAAGGTTGTCTTTCAAATCCTCTGTATGTAATAGGACGGTACTACAACCAATCAGTGTAATCTTTAGGATGACGTAGTTAGAGCGCCGGAAAGTTGACGGAGGAGTCTGGAGAAAGTTAGGAATGACTAAACAAAATGGTGGATTATGGAGCTGAACGACTGTTGTCGCTTCTGTAAAAAGAATTTAAAGATTGTTGACGTTTTCTCACATTCTTCACTCATCTGTGATAAAAGAAAATCTACACCTGTTGTTGTTCTTCTTCTATGGTTGTTTACACTTTTTTCTCTCTGAATTGTCGCAGCGTCACTTTGTTACACCCACCCTCTGACTATACTTCACCGTGATTGGTCGACCAGTTTCAGGGAAATCTAGACAAAAGTTCTATTGAGTGAAACTAGAGTACTACTGTAGAACATTCGATTAGCTGATGTTAGCATGATTAGGCTACAAAAATACACTAAAACTTACACTAAAATGCATGAGATACACTAAACATTACACTAAAAGGCACAAAAAACACACAAAAAAATACACTAAATAAATAAAAATACACTAAAAATTACAATAAAATGCACTTAAAATACATCTAGCCAAAAGTTACATTGAGCATGATTAGGCTTCTACAGTAGCACATTAGATTTTCTGACGCTAGGGGGGTCTAGCACATTTAAGGTACTAAAATGTACTAAAACTTACTCAAAAATGCAGAAAAATACACTAAAATACACTAAAATGCAAAACATGCACAAAAATATACTAAAGATGACACTAAAATACACAAAAAATTACACAAAAATGCAGAAAAATAGACTAAAATACACACAAAAATACACTAAAATAGACTAAAATACACACAAAAATACACTAAAATAGACTAAAATACACAAAAAATACAATTACATTAAAATGCACTCGATTACATCTAACCAAAAGTTCCATTGAGCGTAACTAGACTACTACGGTAACACATGAGATTTGCTGCTGGGGGGGGTGGGGTGGGGGTCTTCTAGAGGTTTCCAGGTCTACTGTTGAAACTGATGTCACTTTTTTTTCCCGTATCAACACTGTATTTTTTGCTTGTGTCTCTTTTTTGTCTTGATCTCATCTTCTGTCCGTGCACTAAAATACCCCCTGAACCTGATACCCCCCCCCCCACACACACACTCTACCATACGTTTCTATCTTGTTATTGAATCTTCCTCTTTCCCATTTGTCTCCCCCTCCGTCTCTTCTTCTGTGTTTTCTCTTTTTTTTTGTTGCAACAGTTGCTGTGTGTTCCCGTTGGCAGCGCTCCATAGGCTGTTTGATGTGGTTTCCAGAAGTCCTGAACCTCAGTCCCTGGCCACTCTTTCTGTCATCGGTAGACCTGCTGTCTCTTTAGCCTCCATTGACTCCTTTTAACCTCCTTCTACCTTCCTCACATTGTAGCAGCTGCTTTTTTTCTGGCTGCACATTTCTGCATGAAAATGATCTGATTCAAATTATTTGGTAGGAAACTGGCTGCGTGGCAGACGCTCTTTAGCCCGGCCCACCCCTCTGCCCTCACACATGTAACTAAGTAAGAGTACTTTATTAATTTATTCATTTAAAGGGATTAACATAAGTTTAGCATCATTTTTTTAGACAACTGGGGGTACATGTGTATCAGTGATGTGTGGGCTGACCTGAATAGAGTGGGCGCCTGCGGTCACCCACGGTCATTTTTAATGATATTGGGGTTGTGGTTGGTTGGGTCATTTGTCGTTTTAGATAAACATTAAATGGATAGTTTGGTATTTTTCACATTAATTTGTTTGGGATCAGCGTCTTTACTCTGGTGATAAAAAATCTAAATTATGAGATAAAAAATCTAAATTATGAGATAAAAAGTCAAAAATATGAGATAAAAAATCGAAATTATGAGATAAAAAGTCAAAAATATGAGATAAAAAGTCAAAATTATGAGATAAAAAGTCAAAAATATGAGATAAAAAGTCAAAAATATGAGATAAAAAGTCAAAATTATGAGATAAAAAGTCAAAAATATGAGATAAAAAGTCAAAATTATGAGATAAAAAGTCAAAATTATGAGATAAAAAGTCAAAATTATGAGATAAAAAGTCAAAATTATAAGATAAAAAGCCAAAATTATGAGATAAAAAGTCAAAATTATGAGATAAAAAGTCAAAAATATGAGATAAAAAGTCAAAAATATGAGATAAAAAGTCAAAATTATGAGGTAAAAAGTCAAAAATATGAGATAAAAAGTCAAAATTATAAGATAAAAAGCCAAAATTATAAGATATAAAAAGTAAAAATTTATGAAATACAGTAAAAAGTCAAAATGTATAAGATAAAAAGCCAACATTAGAAGATTAAAAAGTAAAAATTGAGATAAAAAGTAAAAAATTATAAGATTAAAAAGCCAAAATTTGAAGCTATAAAAAGTGAAAATGTATGAGATACAGTAAAAAGTCAAAAGTTAGGATAAAAAGTTAACCTTTATGAGAAAAACAGTCAAAATCATAAGATTAAAAAGTAAAAATTATAAGATATAAAAAGTAAAAATTATAAGATATAAAAAGTAAAAATTATAAGATATAAAAAGTAAAAATTTATGAAATACTGTAAAAAGTCAAAATGTATAAGATAAAAAGCCAACATTAGAAGATTAAAAAGTAAAAATTGAGATAAAAAGTAAAAAAAATATAAGATTAAAAAGTCAAAATTCCAAGTCACTAAACACAACCAGAATTAAAGCGAACTGTGTTTTTTGGAGAAAATGAAAGTATTTGAATTGCGCCTTATAGTCTGTAAAATACGGTAATATGTAAAAGTCCATTAAAGCTAATCATGGTGTTGAACCCTTTTTCTGGCAGTGACCTCTACACTCTGTAATTTGAGTGATAGAAGACGGGGGGGGGTGATAGAAGCATCAAACAGAGGCTCAGTAGAGGACAGGCAGTGACCCTATATGGGCGCCTTTCCTGCATATACCAGCACGTTTAAAGGGAAACTGATAGGCAGGTGAAATATCTGCCACTTACAGAAAAGAGGCAGGACGAGGGAGGGCAGACAGGACACAATGGATATGGATTGGGTCACAAGGCTGACGAGGCCTTCCTAAGGAAATGAATATTCCTTCCAAAGTACTCCTGGTGACACTAAGGTCTAAGGACAAAACACCGGTGCAAAGGAAATCCATTCCTCACTTTTATTTGGCACCCTAAAGGAATGGATGATAGTTTTGTCCTGGCAGAACACCTTTCATGCTGTATTAGTCTGTTTATGGACACATTACACTCCACTGTTCTCTACGGTTCTGACAACATTTATGGCTTTTTGATTCATAACAAGTGACAAAAGCAGGAAAAAAATATTTAAAAAAATAACCTCTACAATCATTATACTGATTATTATTATTATTATTATTATTATTATTATTATTAGAAGTAGTAGTAGTAGTAGTAGTAGTAGTATTCCCACTTTATATTGAATATTGTATATTGTCAAATACCTCTATATTTAATTAATCTCTCCCGACATTGGTTGGGAGAGATTATTGTCATCGGTGTGTGTGTGTGTGTGTGTGTGTGTGTGTGTGTGTGTGTGAACAAAATCAAAAACTACACTAAAAATACACTAACATGCACTGATGCAATGGCACTAAAATGCACAACAAATACACAAAAATACACTAAAATCACAAAAATAGAATAAAATTACAAAAATACACTAAAATACACTAAAAATGACACTAAAATGCGCTAAAACACACACAAAATACACCAACAATTCACTAAAATGACAAAAATACACTGAAAATGACACTAAAGTATGCTAAAATACACTGAAATACACAAAAAAAACCTAGTAAAATGAACGAAAAATGACACTGAAATACACAAAAATGACACTAAAACATGCTAAAAATGACACTAAAATACACCAACAATACAGTAAAATGACAAAAATACACTAAAATACACTAAAAATGACACTAAAATGCGCTAAAACACACACAAAATACACCAACAATACACTAAAATGACAAAAATACACTAAAATACACTGAAAATGACACTAAAATATGCTAAAATACACTGAAATACACAAAAAAAACTAGCAAATGAACGAAAAATGACACTGAAATACACAAAAATTACACTAAAACATGCTAAAAAATACACCAACAATAAACTAAAATGACAAAAATACACTAAAATGCACTAAAAAAGGACATTAAAATACAGTTATAAAAGTCTAGTTTTCCAAACCCTTCTTGTGTCAGTCTTAGTTTGTTCATCTAAACCAGTAGTTCTCACTTCCAGTCGTCATGTCCTGATATCCTGCATGTTTTAAATATTCCCTCTTCCTTCACACCTGGAAACATTTGCATCATTATCAGACTTCAGCTGGTGACGTTAGTGATGAGCTGATCATTACTGTAAATAGTGCAGGACAGTGGGCCATGAGGACCGGAGTGAAGAACCACTGATCCAACCCAACATTGGTTGAATTATATTTTTGTAATGTGTGTGTGTGTGTGTGTGTGTGTGTGTGTGTGTGTGTGTGTGTGTGTGTGTGTGTGTGTGTGTGTGTGTGTGTGTGTGTGTGTATGTATGTCTATCTATGTGTGTGTGTGTGTGTTTGTATATGTGTGTGTCTATGTGTGTGTGTGTGTGTGTGTGTGTGTGTGTGTGTGTGTGTGTGTGTGTGTGCGTGCGTGCGTGCGTGCGTGCGTGCGTGCGTGCGTGCGTGTGTGTGTGTGTCCGCAGAGACATATCATGCTGTAACTCAATGAATACTTAAGATATCACCATGGCATATACATATAGGTAATGTGCATCAGATGCAATGATCCATTTGAGTAAAGGTCAAAGGTCAGGGTCACAATTAACTTTAACATTATGGGTTATAACTCAAGAACAGAGTGTCACAGAACTTTCAGATTGGTACCAAATTATGTGGAATGAATATTTCTACAATTATCATAATGGGTGTTATCACCTACGACCAATAGTTTTTTAGATCTCTAGAGGTCAAAGGTGACATGTGGGAAAGTTAACGTGTGTACAGTGATACTGTTTGTGTCAAACATAGAAATATCACGCTATAACTTAATCAATACTTGATATATTAGCATAATATTACACACACTGACGCATATATACATATAACCAAATTAATAATATTGCAAAAGGTCAAAGGTTATTGGCTCTAATTCAAGAACAGGTTGTCATAGAAACTGGATATTGGCACAAAATAGGGATGAGATTAGACATTCTCTGAATACTTGTTATTATAGATATTTTACAAAATATTTTTATATTGATATCACATTTACTCAGTTTAGTGGATATGGACAGAACATTTAGGAAAAATGGATAAAAGGTCATCATTTTGAGATAAAAATGCCTCATAATGATAAAATGGTCACAATTATGAAATAAAATTGTAGAATTTAAATTAAAAAAATCCTAAATATGATATAAAAATACATAATTATGAGATAAAGTGTCAAAATTCATGGATAAAAAATATGAGATAAAGTACTTGTTCTAATCTATAAAGTCCCCGTTTCTCTGATTTACCCTCTGTCACATCTGTTTAATGTAGAGTATAAAGTACATATATTTATATAAATATAAAGAGTATAAAATACATATATTTATATAAATATAAAGAGTATAAAGTACATATATTTATATAAATGTAAAGAGTATAAAGTACATATATTTATAAAATGTAAAGAGTATAAAGTACATATATTTATAAAATGTAAAGAGTATAAAGTACATATTTTTATATAAATGTAAAGAGTATAAAGTACATATTTTTATATAATGTAAAGAGTATAAAGTACATATATTTATAAAATGTAAAGAGTATAAAGTACATATATTTATATAAATGTAAAGAGTATAAAGTACATATATTTATATAAATGTAAAGAGTATAAAGTACATATATTTATATAAATGTAAAGAGTATAAAGTACATATATTTATAAAATGTAAAGAGTATAAAGTACATATATTTATATAAATGTAAAGAGTATAAAGTACATATATTTATATAAATGTAAAGAGTATAAAGTACATATATTTATAAAATGTAAAGAGTATAAAGTACATATATTTATAAAATGTAGAGTATAAAGTACATATTTTTATATAAATGTAAAGAGTATAAAGTACATATATTTATAAAATGTAAAGAGTATAAAGTACATATATTTATAAAATGTAAAGAGTATAAAGTACATATATTTATATAAATGTAAAGAGTATAAAGTACATATATTTATATAAATGTAAAGAGTATAAAGTACATATATTTATAAAATGTAAAGAGTATAAAGTACATATATTTATAAAATGTAGAGTATAAAGTACATATATTTATAAAATGTAAAGAGTATAAAGTACATATATTTATGAACAAATGAAGGCAGTAAAAGTCAATAAGTCCAAATACTTCAAACATGTACTTAAGTACAGTAATGCAGTACTTAGTTCCTTCCAGTTGTGTCATAGTACAGTAGGTGTATGTATCCTCTTTCACAGATACGTATTATTATGGGCTGGACTTCCTCTTTGTATCAGATGAAGTCTTCGCGGTGGAGGCAGAACTAACATGCCCAGGGGGCTTCTGGGAAAGCGGCGTCTCGTTTTCAGGGCCAAACAAACACGTCCAGGGAGCAGACATGGCTGTCACATCGCTCTTAGCTCCCATGTCAGCCCCCAGGGCAGCGGGCAGGGGCACCCTCTGCACCGCCACCAGAACCTCCACACACTCACACACACACTGACACAAACACACACACACACACTCACACACACTGACACAAACACACACACACACTCACACACACTGACACAAACACACACACAAATGTACAAGCATATGCTGCTCAGGGCTGTTTATAGCTGCAGGACACGGGGGGAGGTGGGGGGTGGGGGGTTATCTACTGAAAAAAAAAGGCCTGTTCTACTGTACCTTAAGGTTCCTTTCCAGATCACCCACAGGAACAATCCAAAGTTTCCCAAGTGGATTTTTCCTCATTTTTTCTTCTTATTCTACAGCCCTCTAGAATGTTCCGACAGCTACCATTCACTTTGAATGGACGTTCCCAGCGTTCTGCGGGCAGATTTTTTCCGATAACTGCCCGCTGTGCCATTAACGCCTGCTGCCAATGGCAACGACTTTTGTCACTTCAGATTCACGTTACCATATCACTCCGCAGGTAGTTCGGACACTTTGAAAGTAAATATTTGCTACGTTGTAACGGCTATTTTATCCAATCTGTTAGAGTAGTAGCAGTAATAAAGTGTAGTAACCGTAGAATAAGCGGGATAATATATTGCACGAGTGTTACTATCAGAAAAATATTTTCCGACGGGGCCGAACAACACCCCGATGCCTTCAGCTGAATGCCCGTATTTGAGTCTAGCTACGAAATACTGCTGTGAGACTGAACCACTGGTTTGGTGCTGGAGGGTCACATATCTCGTTTCGTCATCTGAACCCGCTTTATCCTCACTAGGGTCACAGGGGTCACTGGGGGTCTATGTTACAATGGGTGAAGGTGGGGTACACCCTGTTTGAGTCTCCAGTAAGGGGCGGTTGTGGTTCAGTTGGTAGAGTGGGTCGCCCAATGACTGAGAGGTTGGAGGTTCACGTCCCAGCTCTGGCTGTCCACATGTCGAAGTGTCCTTGGGCAAGACACTGAACCCTGACTTAGGCCCCCAGTAGGACTGACCTTAGACCTTAGAAACCTACTGTTGTATGAGTGTGTGTGTGAATGGGTGAATGTGAGTGTAAAGTACTTTGAGCACCATGAAGGTGGAAAAGAACTATATAAGTGCAGAACATTTACCATTTACCATCTCAGGGCTGAACATATATAGACAAACAATCACTGTCACATTCACACCTATGGACAATTTAGATTAACCAGTTAACCAGTTAACCTATCAGTGCATGTGTTTGGAT
>CM035789.1:43727646-43792652 GCA_020466265.1 Siphamia tubifer | reverse complement strand
CATTATGACTTTTTATCTCATCATTTTGACTTTTTATCTCATCATTTTGACTTTTTTATCTCATCATTTTGACTTTTTATCTCATCATTATGACTTTTTATCTCATCATTATGACTTTTTATCTCATCATTTTGACTTTTTATCTCATCATTTTGACTTTTTAATCTCATCATTATGACTTTTTATCTCATCATTTTGACTTTTTATCTCATCATTTTGACTTTTTATCTCACCATTATGACTTTTTATCTCATCATTTTGACTTCACTTACTGCACCTTATACTCCAGTGCACATTACATTGCATAAATACAGTGTTTAAGATGTAGATGAGTACAGTTCTATTTGTGTGTAGTTCCATGTCGCCCTCTTCCCAAAACTCTGACTTTTATTTCTATCACTGCCGTAATCACTATTGTTGTCAACTTTCACTCCTGGCCTGACCTTTTCTTTGTGCCCACGATGATATTGTTCTTTTTTCAGTGTGATATTCCCGGGAACGCGTCTGATTGGGCCATCCCCCAGAGGGTTCTTTCTTCTCCGTGTCACTTTTTTTGTCCTTTAACATGGTTTTACTAAAAAGTCTTTTTTAATCAATCAAGGAGCGGCAGAAAATAGGCTTTGTCACGGCTAGGCCTGGGGTCGTGTGATGCCTGCTCTGCCTGGTGACAGCTCTTCAAAAGGGATAAAAAGAAATATTTTGGGGGGAAAACGGGGGTTTCCATGGCACCAGGCACCTTGTTGCACATGGGTCACTATTCTTTGGTTCTGCATGAGATTGAGGTTTCAAAGGGCCGGACAACAAAAATTAGGAGAGGAGGGGACGGCGGTAGCTGCCCTGGAGCCTCTGACTCTGTCCTCTCCTGGGGGAAAAGGAGAATAGGAGCCAAAAAAGTGACGGCACAAAAAGGCGCCATCAAGGTGACTGTCACATATGCAGAAGGAAACGGCCTGGTTCTCACTGGCTACGTTTAGGACGAGTTTTAATTCACAATTATTTATTCTGGATAAAATCATTCAGAATTAAAGCTATTTCCTTTGTCTTTACACGGACATGTTAATTCTGGATAAAGGTTTCCATGGAAACGGGTGTATTCGGTTCTAGTTAATTGGTCTTTCAGAGCTGGAGGTACAGAAGGTTCTGATTGGACAGAACAGCTGCTTAACCTCTGGATGTCTACTGGAAGGAAACGATGGCGTCCACTTCCTGTTTTGTGTTGGTTTCAATTATCAACAAAAAGCCAAAATAATGAGATGAAAAGCAAAATTTATTAGATTAAAAAGTCACATTTATGAGATAAAATGTCAAAATCATGAGATAGAAAAAAGTCAAAATTCCAAATCAATAAGCACAACCAGAATTAATCCATATTTAAAGTCCACTGTCGTTTTTAAGTGTTGCCTTATAGTCTGGAAAATACGGTAAATGATCTATTATCAGTTACATCTTAAAGGACGTAACTGATAACTATGGTTATTTCATTAATATTACTGTGTTCTTCATTGTTATTGAATACATTGTGTGTTGGTTCTATTTAAAAAAACGTCCAGATTGTTTTGTTTCCAGCTGTTTTTTTCACGGTAGAAAAATTACTGTAGGTGGAACAACAGAGTTTACGGTACTTTCCTCATACATGTCCATGACGTGGTGATGAGGCGTCTCTGATTGGCTCAGAATGCATTAAGGAACACTCCCCATCTCCCCTCTGGCTATGTGTGTGTTTACCTTTACCACAGTAACATCCAGCTAGATTTGGTGTCGTCGCTTGTTTTGAAAACGTGCAGGAAAAAAAAACAGTCTTTATTTCCACAGAGACACATGAACCAGTTTGATCCGCCATTTTTTTTCCAGTTTGTGCAGCAGCTACTGTGGCGCCGTCTTCTCTTGTAGTTTGGAGAAAGTTTGGAATGACTAAACAAAATGGTGGATTATGGAGCTGAACGACTGTTGTCGCTTCTATAAAAAGAATTTAAAGATTGTTGACGTTTTCTCACATTCTTCACTCATCTGTGATAAAAGGAAATCTACACCTGTTGTTGTTCTTCTTCTATGGTTGTTTACACTTGTTTCTCTACCAATCGTCGCAGCATCATTTTGTTACACCCGCCCTCTGACTCTATACTACACCGTGATTGGTCGACCAGTTTTAGGGAAATGTAGACAAAAGTTACATTGAGCAAAACTAGACTACTACTGTAGAACATTAGATTTACTGATGCTAGGAGGGGCTAGCGTGATTAGCCTCCTAAAATGCACTAAAAATTACACTAAAATACACTAAAAATTACAAAAATACACTAAAAATACAGTAAATGCAGAAAAATACACTAAAGTACACTTCAAAACACACTAAATTCCAGAAAATATACACTAAAATACACTAAAATGCACCAAAATACACTAAACTACACTACAAAATACACTAAACTATATAAAAATACACAAAAAATGACACTAAAATGTACTAAAATACATCTAACCTAAAGTTAGATTGAGCCAAACTAGACTACTACGGTACAATAACACATTAGATTTGCTGATGTTAGGAGGTTCTAGCAGGACTAGTTTTTTCCACTATAGCTGTTTCTGTGAACGCACAGAAGGGAGGATGGTTGGGAGTGGACTGATATTTGATGGATGTAGCAGCAGTCAATCAGTATAAAGACTGTTCACTGATTGGCCAGTTTTCCTCTGGTCCCTCCCTCTAGTTTGTTTTTCTTTTTTTTGTTTTTATTTTACAGACATTCTATTTCAGTGTGTGATATGGGATCATGAAGAAGTTTTCAAGCAATATGATAAAAAACATTAACAAAATTATTTTTTTTAATTCCCACCTTTAAGTGATTAAAATCAGAATAATCTTTCTTTTCGCACATTTATAAATTATCTCATAATTTAGACTTTTTCCTCATAATTATTCATGTCTTATCTCATATTTATGACTTTTTATCTCATAAATATATTTTTTTTATTTCACAGTTTTGACTTTTTACATCATTTTTTTTTTTATCTCGCACTTTTTTTTTTTCCCCCATTTTTCCTACATTTCCACTAAACTGAATGTCAGAGGAATTAACATTAGAATAAACTTTATTCTTAATTCAGTTTAATAGTGAATTATTATTTTCAACCTGGGATAATTAGGTGTTTACATGGTTCATCTGAAAGAAGAATGAAGCTTTATTGTGAATAAAAAACATTGTCATGTACACAGGGCCAGTGTTTGTTTCAATCTTCAGCAGCCACAGTGCAGACCTATTCAGTCACAACTATATTCCTGTTGCGGTTTCCACTTCGTGTAATTAGAGGTTGTTTCGTTTACAATGAGGTCACGTAAACTTGTAAGTTACCAAATTTATGTGTGGGAAATGAAAGCAGGAAACTTAGACAATAGATTTTGCAGTCATTACAGCAGCCAGGGTTCTTATTTTGAGTGGACGTTCTGTTCATGTGTTCCTGTTGTTTCCATCTGTAATAATTGAAACTTAACGTGGGGTTCATCTGCAAAAACTGCTTCAACTTTTACTGCTATTGTTCATTTTATGACGCATTTTTCACTTTAGTTTTTGGTCAAAGTTCATTCTTAGTCTCTTAATTTTTCACAAATCATTTTTATTAGTCATATTTTAGTCGACTAAAAGTGTCGACATTTTAGTCGACTTTTAGTCAGACGTTAACACAAGCTATTTTATTCCAGTTTTAGTCCAGACATGTCAGTTTTTTTTCTTTTTATTTCAGGAATATTCTTGTGTATTAATACCAGTTCAGTTGTGTATTGTTTACATGTTTGAATTGACTTGAATGAATAAATCCTCAGTGTTTCTTCAATTTCTGTTCAATTTATTTATTTATTTATTCATATATTACATTGACAGGGCGTTAAAATATAGATTGTTTTAAGGTGAAGGGGTGGGGTTAAAAACAAGTTTTACTTCCTCCCAATCCTTTTCAAATGTGCAAATGAAACAATGTTTGTTTTTTTCATGTATATGTTTTTTTTATATATATTTTTTGAGTGTGGCTGTTTTTGTTTGTTGCATATTCAAAATAAATTGAGTTGAATTAAAAAAAAAATATTTACCGTATTTTTCCACACTATAAGGCGCACTGTCACGGTATAGTTGTTTTTTTTTTTATGGTTTTCATATATAACGTTTTCAAATATAAGTGAAGTCAAAAATATGAGATAAAAAGTCACAATTCCAAGTCACTAAACACAACCAGAATTAATCCATATATAAGGTGCACTGTGGTTTTTGGAGATAATTAAAGTCTTTTAAGTGTTGCCTTATAGTCCAGAAAATACAGTACCTGATTCAACAGAAAAATGGAGCTGGTTCTTTCCTAAGTAGAGGAACCACTGAACGCTGTCGCCAACTTTAGCAGGTGGGAGTATTTTTTTGGCTGTGTTTTGTAGGGGCGGATCTATGGGCGGGCCTGGGGTGGGCGGGGCCATCCTGATTGACAGCTGTGCCCACCCAATCACAAGCTCAGAAACATAATTCTAGACCAATTTTTCGTTGCCTCATCAAACTGAAATGTTGATCAATATCCTTAATATAGTTATTTATTTGTAAACGTCAATGGGAATAAACTATGTATATTCAATTATTTGTGTTTATTTAAAAAACTAAATTCTGTTTCAATTCCGGCAATGCTGTCACGTTGTTGTTATACGTCCCAACTTTACTTCGGCCTAAAAATAGCTGTTCTAGATCGTCCACTGGTACGATGGAAGTTAATACGACATTCTGTCCAAGTGAAATACAAGTCATACAGGATTCTAAAGTAGTATCGTATATTCAAGTGTGTCACGAATATTAAAATATTTTAAAAATGATGTCCCATCCCTAGTATGAGCTTCTCTACATCGCACCAGTTTGTGTCAACTTGTGTAAAAATGTATTGATGACCGTTTTAAATCTGCCTTTAATTGGTCGAACAGTGACACATTCTTCTGTCGTAGTGAAACTGCTTCATGAGGTCATGAGGTTTTTACGCGTCAGGAGTCCTTTAAGCAATTTGCAATAATTTCCATAGCATCACCATGCCCCCCCCCCCCCCTTCAATAACAAACAAGGTTACACACATGTATGTCTTTTTTAAAGTCACGCAATCAAAGCTGAAGATGTTTGGGTGTCACATGACTGCAGCGTTTTAACACCAGAATAAAAACAAAGCTTCAAATAGATGAACATTTGACATTTCAACAGAAAAAGTCAGGTTTTTCTTCTGCCTTTTGCCACATTTAAAAAAAAAAATATCCCGATGTTGAAAGTCCTATGCGTGTGTGTATATTTATTTATTAATTTATATATTTATTTTTGGAGGTTCTCCACAATGTGCTGCTAGTCTGTTTAAAAGGTTAAGGCAGTCGGGATATGTTCCTTGATGGGATTTTATCATGCTAGGCATGCTCTGTTTCCTGATGAATATATTAAAATTATTACTGTGCAAACAGAGTTTCTAATTACTGACCTGCTTGCCATTGTACTGTGCGTTCTGCATGCCCCCCCCTTTCTCCATGCCTTGTTTATTTTATCTGCACCAGTGAATACAGAATAGTCTATGCAATGTCATTTCCATCCACATGAAAATGATTTTGAAAATGCCAATCTTGCCTATTATACAGTGTAATTACTTGTCTGCTTTTTGATTTTATCAAATCTTCAGCCAGTGGGAAGATACTTGGAGAGGCTAAACATGGTAGCAGAGCTTGTCAGCTGATGATTTGAAAAAAGAAAAAAGAAAAAAAATCCCCACTTTGTGTTATTTGTTTGTTTTGTTTTTTTTTACCATTACCACAAATGCTATCTGTGGTATTGTAGAAAATCAGTGTATTTTGTTTTGGAGGATTAGTGAGTGTGACAGAACAGGTTCCTCTGTTCTGTCACATATGAAACTCCATCCTGATACATAATACACAAAAATATCAAGTACCGTATTTTCCACACTATAAGGCACACTGGACTATAAGGCGCATTAAGTAAAGTCAAAATCATGAGATAAAAAGTCAAATGTATGAGATAATAAGTGAAAATTATGAGATAAAAAACTCAAATTCATTAGATAAAACATCAAATTTATGAGATAAAATGGTCAGAATCTTCCAAATGGCATCAAAGAAAGGATGGTTGTACATTTGTTGTATAATGACAAATTAAGTACTTTACCTTTACCTTTAAATAAAATGACAAAATTATGATATAAAACATCACATTTATGAAAAAAAATCATCAAATTCATGACATAGAAAGTCAAATTTATGAGATAAAATGTCAAATTTGAGACATAAAAAGTTGAATTTATGAGAAAAAACAACAAATTTATAATATAAAAAGTCAAATTTATAAGATAAAAAGTCAAATTTATGAGATAAAAAGTCAAATTCCAAGTCACTAAGCATAACCAGAATTATTCCATATATAAGATGCACTGAATTATAGTCCGGAAAAGAGTGTAATTTAAGACTGAGCTGAAACGTTTAGGGACGGTTAATTCTAAGCGTGTGGATAAAATATCAACATCAGCTCTAATAACATCTTTAAGATTTTCAAATGCGTTCCCAGGGTTCACATTCCACTTTTTTTTATAGAAACTATGTCAGACATGGGCCTATGGATGCATCATAGTACATACTCCAGTCATGAAGAAGTCTGTGCTTGTCACCTTTGTTTCAGCTCAGCAGGTTTTTCTACTTTTAAAGCCAACTTTTAGTTTTTGATTGATCAAATTTATGAGCAAAAAACATCACATTAATGAGAAATTTTTTTTATCAAATTTATGACATAAAATGTCAAAATCATCAGATAAAACATCAAATTTATGAAATAAAAGAACAAAATTATGACATAAAAAGTAATAATTATGAGATATAACATCACATATCTGAGAAAACTTATCAAATTTATGAGATAAAAGTCAAAGTCATGATAAAATATCAAATTTATGAGGTTAAAACAACTAAATTATGACATAAAAAGTAACATGAGATTCATTCATTCATTATCTGAACCCGCTTTATCCACACTTGGGTCACGGGGGTCACTGGGGGCCTAATCCAGCTGCAATGGGCGAAGGTGGGGTACACCCTGTATGAGACGCCAGTTCATCTCAGGGCTGAACATATATAGACAAACAATCACTCTCACATTCACACCTATGGACAATTTTAGATTAACCAATTAACCTATCAGTGCATGTGTTTGGATGGTGGGAGGAAACCAGAGTGCCCGGTGAAAACCCACACGGACACGGGGAGGACATGCAAACTCACACAGAAAGGTCTGGTGGGGGATTCGAACCAGGGTCCTTCTTGCTGTGAGGCACGAGTGCTAACCACTGCACCACCGTGCCGCCCACATTATGAGATTAAAACATCAAATTTATGAGATAAAAAGTCAAAATTCTGACATAAAATATCACATTTATGAGATAAAAGAATAAAATTATGACATAAAAAGTAAAATTTATGAGATAAAACGTCAAATTTATGAGATAAAAAGTAAAAATTCTGACATAAACATCACATTTATGAGATAAAAGAATAAAATTATGACATAAAAAGTAAAATTTATGAGATAAAACGTCAATTTATGAGATAAAAAGTCAAAATTCTGACATAAAACATCACATTTATGAGATAAAAGAATAAAATTATGACATAAAAAGTAAAATTTATGAGATAAAACGTCAAATTTATGAGATAAAACATCACAATTATGAGAAAAAAAAAAATCAAATTTATGACATAAAACGTCAAATTTGTGAGATAAAAAGTCAAAATCATGAGATAAAACATAAAATTTTCTGAGATAAAACAACAAATTACAACATAAAAAGTAAACTTTATGAGATCATCACATTTATGAGAAAATAAAACATCAAATTTCTGAGATAAAAAGTTTAAATTCCCAGTCCCTAAGCACAACCATATCCATATAACCCCATCCCAGGGTTCACATTCCACTTTTTTTCCAGAAACTATGTCAGACATGGGGCCTATGGATGCATCATAGTACATACTCCAGTCATGAAGAAGTCTGTGCTTGTCATCTTTGTTTCAGCTCAGCAGGTTTTTCTACTTTTAAAGCCAACTTTTAGTTTTTGATTTTTGATTGACGCACCCTTTTTAACTTCTGACACGTCCCGTAAGTTTTGCTTTTGAAAGAAGCTACGTTACAGAACAGTATGTGAAGTGTGAAAGTGTCACCCATTTTTACTGGAGCGTCTGCTCTACACGGTGGAAAAGGGCAACCCTGTTGTTTACTTGTCTGCCTGCAATGTTGCACAGGGGGGTTGATCAGGGGAGTTGATAGGCAGCTGCAATTTAAAAAGAGGACACTGCAGCTCTGAACAAAAACAATTAAAGGAAAATGAAAAGACGGCCCCCAAGGTTAAAAATAGAAAATTATCAACATGCATTCTGGAATTCACTACCCCCACCCCCACCGCCACCGCCACCGCCGCTGCCCGCCGCCCACCCCCAGCACCAGCAACCCCCCCACCGCCACCGCCACCTCCCTCAAACTTACTGGGCCTGCATTGTTATGTATGATCAGATCTGCCAGTTCTTCCTCTAAGCTCCTTGTCACATTTTGACTTAATGAAGTGCAACTTAGAAGGGAATTGGGTTCATCATGCTAGTCGCACGATGCTCCCTTGTTGTAGCAAACAGGAGTGGCATGGGACCGAAGCGCTACAGCGCGAGTCGTTATCATTCCGGTCAGTCTGTTTAACACAAAATTAAACAAAGAACTAATTAGTGCCTCATGAATTAATAACTGCACTGTTGCCGAGAAGAAGTTAGGTTGCTGAGGGGAGATATAAAATAAGTAGGAAGATCAGGTTAGAATTATTATTACTTTTTCGGTGGATGCTCGGGCTCTCAAGGTTAGGAAACTTTTGAGAGGATTTAAGAGTGACTCGACTGGTTCTGCTGAAGTCAGTTTGTGTCCTGGTGTTACACTGCAGGGGTTAATGAATGTCACACACGACAGCACTTTTACTTTTATGACAATCACAGACAGACGTGTGTAGATGTATATATATGTATATATATATATATATATATATATATATATATATATATATATATATATATATGGACTGTGTTTTATAAGGTGACATTTAAAAGACTTTTATTTCTACAACAACCACAGTGTGCTTTATGTATGGATTCATTCTGGTTGTGCTTCGTGACTTGGAATTTTTTATATTTTATCTCATAATTTTGGCTTTTTATGTCATGATTTTAACATTTTACCTCAGAATAGTCTTTTTATCTCATAATTTTGACTTTTTATCTTATAATTGAGACTTTTTATCTCAAGATTTTGACATTTTATCTCATAATTCTGTCTTTTTATGTGATGATTTTAACATTTTATGTCATAATTTTGACATTTTATCTGATAACTTTGTTTTTTATGTCATGATTTTACATTTTATCTCAGAATATAGTCTTTTTATCTCATAATTTTGGCTTTTTATGTTATGATTTTTACATTTTATGTCATAATTTTGACATTTTATCTCATAATTTTGGCTTTTTATGTCATGATTTGACATTTTACCTCAGAATATAGTCTTTTTATCTCATAATTTTGACTTTTTATCTTATAATTGATGCTTTTTATCTCAAGATTTTGACATTTTATCTCATAATTCTGGCTTTTTATGTGATGATTTTTACATTTTATGTCATAATTTTGACATTTTATTTCATTACTTTGGTTTTTTATGTCATGGTTTGACATTTTACCTCAGAATAGTCTTTTTATCTCATAATTTTGGCTTTTTATGTTATGATTTTTACATTTTATGTCATAATTTTGACATTTTATCTCATAATTTCGGCTTTTTATGTCATGATTTGACATTTTACCTCAGAATATAGTCTTTTTATCTCATAATTTTGACTTTTTATCTTATAATTTATGCTTTTTATCTCAAGATTTTGACATTTTATCTCATAATTCTGGCTTTTTATGTGATGATTTTTACATTTTATGTCATAATTTAGACTTTTTATCTTATAATTGAGAATTTTTATCTCAAGATTTTGACATTTTATCTCATAATTCTGTCTTTTTATGTCATAACTTTGGCTTTTTATGTCATGATTTGACATTTTACCTCATAATTTCGTCTTTTTATGTAATAATTTTGTCTTTTTATCTCATAATTGTGACTTTTTACCTCAGGATTTTGAACATTTTATCTCATGACTTTCTATATCATGATTTTGACTTCACTTAATGCACCTTATAGTCCAGTGCACCTTATATATGAAAACCCCTCAAAAATAAACCATACATTAACAGTGCACCTTATAGTGCAGAAAATACGGTATGTATGTGTATTAGACCTGCTGGGTTTTTTTTGTTGTTCTTATTTTAAAGCCAATTGCTGTGATTCCTATTCTTCAAGCTGTGGAATGACCAGATATTAAATTATTTCGATTTTGGACCATGGGGCCTTCCCTCATGACGTTTAATATTTCATCTACCTTGGTGGACGTCAGCGTTCTCACTACTTTTTTTTGCTATTTTGCTGATTTATTGATTTTTTTCATTACTTTGTCTATTTTTTGTTCATATTAACTATATTTTCGTACATGTTTGCTCAGTTTCTCCACATAATTTAGTATTTTATTGTATTTATTAATACGCATTAAATCACTGTCATTAACCCCAAAAACTCCATAGGTTTTACTTGCGAATCAATCAATTTACATTTTGATGGAAACAGTATTGATGGAAACCTTATCATAATGTCATTTTACTGCATTCACTATTTTATTATTTGACTTATCCGGTTGTTTTCAGATCATATTTATATACTGACATGACTTTGATGATCCTATTACACATGTATTTCTATCCTGTGAAAACCACATATCTTTAAAAAGTCAACTTTTCATGAGCTCATAAAAAACAGTTTTTCAGCCGTGTGTGTACTTATCCAAAAAGGTTTAAACTCAATGATTCTAACCTCAGGAGATGAATTCTTCAAACTAAAAGAGCAACGTTTAATCCATGAAGTTTATCAGAAGTAGGAAAATCACCTGGGGTAAAATAGTATTTTCTCAGAATGGAAAAGGGATGAAAAGATGTAACGTGAAAAATAACTGGAAATAAATGCATTAGAGTCAAATGTGTAATATTTGGCTTTGAGATGTAGAGCAGAAGAAGAAGAAAAAGAAATATTGACAGTATTCAACACCTTTACCTGTGGTAGAGTCCCCTCTGGTTCTCAGGAGATTAGTTTACTTAGTTAATTGGTTAGATAGATAGTCAGTCAGACAGTTAGTTAGTTTGTTAGTTAGTTAGTTAGTTAGTTGGTTGGTTTAGTTTATTTTGAATATGTAACAGAAAAAAATAAAACAAACAAACAACGAAGGAAGAAAAACCCCCAAAGATAAATAAGTAAATAAATTAATAAATAATACAACTATTCAGAGAATGTCTAATCTCGTTCCTATTTTGTGTCAATCTCAAGTTTCTATGACAACCTGTTGTTGAATGTGATTTTGACCTTTCTGCTAAATGCAACCTTGACCTTTAACCTTTTGCAATATTGACATTTTATTTATATGTATATATGTGTCAGTGTGTGTAATATTATAATATATCTAGTATTGATTAAATTATAGCGTGATATGTCTATGTTTGACACAAACAGTGTTACACAAGTTAATTTGGCCACATGTCACCTTTGACCTCCAGAGATCTCAAAAACTATTGGTTGTAGGTCATAACACCAATTATGAGAATTGTAGAAATCCTCATTCCACATCGTTTGGTACCAATCTGAAAGTTCTGTGACCCTCCGTTCTTGAGTTATAACCAATAATGTGATTTTGACCTGTTAGTTAATTGTGACCTTGACCTTTGACCTTTACTCAAATGGATCATTGCATTTGATGTGCATTAGCTATATGTATACACCCATGTAATTTCATGGTGATATGTCAAGTATTCATTGAGTTATAGCATGATATGTCTCTGTAGACGCACACACACACACACACACAACACACACAAGTGATTACAATAATCTCTTCCAACCAATGTTGGGACAGATGAATAAATCTTAAATAAATAAATGACATTATTTGACATGATTCTATACACATTTGAAAGGGAGTGTGAAGAAGTAAAATTTTTCCACTTTTCTGTCAGTTTGCCCCAGGGGCAACTGTGGCTACATATGTAGTTTACCACCACTAGAGTGAGAATGTGAGAGTGAATGAATAATGGGTCACTAATGTAAAGCGCTTTGAGTGGCCAATAAACCACTATATAAATTATTATTATTATTATTATTATTATTATTATTATTATTATTATTATTAAAACTGATCAAAACATGGAACTGTATTCTAGAATAACTCCAATGGTCCCCACAGACTGTCCCCCTTCCCCCTCCCCCTTTGACCCCTCCCTCTTCCCTCCCAGCTGTGTGTTACGAGGCCTGTGGTATCAGTGCACTTATCTACCGTATATCAGGAGGACAGGAGTGAACAAAAGTACACATTTGTTCTTTTTTTGCATCGTCCTGAAGGGTTGTTAAATGATGCCAGAGCCGCCGCAGATGAGTTGAATAAATGTATGGATTTGTAGAGAACACACGTACAGTATGTGCACGTGCATGTGCATGTGCATGTGCACGTGCACGTATGTGGGGGGGAAATAATCAGTGTCTGGGGTTTTTAATGTTTTCCCTTTGCTGTGCTTCCCCAGATGAAGTGAGCCCCTGTACAGAGTGACTCCCCAGGAAGAGAAAACGAGGTAGGACAAATCCCCAACATGACTGATTACTGTCCCCACCATCTCCCCTGTTCATATCTACAACAATATCAGGCATCTTCATTAATCCCCATGGATCAATGTGTCTGGGGGTTGTAAAAATTGACAAATGACTTATTAGAATCCCACCGTTTTATTTTCCAACTGATTAACTCACAGCAATGTCGTACACTATACAGGCACACTGATGTATCTGTTTTCCAAAGAGGCCTCTCTCTCTCTCTCTCTCTCTCTCTCTCTCTCTCTCTCTCTCTCTCTCTCTCTCTCTCTCTCTCTTCTACTTGCCATGAAGGATCTATGCAGTGTAAAGTGCAACCCCTAACATGGTGTATTAAAAAACCTGCTAGGCTGCAAGGACTCCGAAAAAAAACTATGTGCTCTTGACATATAGAAGTGTAATTTAGTTTCCTGACATAAACAGCTGTTTGGCACTGCGTTAGCTGAGTCGCAGTGACAAAAATACAAGAATACACGAGTAAACCCTGTCAAATGATCAGAATGAAAAGGATAGCTTAGCCTAGCCTAGCCTAGCATAGCCTAGCCTAGCCTAGCAGCGCTATCTCTATTCATTCCATGTATGGGTCTAGTGGTGCTTCATAGTCAGGGGAGGCGGGGCTAAAAGGATGGTACTACAACCAATCAGTGTAATCTTTAGGATGACGTAGTTAGAGCGCTGGAAAGTTAACGGAGGAGTCTGGAGAAAGTTAGGAATGACTAAACAAAATGGTGGATTATGGAGCTGAACGACTGTTGTCGCTTCTGTAAAAAGAATTTAAAGATTGTCGACGTTTTCTCACATTCTTCACTCATCTGTGATAAAAGGAAATCTACACCTGTTGTTGTTCTTCTTCTATGGTTGTTTACGCTTGTTTCTCTCCCAATCATCGTAGCGTCACTTTGTTGGGCCCGCCCTCTGACTCTATACTTCACCGTGATTGGTCGACCAGTTTCAGGGAAATCTAGTCAAAAGTTACATTGAGTGAAACTAGACTACTACTGTAGAACATTAGATTTACTGATGCTAGGAGGAGCTAGCGTGATTAGCCTCCTTTATTCTACAGCCCTCTAGAATGTTGTGGCAGCTCCCGTTCACTTTAAATGACGCAGATTTGATAACCGCCCACTACGCCTCCGGGGCGGAACAGCCCCGTTGGGGAATATTTTTCTGATAGTAACTCGTGGGCCATGCATTATCCCTTGCAAAATACACTAAAAATTCCACTTTAATTTACAAAAATACACAAAAATACAGTAAATGCAGAAAAATACACTAAAATACTACTATGGTAGAACATTAGATTTGCTGCCGCTAGGAAGGGCTAGCATGGCTAGGCTAATAATAGTAAACTTTATTGTCATTGCACATAGTACAACAAAATTAAGTGCAAAACCAAATGTGCAGTTAAAAATAGATGCAGTTCACACACACACACACACACACACACATAAGGTGGTTACAATAAAGAGCAGGGTTTTCATGGGCCCCTCTCGCTACTTGGGCCCTGGGTGGTCACCCCCCCAAATATAAAACATATATTTCATTATTAATCACACCCACATCTCATCCCAGTATTGTGTCAAAAAATAACATTTATATTTAGATTTAAACTATTTTGGACAATTATTTAAGATAATGTACAAATTCGCCTTCCTCCTCCTCCTCCTCCTCCTCCTCCTCCTCCTCCTCCTCCTCCTCCTTCTTCTTCTACTTCTTATTCTTATTATTAGGTTACATCGTCCTGTTAATTATAACCCTTTTACATCTGCTTTATGTCTACTTGTTGTTGTTGTAACATCCCACATTGTAATCTTGACAAAATAATATAATTTTTCCACTATATGGCATTTATTACTGTGGCAGACATTAGACACAGACATGTAAGTACAGATGACATCCACCAAATTAACAAGAGTATAAAACCTTTTGTTGCTGATAAAAAAAAATCTGCCTCTGTACAATTTGACTCTCCAGAGGACACTAATGACTTGTGACTTGAAGAAACTGGGTTGTTTTCTCTCTCTCTCTCTCTCTCTCTCTCTCTCTCTCTCTCTCTCTCTCTCTCTCTTTCTCTCTCTCTCGTTCGTGCTAATGACGTTAGCCGGTATGAGCACAATGCTGATGTGGGAGTCTGTCAGGAGGATGCATACAACAGCCCTTGCCCCTGGCCTCCTAGTCAAGAGGGATCTAAACATTCACAAGTGACACCATGGGCTGTCTCACGTCAAAGCGGAGACCCTTGCTATCGCTGGGGGGGTGGGGTGTGTGTGTGTGTGTGTGTGTGGGGGGGGTACGACACACTCCTTTGTTTCAGCGGGTGTCACTCACACAGCAGAAAGAAGACACACTCCTGGCATCAATCAGAGCCCCTGCATCAGTGGTCAGTGGACCCCCTACCACCCGGCAACGACACTAGAGCTGTACGATATACTGATATACTGACTGAGTAACGATACTAGAGCTGTACAATATACTGATATACTGACTGAGTAACGATACTAGAACTGTACGATATACTGATATAGTGACTGAGTAACGATACTAGAACTGTACGATATACTGATATACTGACTGAGTAATGATACTAGAACTGTACGATATACTGATATACTGACTGAGTAACGATACTAGAACTGTACGATATACTGATATACTGACTGAGTAACGATACTAGAACTGTACGATATACTGATATAGTGACTGAGTAACGATACTAGAACTGTACGATATACTGATATACTGACTGAGTAACGACACTAGAACTGTACGATATACTGATATACTGACTGAGTAACGATACTAGAACTGTACGATATACTGATATAGTGACTGAGTAACGATACTAGAACTGTACGATATACTGATATACTGACTGAGTAACGATACTAGAACTGTACGATATACTGATATACTGACTGAGTAACGATACTAGAACTGTACGATATACTGATATAGTGACTGAGTAACGATACTAGAACTGTACGATATACTGATATACTGACTGAGTAATGATACTAGAACTGTACGATATACTGATATACTGACTGAGTAACGATACTAGAACTGTACGATATACTGATATACTGACTGAGTAACGATACTAGAACTGTACGATATACTGATATAGTGACTGAGTAACGATACTAGAACTGTACGATATACTGATATAGTGACTGAGTAACGATACTAGAACTGTACGATATACTGATATACTGACTGAGAAACGATACTAGAGCAATAGTCACATCACGGGTCCTGCAATTATATACTTTTGTATTCATTTGTATTTATTTATTTATTTATTCATTCATTTATTTACTTATTTTATTACATTTTCTTTATTAATTTTTTGTTATTTTTTTAAAATTGTGTTATTTTGTTATTTATTTATTTAATGTTATCATTTAGTTATTTTATTTTATTTTATTTTTTATATTTATCTATTTTTTTCTTTGTTATTTATTTATATCATTCATTTATTTATCTTTATTTTATTGCATTTTTTATAAATTTTTATTAATTTTATTTATTTAATTAATTAGTTAATTAATTGTATTATTTGCTTATTTTTATTCATTTATTTTTATTTGTATGTATACAATTTTTATGTAATTTATTTATTTTCTTTATTTTATTGCATTTTTTAATGTATTTGTATTTATTTTTTATCATTTTAGTCATTTTTATTCATGTATTTATTTATTTATTTGAATTTTATTCATTTATTCATTTATTTATATATCTGTATATATCTTCATCTTATTATATTTTTTAAATGTATTTATTTTTATTTATTATTTATTCATTTATTTATATTTTCAAAGTGCAATTATTTAAAAAAAAATACATTTATTTACTTATTTTTCATTGTTAATGTTATTTCATTATTTCAGCTGCAGAAGGATGACAGTGTGTTCAGTATTTGATCGTTAGTGTCGACACCAAACAGCTGTTATTTACTCCTGAGGAATTTTTTTTTTCTTCTCATATCGCAACATATACGGCAGAGTTAAAACAAATGTCCGTGTCAGTTTTTTTGTCTAATATCGTGCAGTTCTAAACGACACCCTCCACAGATTCCCACATGTTTCCAATAACGAGCAGCAACAGGAGGATGAGATCAGATTCTGTGCGAACACATACCCTCGTAATCAACAGTCAGAATCAGAAATAGGTTTAGTCGTAACATAAGACATAACACAAGATTCCCGATACAGCATGTACTCGTCAGTCAAGTTCTGGTTGTATCTGCTGCAGTAATCTGGTCTAAACGCATAGTTGGAAATTTACAAGAAACAAAAAAAAATAAAATAAAAATAAAACAAACAAACAAAAAAAAACACTTTTATCAGTTGATCAGAAGTGAAGGAGTGAAGTGAAGTATGGTAGGAATGAAGAACACTGCACACTATATGACCATGTAAGACCAACTCCAGTGTAGGTAAGATGACTCTAGATCACACAGGTGTCAAACATAAGGCCCACAGGCCAAATGTGGCCCGCTAAAGGCTCCAATTTGGCCCTTATAGGATGAATAACAATGAAAATGTTAATGATCAATGGTGTAAAAATGATTAGAATTCAGCTCCTACATGCAGAGTAATTAGGTCAGAGCAGTAAAATATGATCATAATTACCTTTAAATAATAAAAACTGCAGATTTTAATGTAAAAAAAGACAAATTATATGAAAATGTGATAATACTTTATAATACCTACACACAATTGACTATGTATTAACCATTTATTACCCATTTATAAATGGGTTGTTCCTTATGTATCATTTGTTACCTATTTGTAAAGGTTCATATTAGTATAAATATAAAATTAGATTATTTTTAACCAACAGGTGCAGTGTTTGTATATCTGCTTTACAGGTAAACAAATAAACAGTTGTAAACACTGCAGTTTTTGGTTAAAAATAATCAAATTTTACATTTACACTAATATGAACCTTTACAAGACATTAACAAATAGGTAATAAATGGTTAACCCTCTGGGCGCCCAAGTCGCAAATTTGCGCCAAGCGGCGGTGCTCTGTTTAATCCACTCTCTCATCTAACTGCGATTTGAATGCAGTTCATACTCCATACTATTAGGTGGCAGACATGCAAATCTGTCTCCCGAGCACAAATTTAGGCCCTGCCCCCATGAAAAGTTTTCCAGGAAATGCCTTGGTAAATGACCGCACCTCGAAGCGCTCGCTCAGAGCTATTCCGGAGTATTACGGAGGCGGCTGCTCTCGCATTGCTGACTAAAGTTATACATCAAACACACGAAATGGCAAAAAAGAGGTTCACGGTTCATGAGGCATTGTGTCAGGTCTTAGCTGACTCGGATTCTGAACCTGAAGATCCAACATTTGATGATTTTGACCGAAGTAGTAGCAGTGATAGTGAGGAATCTGACCAGGAAAACCTTTGCGTAAATGTGCAGTGTGGTGCTTCAGGATCACGTTTTCGATCTGGAGCAAGAGGATTGAGATGTCGGATAGATAGAATAGAACTGATTTCTCAGTGACCCCCTGAGGCATGTGTATGGATGAATATTTGGCATGTTTGTGTAGTTCTTAGGCCTACATGTTTCATTGTTTTGAATAATATTTTGAATCAGTTCTTTGCCATGTAAATAATATTTTGAATTGTATTTTGAATCAGTTCTTTGAAATATAAAATCAGTTCCTGAAATATAAATATAATAATAAAGCTAAAAAGGATTCTTAGCTAGAGTTATTGATACTCAAATATGATATTTCAACCCTCTTGATAATATATGAAGTATTTTCTCTTTTTTCCATGCATATTGTCTAAAATTACCTTATTTTATGGCCAGACACACAAGAGAAATTTCAACAGAATTCCGAGCAGTCAACATATGTCATCAATGTTTTCTTGGATGCTCACTACGGATGCATCTAAAGTAAATAACAGTATTTTAAGCAACAACAATGTCACAGACACTCAGTAGATGACAAAACATTAAATTTTTAAGCAAAACATCCCAATTTGATTGATCCAGAGTCTCTCCCACTGTGAAATTCCTTAATTTCAGCTGTCCGCCTACTGATGACGTCATGATGATGTCATAATATGCAAATTAGATCTACAAAAATATCTTAAAATATACTTTAGGTCCTGCCCTACAAATTTGTAATTTGGAGCAAAGCTCTATCTCTTACCACTTTTGTGCAACAGCTCTTTGAAATATTCATGTAAAAAATATGTCAACATTGAAAAAAAATGGGGCGCCCAAAGGGTTAATACATAGTATATAGTATTATAAAGTGTAACCGAAAATCTTTATATTAACAAACCAAACCTGAACAAATATGAAGCAGCTGAAATATGTGAAGAGAAGTCAGTGTGATTTTACAAATATTCTGCCTGTTACTAAATGTTTAGTGTATTTATAATGTAAATGTCAGTTGTTCTGCACATGTGCAGTAGACACACTGATAGACTGAGGCAGAAAATGATGAAAAATGTCACTTGTTTTTCTGAACACGTGTCCAGTTGTTGATGTTCTTCATATTTTGACGGAAACATTATCACAATGTAATTTGACTCTTTTCACTGTTATTATTTGACTGGTCTGGTCCTTTTCAGATCATATTGGATTGAATGTAGAACTGAATTAAAATGAGTTTGACACTCCTGACTTTAGGTATGCAAAAATCCTCAAATAATACACTACTATGCACACAATTACACAAAAAATACACTAAAGCAAACTAAAAATACATTAAAATGCACTAAAAATTACACAAGAAATACAATAAAATGCGCAAAAAACCCACAAAAATACACAAAAATACACAAAAATACACAAAAATACACTAAAAATTACACAAGAAATACACTAAAATTATCCTAAAGTGCACTAAAAACACAGGTGAGTTAGTTGTTTTTCTTTTCACTGTTATTATTTGACGGGTTCTGTTCAGATCATATGGGACTGAATGTGGAACTGAGCTAACATGACCTTTGACCCTCCTACTGCAGATGTACGTTGACACCTGTGCGGCTCCTCCTCCTCCTCCTGCTCCTCCTCCTCCTCCTACTCCTCCTCCTCCTCTCCCTCCTCCTCTTCTCTCCCTCTCCTCCTCCTCCTCCTCCTCTTCTCCTCCGCCTCTTCTCCTTCTCCTCCTCCTCTTTTCCTCTTCTCCTCCTCCTCCTCCTCTTTTCCTCTTCTCCTCCTCCTCCTCCTCCTCCTCTTTTCCTCCTCCTCCTCTTCTCCTCCTCCTCCTCCTTCTCCTCCTCCTCCTCCTCCTCCTCCTCCTCCTCGTCCTCCTCTCCTCCTCCTCCTCCTCCTCCTCCTCCTCCTCCTCCTCCTCCTCCTCCTCCTCCTCCTCCTCCTCCTTCTCCTCCTTCTCCTCCTCCTTCTCCTCCTCCTTCTCCTTCTCCTCCTCCTTCTCCTCCTTCTCCTTCTCCTCCTCCTCCTCTCCTCGTCCTCCTCTTCTCCTTCTCCTCCTCCTCCTCCTCTTTTCCTCCTCCTCCTCTCCCTCCTCCTCTTCTCCTCTTCTCCTCCTCTCCTCCTCTCCTCCTCCTCCTCTCCTCCTCCTCCTCTCCTCGTCCCCCTCTTCTCCTTCTCTTCCTCCTCCTCCTCCTCCTCTTTTCCTCCTCCTCCTCTCCCTCCTCCTCTTCTCCTCTTCTCCTCCTCTCCTCCCCCCTCCTCCTCCTCCTCCTCCTCCTCTCCTCCTCCTCCTCTTCTCCTCCGCCTCTTCCTCCTCCTCCTCCTCCTCTTTTCCTCCTCCTCCTCTCCCTCCTCCTCTTCTCCTCTTCTCCTCCTCTCCTCCCCCTCCTCCTCCTCCTCCTCCTCCTCCTCTTCTTCTCCTTCTCCTCCTCCTCCTCCTCTTCTCCTCCTCCTCCTCCTCTTTTCCTCTTCTCCTCCTCTTCTCCTTCTCCTCCGCCTCTTCCTCCTCCTCCTCCTCCTCTTTTCCTCCTCCTCCTCTCCCTCCTCCTCTTCTCCTCTTCTCCTCCTCTCCTCCCCCTCCTCCTCCTCCTCCTCCTCCTCTTCTTCTCCTTCTCCTCCTCCTCCTCCTCTTCTCCTCCTCCTCCTCCTCTTCTCCTCCTCCTCCTCTTTTCCTCTTCTCCTCCTCTTCTCCTTCTCCTCCGCCTCTTCTCCTTCTCCTCCTCCTCTTCTCCTTCTCCTCCTCCTCCTCCTCTTTTCCTCTTCTCCTCCTCTTCTCCTCCTCTTCCTCCTCTGTGCAGAACAGAGTCTGTTTGACGGTTGAAGAAAATGAAACTACCAAATTATTTTCCACTCATCATCTGGGGGGAATCGGGGGCTTTGAATTGACCTCACTGTCTAATGTGTAGGACTGTACCCACCACCTATGGTATCTGCTCTTTAGTTTAGTTAGTTTTAGTTAGTTTTCTCTGGTGTGTGTCAGATAATGTTTGATTATTAGGTTGTGATCACTTTGGTGTGTTCTGCCAGAGCAGCGGCTCCAGCTCCAGTCAAATTGTAAGATGTTAATATAAACTGCGATTGAGTTTGTTTAGTGTTTTGTTGGTTTTTCAGGGTGTCTGTGTAGGAGGGCAATAACTAAATAATAAACACGAGTTCATTCAGTCATGGATGAAGGTAAATAAGCTCACAGATTTGCCGTAGGAGAGATAATTTGTCTCACTGAGGAAAAAAAAGGACAACAACTCCTGAAACTCAATTTGCTTTTATTGTATCACTCAGTGCAGTAGAATAATAAGAAAAAAAAAAGGAAGCAGAAGCTGCCACACATTTCATTTTACACACATTTGTCTCTTCTCTTTACACTGTAAAAAAAAGAAAAAAAAAACAAACAAAAAACTACTATAGAAATCAGTTACATTTTAATCAACAGTAATAATTAGAACAGGGGTCGTGACCTTTAAAGGAGTCATTCTATGGTTATTTCATTAATATTACTGTGTTCTACATTGTTACTGAATACATTGTGTGTTGGTTCTATTTAAAAAAAACGTCTGGATTGTTTTGTTTCCGGATGTTTTTTTCATTGTAGAAAAATGACTGTAGGTAAAACAACACAGTTTACGGTACTTCCTCATACATGTCCATGACGCGGTGATGAGGCGTCTATGATTGGCTCAGAATGTGTGAAGGAACACTCCCCCCTCCCCTCTGGCTCCCTGTATGTGTTTACCTTTACCAGAGTAACATCCAGCTAAGTGTCGTGCTGTAGCTTGTTCTGAAAACGTGCAGGAAAAAAACTTATTTCCACAGAGACACATGAACCAGTTTGATCCGCCATTTTTTTCCCAGTTTGTGCAGCAGCTACTGTGGCGCCATCTTTTCTTGTAGATGCTAATGCTAATGCTACTTCAGATGGACCGTCTTTTTCTGGGTCCCTGGTTCCTGTTGTTGTTTAGTGTGAATGCAGTATGCAGCCAGTGGAGGTGATGAACCACTCTCACTGTTGGTGAGTCTGGGTGAGCCATCACCATGGTAACGCTGGGTGAGCCATCACCATGGTAACGTTGGGTGAGCCATCACCATGGTAACGCTGGGTGAGCCATCACCATGGTAACGCTGGGTGAGCCATCACCATGGTAACGCTGGGTGAGCCATCACCATGGTAACGCTGGGTGAGCCATCACCATGGTAACGCTGGGTGAGCCATCACCATGGTAACGCTGGGTGAGCCATCAGATTCCAAAAAGAGAAAAGTGGAAAAGTGGTTTTCAGTGGAATGACACCTTTAAGGGTAGTCGTCCATTATTGCGGCGCATCACGTCATCTCGCCAGAAAGCTCCCCCTTGTGTTGCTGTATTGCTAACAACACGTGGCCGTGTGTAGGGGTGTGGTCAAACATGAGGACGTTCCCCGTTATTTATTCATTCACCCGTGATTGCAATGGTGTGTGTTAGGGCATTAACGACTTCAGTTTTTTTCAAGTCAACGTGTCATGATGATGTCATCACATTGTCAACTGAGGAACAACACAGACATATGGCAACAACAAAAAACAAACACACGGACACATGTCTGTCCAGCAATGAGCAACTTGTGTTAAAGTTCACTGTAACGTAACAATGTCCACTGACAAGACACAAGCATCAACATTTTAACCCCAACAAAACAAAGGCTAATGTTAGCAAAGAGTTTAATGTTAAATTTAACATCAGTAGGTTGAACATATGTCTGGACCCACGCCTCTAAAACTGGACTGTCCACACGTCTGTCAAACTTTTTAAGTACAAAAAGTTTAATTCAGTGGCCAAGACACACACCACACTGTCCACATCATGTTTGGAACAAAAGAGTGCATTGTCTGCTCTGCTGTTCACTCAGGTTAGCTAGAGGATGCTTCTTCAGATGGACGTGGTGTTTTTTTTTCATCTAAGGTGAAGTGACAGACACACATGTGATGTGAGTCTGTCACTGTGTTTTGTTTTGTTTTGTTTTGTTAGCCCACAACAACTGTCTGACCTGCAGCAGAGAGAGAGAGGGTGAGAGAGAGAGAGAGATTTAGTGTGTTATAGATTTTAAAATTAGTAACATTTTACTCAAAGTTTTCGGCTAAAATCTACTCAACCATAATGAGTGACAATGATTATTTATTATTTATTGAATATTTTGCTCATTTTGTTCAATTTTGTTAATATTTTGTTCATTTGTTGTGAATTTTTCTTAATATTTTGTTCATTTTACTGAATATTGTCTTTTTTCTTCGTTTTACTGAATATTTAATTCATTTTTGTTCATTTTACTGAATATTATTGTCTTTTTTTCTTCATTTTACTAAATATTTTGTTTATTTTACTGAATATTGTCTTTTTTCTTCGTTTTACTGAATATTTAATTCATTTTTGTTCATTTTACTGAATATTATTGTCTTTTTTTTCTTTATTTTACTAAATATTTTGTTCATTTTTGTTCACTGACTTTTATTGAGTAAATTCTATAGATTTGTTTTTTTTACACTGTAAATTAAACAGATGAACACACTCCTGTTAACAATTTATAGTTAATATGACTCATGTTTTATGAGTAATTTGTTGTTTAATATAATTTAACTTAATTTCCTTTAGTGTATTATTAACGTTAGGGTTAGTGACATTACTGACATTTTACTCAAAATATTAGGTTTAAAATCTACTCAACCATAATGAGTGACAATTGTTACCTGACTTTTATTGAGTAAATTCTATACATTTGTTTTTACAGTGTAAGTTAAATAGATGAACACGTTACTGTTAACAATTTAGAGTTAACATCACTCATGTTTTATGTGTAATTAGTTGTTTAATATGATTTGACATCATTTATTTTAATGTGTTATCGATGTTTAAATTAAAATTAGTGACATTTTACTCCAAATATTGGGTTAAAATCTACTCAACCATAATGAGTGACAATTGTTATTTATTATTTATTGAATATTTTGCTCATTTTTGTTCAATTTTGTTAATATTTTGTTCATTTGTTGTGAATTTTTCTTAATATTTTGTTCATTTTACTGAATATTATTGTCTTTTTTTCTTCATTTTACTAAATATTTTTTTCATTTTTGTTCACTGACTTTTATTGAGTAAATTCTATAGATTTCTTTTTTACACAGTGAATTAAATAGATGAACACACTCTTGTGTGCCAAATATTGGGTTAAAATCGACTCAACCATAATGAGTGACAGTCGTTACCTGACTTTTATTGAGTAAATTCTATCCGTTTGTTTTTACAGTGTACTTTTCCATCCTTTTGAATTTTTTACTGTGAGCCTAAACAAGCAAACGCTACATGGAAACGGCAGCCCTGTGTAAATATTTATGATGTAACATCTCCATGTGAATAGACTTTTCCTCTGAATCCATCCATCATTACGGGCATATCGTGAAAGCCCACCTCCCGGCGGTGGCTTAGGGCCTTAGGAAGCTCAGACAGGAGCGGCGTGTCCCCCTCTCATTCAAAGTATTTGTTTTTCTTTTGACGGGGGGCAGCCCAGCTGTGAGGGCATTTCATGTGTCAACCCCTCGCTTTTCATTCAGCCTTGACTTCAAAGCGCATTTGGACCCATTGTTTCTGTGACGTGGCTGTTGGACCCCAAAATGCCCAAACAGAAAAATGTGATGTAGGTCAAATTACAGCAGTTGTGCCTGTGAAAAAAATAGAATTCTTATGGTCCAAACATAAAGCCCTGGTTACCGCCTAACCCGTGCTTTTGTGCCTGTTGTCCACATTCCTCTTTATGTGTTTGGGTTGAATGGAGGTAAGAATATGTCCAATAAAAGGACTGGAGTTCAGGATTCTGGCCAGAAAAATCAATATTACAACGTTAATTACGGAGACATTTTTATGACAAAATGAAGCGTATTCACAGTAAAGTAATGTGTGCATGTTTGGGATATTCATATGTCTGTGGTTTTGTTCATTTTACTGAATATTTTGGTCATTTCTGTTCATTTTACTGAATATTTTGGTCATTTTTGGTCATTTTACTGAATATTTTGGTCATTTTTGTTCATTTTATTGGATATTATGGCAATTTTTTGTTAATTTTACTGACTGTTTTGTTCATTTGTGTTCATTTTATTGAATGTTTTGGTAATTCTTGTTCATTTTATTGAATGTTTTCGTCATTTTTGTTAATTTTATTGGATATTTTGGTTAGTTTTTTTCATTTCATTGAATAGTTTTAGTCATTTTTATTCATTTTACTGAATACTCTTGGTCATTTTTGTTCATTTTATAGAATATTTTGGTCATTTTTGTTCATTTTATTGGATATTATGGCAATTTTTTATTCATTTTACTGACTGTTTTGTTCATTTGTGTTCATTTTATTGGATTTTTTTGTTAATTTCATTGGATATTTTGGTTAGTTTTTTTCATTTTATTGAATAGTTTTAGTCATTTTTATTCATTTTACTGAATACTCTAGGTCATTTTTGTTCATTTTATAGAATATTTTGGTCATTTTTGTTCATTTTATTGAATATTTTGGTAATTTTTGCAAATTTTATTGAATATTTTGGTCATTTTTGCAAATTTTATTGAATATTTTGGTCATTCTTGTTCATTTTAGTTAATTTGTCATCAAAGTGTAAAATTACATTTACTGCACGTCTTATCAAACTACTTTCATCAGTTGTTGGTGCACAGCTGTTAGCAGTGACAACGCTAGCGCATTGATCACTATTGAGAGAAAGTAGCTCCAAGCAATTACGAGGTGTGAGTTTTTGTTCCGTGATGGTGTTGTTATGTAAATAAATCACTTATTCCAACACATACTGTTTTGAGAAGAAACAGGTTTTATTTTGTTGACTCCAGGAAACTTGCCGGGACTACTTTGGCTTTGACCAAAACCGGACCAGAACTGGGCTCACAGGACACTGTCGAGGGTAAGTCAGTGTGGGTGCACCAGAGTAAAGACACTGATGACAAACACATTCATCTGAAAAACACTGAACTATCCCTTTAATTTTGTCACTCTGTTGTTGTAGTTGAGAATTCTTGGCATAAAAATCAATATTCAAACTTTTAATTCTTTGTCCCTAAACCATAACGGTCCTTCAGGAACAAAAATGTCAAAAAGCTTAGCCGCTGTACATGTGTTGTAAATGATGTTAGACAGGAAACTGTTATTTTTAGCTCATTTGCTTCGGCAAGTGTGAATGAGACTTAAGGACAGATCCAGAGTATTAGTGCTGTCGGGGCTTGTGTGTGCACTGTTCTGACACTTGTGCAATTGTTTGATATGTGAAGCATGTCTTCATTTGGTGCAAACAACAGTGGGATGAAGGATCTGTTGTTGTTTTTTTTCTTTTTTTCCAACACTTTAAAGAATGCAAAGGTGCAGTAGATGTATGAGGTTGAGTGTTTGCAGAAGTAGGTAAGTCCACACTGCCTTACCTAAGTGGATTACAAGGTTTTAGGCTTTTCTCCTTGCACAACTTATTGGCAGAAAATAGGCGTTGCAGACGCTAGCGAAATATTGCCACCCAGACTCTCGTAACATTATCATTAGCCACGGAGGATTGCTGAAATGTGATTAATACATCATCATTTTGACAGACTGAGCCTGAAAAGGTAATATGGATTATTACAATGGTTGTTGAACTCAATACCGCCATCCAAGTTTATCCATTTATCTGCAATGATGAGAGTCCTTTGTGTTGTGTAGCATTGTAACATCTATCTAAATAACAAAAGATATCTCTCCCGTACACACTTGTCACGCTGTTAATATTCAGACCATGTTACAATGCACATGGGAAAGCAGTAGTGAGAGCAAACTTGACTCAGACCCAGAGAAAAAGTCCATAGAACATTCTGAACATTATTCTAAATGGATGTTGGATCCTCCAGCGCTGGACACTTTTCCCTCAGCTTTAGTATCTGATTACCTTCAAACAAAAATATTGCCTCTGTATTGTTCACTTACAACTGTTTGAGTGCTGAGTGATGTAATTCACCCTCTAAGAGCCACTTTTTTCTTTCTTTGTTTCTACACCTTGTGTGTGTTTCATTTAGTCGGCCTTGGATGATACACGTTGAATAAATGCCATTTTTCTGTCGTTTCAAGTGCCTCTTTTCTCTCTGTGGATCCATTCAAGCTTTCAATACCTTTTCTCCCCCTCTCTTCTCCTGTCTCTTTTTTTTTCCACGAGCAGGAGGGTTTTACTTTACTCCTTTGTCATCCTAATTGATTGCATTAACCTTTTGAGTATTGAATTTCCTGTGCATCACGCCGAGCACAATGTGGAATATTATCATAATCCTTCCAAGTAATGGACACAGGGCAATCAACAATGCTTTAGGAAAAGTACATCTTTGAAAGATGGAGCATCATATTATTTTCAGTCCAAAGACTGGATAGGGTAAGACTGGTGAGCTTTGACAAACTTTGTCAATAAGTGTTGTTTTTTTTTGTTTTTTTTTTCATCTTCTTTATTTTAAATCTATAAATGAAACCTGGAGAGGTGACTGCCCACTGCTGCTGCTGCTGCTGCTGCTGCTGCTGCTGCTGCTGCTGCTGCTGCTGCTGCTGCTGCTGCTGCTGCTGCTGCTGTCGGAACCCATCCACTGCCCTAAAACAATAGTCATTCACTTCTTTAGATTTACATTTTCTTGTTTTGCATGTTATAGATGATGTAGCAGCATCAGCAGCTCGTAGGAAACACTGCTTCATACCACTGCCAACCTTAACATTATTTATTTATTTATTTATTTATTGTTAGCCTAGCAGTGCTATCCCTATTCATTGCATATATGGGTCTACTGGTGTTTTTATAGTCAGGGGAGGCGGGGCTAAAAGGTTGTCTTTCAAATCCTCTGTATGCAATAGGGCGGTACTACAACCAATCAGAGTAATCTTTAGGATAATAATAATAATAATAATACATTTTATTTATCAGCGCTTTTCAAAACTCTCAAGGCGTTTACAAACAGAATAAAAACAGTATATAAACAGGTCTAAAAACAAAAACTACATGGATAAAAACAGGTGGCTGCGGCAGAAAAAATAAGTTGAAATAAATGGAAAGAACAAAGAAAAAGAATAGTTGGATTATGAAGAGTATGATATTTGGAAGAGGTGAGTTTTGAGTCTGTTTAACTAGTGCCGGTAAGTTGACATAGGAGTCCGGAGAAAGATAGGAATGATTAAAGAAAATGGTGGATAATGAAGCTGAACGACTGTTGTCGCTTCTGTAAAAATCATTTAAAGATTGATGATGTTTTCTCACATTCTTCACTCATCCTAATTGTGACATAAAACGTCAAAATTCGCAGCCAGAATGAATCCATATATAAGACACACTGTTGTTGGGTAAACCTAACCCATGTGGATGTAGTTAGCCTAGCCATGCTATCCCTATTCATTCCATGTATGGGTCTAGTGGTGCTTCATAGTCAGGGGAGGCGGGGCTAAAAGGTTGTCTTTCAAATACCTCTGTATGCAATAGGACGGTACTACAACCAATCAGTGTAATCTTTAGGATGACGTAGTTAGAGCGAAGGAAAGTTGACGGAGGAGTCTGGAGAAAGTTAGGAATGATTAAACAAAATGGTGGATTATGGAGCTGAACGACTGTTGTCGCTTCTGTAAAAATAATTTCAAGATTGTTGACGTTTTCTCACATTCTTCACTCATCTTAATTGTGACATAAAACATCAAAATGCGCAGCCAGAATTAATCTATATATAAGGCACTTTATAGTCCGGCAAATACGGTACAACACTGTATCTATATCTGTATATAGATACAGTGTTTTATATATATATATATATATATATATATATATATATATATATATATATATATATATATATATATATATATATATATTTTTTTTTTTTTTTTTTTTTTTTTTTTTTTTTTTTGTAATTTTTTTAAATTATTTTTTTGCTGTTATTTTTCAATTTTTTTAGATTTTTCTTTTTTTTTGTTTTACTTTTTATTTGCATGGTTTGGCGTGACCAGTATATCTTGGGGAGAATTACCACATATTAAAGCCTTTTACCTCTGCTACACTGGATGAATATCTGGCCCTACTGAGGTGTTTAGGGTAAAGGTAACCCTAACCCATGTGGATATGGGTAACCCTAACCCTCACCCATGTGGATATGGGTAACCCTAACCCTAACCCATATGGATATGGGTAACCCTAACCCTCACCCATATGGATATGGGTAACCCTAACCCTAACCCTCACCCATGTGGATATGGGTAACCCTAACCCTAACCCTCACCCATGTGGATATGGGTAACCCTAACCCTCACCCATGTGGATATGGGTAACCCTAACCCTCACCCATATGGATATGGGTAACCCTAACCCTCACCCATATGGATATGGGTAACCCTAACCCTCACCCATGTGGATATGGGTAACCCTAACCCTCACCCATGTGGATAAGGGTAACCCTAACCCTCACCCATATGGATATGGGTAACCCTAACCCTCACCCATGTGGATATGGGTAACCCTAACCCTCACCCATGTGGATATGGGTAACCCTAACCCTAACCCATGTGGATATGGGTAACCCTAACCCTCACCCATGTGGATATGGGTAACCCTAACCCTCACCCATATGGATATGGGTAACCCTAACCCTCACCCATATGGATATGGGTAACCCTAACCCTCACCCATGTGGATATGGGTAACCCTAACCCTCACCCATGTGGATATGGGTAACCCTAACCCTAACCCTAACCCTCACCCATGTGGATAAGGGAAAACAGGAGTAGAGTATCAGTTTATTTTTTTCTAATGCATGGTTTTCTTCACTAAACAAATATTGGCACAATCTGAGTGAATGTTGCCGTTTCTTCGCTGATCTTCCGTGGCCTGTTGTGCACGATACTGGTTTTGTTGATGAATCAGCAGGATGTGTGGGAGTTCAGAGGGCACATAGGATCTGTGGTGGGAAAAGTGATATTAACGGTGTCAAGTGAGGTGAGGAGGTCACCCACAAGAATTTCTAATTGAACCCAGAGAGGTCGTGGAAAACTAGAAGAGCAGACTTCAACCAAACTGTCTGTGAAATATCAGAATATCTGCTGGGAACGAGCTCCAACAGTCTGCAGGGTACCAAGTATGTACCCAAAAGGTTTTTTTAATTAAAGGTAGGGTCGGAGATCTTGGAAAATGGCTATATTTTTAAAGTATACACACCCATGCCCCTCGAAACCACACCTTCAAAAACACATGAACGCACTGCAACGTCAGTTCACCACAACTCAATGTTAATTATCATCCTAAATAAAACAATGATCAACATTTATCAGTTTGTGTCACATGAAGCTAAGCTAACAAAAGGACAATAGTTTATGTTGTTACACCAGCAGTTTACACACACTGTTGGTAACTGAGCTAAACCTGCTGGAACATTCTGTTTGGTCAATATCTGACATTTTCTCACTAATGGAGTGAATATGATACCCATGAGCGATTACTATGTCCAAATATTATATACTGTAGTTTCTATACAATATGAATGGTCTATCTCTGAGGGTTTTCTGGACTATATATATATATATATAGATAGATAGATAGATAGATAGATAGATAGATAGATAGATAGATAGATAGATAGATAGATAGATAGATAGATAGATAGATAGATAGATAGATAAAAAGTAAAAATTATTACATAAAAAGTCAAAATGATGAGTTAAAAAGTCAAAATTATCAGATAAAAAGTCACAATTTTAGATAAAAAGTCAAAATGATGAGATAAAAAGTAAAAATTATTTAATAAAAAGTCAAAATGATGAGTTAAAAAGTGCACAGTGCACCTTATATGTGGATTAATTCTGGTTGTGCTTGGTGACTTGGAATTTTGACTTTTCATCTCATAATTTTGAACTTTTTACCGCATAATTTGGACAGCAGCAAGTCAATCATTGTAAAGATACTCAGTACAATGATTGGCCAGAGTCTTCCTTTGGCTCCACCCTCTAGACTGGACTAAACCATTTATTTTTTTAAACATTCTATTTCAGTGCGTGACATGGGACTGTGAAAAGGTTTTCAAGCCATATGGTAAAAAATGTTCCAAAGAAAGATCTCCCACAGCTCCTTTAAGACATTTTGTTTTGTGGACTGTTCTCTTCTTTGCAGATGATAATGCTCTTTTTGTTTCACCTCTAACGTGCACCACTCCAGGTATTTTAAGCTTTGAACCTGTCGTAAATGTACGTATGGTGTTAATATTAACTTCCCCGGGTGTATTCATGTTTATTAATTTTCAACAAAAGTACCAGACCTTGGTCCTGTCATTATAATTCACTGTTATCTGACCATAAATCAAGGTGTTTATTTACCTCCTGAAAGTGTACAGTCTTCTATGGTGATCCAGTCTTATCAATATGGAAAATTGATAAGGCTGCTGCACCTTGTAATACACCTTGTAAAACTAAAGTTCTTTTTTTACTGTAGTCACAAATAGTCTTGACAGTGTTTTATTTCATATTTTCAGTTCAAGACATCATACTTTACATTAGTTGCATGTTTCTTATATTTCCAATTTCTTTTAAAATGCAAAACTGAAAGCACTGTCATGATTTTTTTGACAATATACACAAGAACTATGCCAGTGTTAAATGTAACACCCCTAAAGTGTCTGTGTCCACACTGTGCAGTGTCAACTTCCTGTTTGTATAAAAACCCATTCGGACCCAATGCTTTTTAGGGCGGTGCTTGATAGAGCGGGCCGTTCAATAGCTCTGGCCGTCCACATGTCCAAGTGTCCTTGGCCAATAGGACTGACAGAACCTTAGAAACCTACTGGTGTATGATAGCCTAGGATCTAGTCTGTCCCCAGTGGCCGCAAATGGTATTTGCTACGGGGAGACAGACTAGACAGCCTAGGATCTGAAAATCCAAAATGGGTCAGACCAATCAAATCGCGAAGGGCGGGATTGGAGCCCGCCCTGCCTCATGACGACACAAATACGACACGTAATGTTGTAATCGCACAGACGTAGCAGCTAGCACACATTGCCGTAACACCAGTTGCTAGCTGCTAGACAACATGGCTCATCACCAGGAACAACCATTCGAGCTGGCTTTGGCAGCAACGCTAGGTGATTTAAAATTATAGTTTTCCCTGCGAGAGGAGCAGAAAACGGCACTTAAGCTGTTTTTGGAAAAAAGGGACGTTGTCGGAGTTTTGCCCACCGGGTATGGCAAAAGTTTGATTTATCAGCTGGCTCCGCTAGTGGGACGACGCATGGGTCTGCACAACCCGCTGGTGATCGTTGTGTCACCCCTTTTAGCCCTAATGGATGACCAGTTGCAAGAGGCCGAAAAACTGGGAATACGAGCAGCACAACTCGGCAAAGGCGACCCAGAGGAGATCCGAAGCGGCCGGTGCCAAATAGTGTACGGGAGTCCGGAATCATGTTCATCGCTCTGACTGGTTGGCTCTGACTGGTTACCCATCCAATAGCGTGGCGTTGTGTAAAGAGAAAACTTGACAGACAGCGGTTATCCAGCCCACAAATTCGCCTAGACTTTCTAGACTCTCCCCGTAGCAAATGCAGTTTGTGGCCACTGGGGACAGTCTAGATCCTAGGCTAGGTGTATGAGTGTGTGTGAATGGGTGAATGTGAGGCTAATGTAAAAGAGCTTCGAGCACCATGAAGGTGGAAAAGAACTATAATAAGTGCAGAACATTTACTATTTTTCTCTGCTCGATTTCAAATGTTTTCCTGTAGCATGAACCTGAACATGCAGTAATAACTTCCGTGCTTCCTTTTCCTGTGTTTCTAGTTTTAGAGGAGTGTGATGTGTCACAGATTCTACTGAAACAGATGAATCATGCTACAATTCTATTAGAGTAGAGCTTGGTGAAGAAATCCTTTTGGTTATTCTAGGTACTGAAACATGCTTTGCCTTTCGGTTCCATGGTACGGTACCCGCGGGAATGTCGATGAACGTTCCATGTGCGAGTAGCGGACAAGCGAATTATATCCCCACCAATGTCAACATCATTATTACACCCTTGGCGTAACTAGACTACTATGGTTCCAGTTGCCAATTTAACATCAGGGTGTCCCGGTTCCTTAACACCTGACGCAGACCTTGTTGTCCGAGCCGGTATGACTATTTATCGTATCGCTCACACGAGAAGCTTGAGAAATACCAAGGGCTGAAAGAGGAGTTAGAGAAAACGTGGAGTGTGAAGGCAACAGTGGTACCAGTAGTGAAACTGGGAGAATGTCTCCAGCAGATACCAGGAACAACATCAGAGATCTGTGTCCAAAAGAACGCATTGCTAGGAACAGCTAAGATCCTGCGCAGAACCCTCAGGCTCCCGGGCCTCTGGTAGAGGACCCGAGTTACTAAATTAATTTGTTCCAGAATTGGTTTCGTACCATGAATTTTTCGTAAATAGAGTCGCATTTTACATATAAAAGGTCTGATTGGTTCCAAAGACCCCAATCATTTTCAAATGGTTTAGGGCAGGGGTGTCCAAATCCAGTCCTGAAGGCCCAGTATCCTGCATGTTTTATATATTTGTCTCTTCCATCACACCTGGAAACCTTTACATTATTATCAGACTTCCCCTGAGCTTCATGATGAGCTGATCATTCATCGAACAGTTGTGGAAGAGGGACATGTTTAGAAGAGGGAGGATACTGGACACCCCTGGTTTAGGGGGCTCTTATCATTTTTATTATTTAAAAATGATAAAAGTATATACATTTTGTATAAAATATGTGTTAAAAGTAATTGATTGGTCTCAGTGGGTAAATGAAGCAGATGTGGGTTTAGTAAAATATTGATCCAAAGGTGATTGACTTTTCAAAATCTTCTTCAAATGCACAAGGCATACATGATCAAAGTGGACGATAGCACGACTCCTATTGCCGTCCCCTATTGCAGCGAATCTGAAGTAGCATTAGCATTAGCATCTACAAGAGAAGATGACGCCACAGTAGCTGCTGCATGAACTGGAAAAATGTAGGATCCAACTGGTTCATGTGGAAAAAAAGCGTTTCAAAGTTTCAAAACTTCAAAACAAGTGACAGCATGAAAGCTAGCTGGATGTTACTGTGGTAAAGGTAAACACACACAGAGCGAGAGGGGAGGGGGGAGTGTTCCTTCACATATTCTGAGCCAATCAGAGATGCCTCATCACTGCGTCATGGACATGTATGAGGAAGTACCGTAAACTCTGTTGTTCCAACTACAGTCATTTTTCTACCGTGAAAAAACTGCTGGAAACAAAAGAATCTGGACATTTAAAAAAAAAAAAAATAGAACCAACACACAATGTATTCAATAACAATGAAGAACAATAACATTAATGAAATAACTATAGAATGACTCCTTTAAGACGTAACTGATAATAGATCATTTACCGTATTTTCCAGACAATAAGGCGCACTTAAAAGACAGTGGACTAAGTCTGGATGTGCTCATTGACTTGGAATTTTGGCTTTTTAGCTCATGATTTATTTTTTTTTATCTCATAAATTTGTCTTTTTATCTCATAATTTAGATTTTTTTTGTTGAGGTTTGAGGTTTGAGTTGAAACCAACACAAAACAGGAAGTGGACGCCATCGTTTCCTTCCAGTAGACATCCAGTGGTTAAGCAGCTGTTCTGTCCAATCAGAACCCTCTGTACCTCCAGCTCTGAAAGACCAATTAACTAGAACCGAATACACCCGTTTCCATGGAAACCTTTATCCAGAATTAACATGTCCGTGTAAAGACAAAGGAAATAGCTTTAATTCTGAATGATTTTATCCAGAATAAATAATTGTGAATTAAAAATCATCCTAAACGTAGCCAGTGAGAACCAGGCCGTTTCCTTCTGCATATGTGACAGTCACATTGACGGCGCCTTTTTGTGCCGTCACTTTTTTAAAATAGAACCAACACACAATGGAGAACACAGTAATATTAATGAAATAACCATAGAATGAGTCCTTTAAGAGTAAATGTAAAAGCCACAGTTCAGTAGAGTTGGTTTAGTCGCAGGATAAACCCTCATGTCATTTAATCCCTTTACTTTACAATCACTTGTTTTGGTTTGAGGGTAGAAGATGATGTTAGTTTTCACTTATTTCTTTCCATTATTTGACTCAGAATTATTCCAGGCATGTCCACTGGCACTGGGCTTTTATTAGCCGACTTACTGGCCTAAGTATTATGATTGGAGATTTAGGCATGGCCAGTGTAAGAGACTTTAACAGCCAATGTATATTCCTTTATACCGCTGGACCTCAGCTCTATCAATAATATTAAGGCCTGAAGCCTAAAGCTACAGAAGACTGTCCAAGGAAAATAGTGTAGTAATAGTCTGTTAACAAGACAGGATGTAGCCTGTTGGCCTATTGACTTTAATCTGTGTCTGTAGCGCTTTTATTTAAACATTATGGTAAAGGTATAAAAAGTAGTTTATGTTGCAAGACAATGTAATACCCATAACTGTCTTATAAAGGCTTAATGTCAGAAGGCTTTAGGGGAAGTGTCAGTAGAATAACACTGATCAGCCTTGAGCTGAGGAATTACAAACAGAACATCGTTGAACAGAACTACGGTCGGTTTAGAACACACCAGTACCAAGTAACCTTATGTAGAATTTCATGCATGTATTTGTTAACATCTGAAAAATTTATTAATTACACTGGATGATAGAGAATATAGAGCAGGGGTGTCAAACATGCAGCCCGGGGCCAAATATGGCCCCGGAAAGGGTCCAATCTGACCCCTGGGATAAATTTGGGAAATACAAAAATGATAGAGAATATACTGATAATTTTATTTCAGGTTCCACATACAGATAAAAATGGGTCAGATCAGTAAAATACTATGATTATAACTTATAAATACTGTCATAATAACCTATAAATACTGTCATAATAACCTATAAATACTGTCATAATAACTTATAAATACTGTCATAATAACTTATAAATACTGTCATAATAACCTATAGATACTGTCATAATAATCTATATATAATAATTTATTTTTTCTGCTAGTGTAGATTGATATAGAATGTGAGTAATATTTCAAGATGTAATGCAACCTTTAAATTTTTTGTTTTGTTTTGTGGATTTCAGTGTAATTTTTAGTGCATTTTAGTGTATTTTTAGTGCATTTTAGTGTATTTTTATGTAGTGTTTGTGCATTTTTGTGTAATTTTTAGTGCCTTTTAGTTTAATTTTTGTGCAATTTTGTGTATTTTAGTGTCATTTTTATGCATTTTTGTGTATTTTGTCTATTTTTAGTGCAATTTAGTGCATTTTAGTGTAATTTTAGTGCACTTCAGTGAAAACATGTTAAATGTACAGATATCAGCTGTGAAATTAAACTATTATGAGCTATTTTTCTTCGAATCATTTTATTTGTCAGATTTACCAAGCGTTAAAATGAACAAGACACTGAAGAAAACAAAGGGTGGTCTATCTAATCTAATTTTTTTTTTTCTGCTAGTGTAGATTAATATAGAACCTGAGCAACATTTCAGGACGTAATACAACCTTTAAATGTTTTTATTTAGCTGTGTGATGCAAAGCTAAGCTATAGTTTGTTGTTGCTCTGCAATTATGATGTTGATTATGTGCAGCTCTGTGCAGAATGCCATCAGACTGCTGTAAGTGAAATGCTACAGTCTGTCATATATTTATCTGTAAACACTAGCATAAACACATTAAAGTAATTGATTGTTTAAAACAAAACAGACAAAAAGTGTTAGCGTGTTTCCGTAGCAACTGCAGCATTATCTGGGCTGTGTTGATGTATTGAGGCAAAACAGCCTGTAATTCATATCAACTCTATTATATTTTTCAGCTCAAAGAGGAAAAATCAATTGGAACAAGCTCTTATGCATGGATAGATGCTAGTTTTGATCAATATTATTTTCACAGGGATAGTGCCTTTCAGTTTGATTGAGGCCATGTTATGCAAAGCTACAAAACTACAAAAGCTAAACAGTCAAATGTGAATATTTATTATTTCATTTAATTTCATTTATTGGTAATTCTTTATAACACCTACACACATTCCACTCTGTATGAACCATTTGTTATCTATTGGTTAATGTTTATTAATGTGCTGCTTATACACAATTAATCATTAAGCATTTGTTCACACGACTACAAATGTTTTGTTCATAGAAAAGAAAACAAACAAAATTGTGTATGAATAAACCATTAACAAGTAGGTAACAAATGGTTAATACATAGTGATTTGTGACATATTCAGAGAGTAAAAATGAGAAAAAAAACTAATGAAAGCCTAAAGAAAATGAAAATACACTAAAATACACAAAAAATATACTAAAATGCACAAAAATACACTAAAAAGACATTATAATGCACTAAAAACACTCTAAAATGCACAAAAAATTACACTAAAATACACAGAAATATACAAAAATGCACTAAAAACACACTAAAATGCACTAAAAATTACACTAAAATACACAGAAATATACAAAAATGCACTAAAACTTACACTAAAATGCACAAAAATATATTAAAATGCACTAAAAATGACACTAAAACACACTAAAAATAACACTAAAATACACAAAAATATACAAAATGCAATAAAAATACACAAAATGCACAATAAAAATACACTAAAAATTACACTAAACTGTCCTGCAAATTACAACAAAATGCACAAAAATACACTAAAATGCAAAGAAATTACACTTAAATGCACGAAATTACACTAAAATGCAAAAAAAATTAAGTAAAATGCACAAAAATATACAAAAACACACTAACAATTACACTAAAATGCACAAAAATACACTAGAAAGATACTAAAATACACTAAAACACACTAAAAATTACAGTACAATGCATAAAAATATACTAAAATGCAATAAAAATACACTAAAAATGACAGTAAAATGCATAAAAATATACAAAAACAGAGTAAAAATCCACTAAAGCCAGAATAAGAGTGACCTTTATTCTATCCAAATGTTCTTCAGGTCGTTGAACCACATCTTTATAGACTGAACCTCTTTCTTTATCCACTACGTGAGGAGTCATTTTTATTTTTGTACTGATGAGACAGTAGGATAGGAAACATTGCTATGAGCTTTATTATGTTTTTGTTTTGTAGTTTTTTTTTTGGATGATCTGAGCGTCCCAGGATGACAGTATAGATCAGGAGTCATGTGACGGAGTGAGGACAAAGGTCACAGCAGGAGGTCAAGGTCGGCCGTGGGCACACAGACGAACCCTGTCCGTCTTTTGTCTTCCATCAAGCGTCACTGGTATTCCACTGGGAGCCCGTGTGCCCGCAGCATATGGAAACTAAAGGGCCCGTAGTTCAATTATACAAGCCCATCGAGCTTCAGAATATTGACATATCCCGTTATTCTGAAAATGTCATGGATAATGATCAACCGCTTCAGTGAAAAATGGTTTCATAAAACCAAGATCTGTCGGCGAGATGGGGGGGGGGGGGAGTGCAGCACTTTTGTGGACTTGGATATGTGAGATCAGATCTGGGTTTGGCTCTGGTTGATATGCTCAAGGGGTGTTTCTTCCTAAAATACACAGCTTATCATATATCTGCAAGCAGTTCACAGCCCACCCAGAAATAGCATTATATTCAATTAGATTCTATTATATTGTGAGGTGGGTCATTTCACAGACTTTAGACCATAATGATTCTAATCTGTGATAATAAACTGTTGGAATAGAATTCAATTTTATTTAGAGCAATAAATAAAATACAGTTTTGTTTCTAACAATCCTATAAAGTATTTGTGTACATTAGGTGTTTAATGTGAGTGGATCAAAGTTGGAAGATCTCTGGAATTATTTTCTAAAAACTTTTTAAAAAATGTAATAAAAATAAACTGAATAATCTAAAGTACTGTATTTTCCGCTGTATAAGGTACTTAGTGACTTGAAATTTTGACTTTTTATCTAATAAAATTGACTTTTTATCTAATAATTGTGATGTTTTATCTCATAGTTTTCACATTATATCTCATAATTTTTGCTTTTTATCTCATAATTTTTTACTTTTTATCTAATAAATTAGATTTTTTTACTAATAATTTTGACATATCTCATAATTCTGGCTTTTTATCTCATTATTTTCACTTTTTATCACATAATGTTGAGTTTTCATTGAATAATTGGCACATAATTTTTGCTTTTAATCTCGTAATTTTGACTTTTATCAAATAAATTTGTCTTTTTATCTAATAATTTTTGAAATTTTATCTCATAATTTTCACTTTTTATCTCATAATTTAGATTTTTATCTCATTATTTTCACTTTTTATCACATAATGTTGAGTTTTCATCAAATAATTTTCACTTTTTATCTCATAATTTAGATTTTTATCTCGTTATTTTCACTTTTCATCACATAATTTTCACTTCTTATCTAATAATGTTGACTTTTTACCTCATGTTTTTGACTTCACTGAATGCGTCTTATAGTCCAGTGCGCCTTATAATGCAGTAAATCCAGTATTTGTCCACATTAGGTATTTCTTGTGAATGGATCAAAGCTGTACGATGTCTTTTATAGCTCCAGGAAATGACATTTATTTCTAAAACACTTGTGAAACAGTAAAGTATAAAAGGTCACCTGTTAAAAGAATGTCAGAGTGTGTGTGGGACATGTTGTTGGCAGTGCGTACATGCAGGTTATTCACAGGCGTACAGTCATACCACAAATGACACGACAGATATCTCACTCAGCTTCTCGGTTACATGCAGACATTTGATCCCAAGCGATCATGGAAGGTAGATTTTTGAGATTTTACCTCCTCAACATTCACTCGTTACTGATACTTAATGGATTAACTTTCACATCATTTCACTCCTGCCTCACATTTGCACCTCCTGTGGAACACTGCTGCGATATTAGAGGAAAGGCATATTTTTTATTTGTCTTTTCTCAGTGTTGCGGTGGCGTTATGATGTCATGTGTGTCATTTATTGGACTCTTACTTCAAACTTCCATCCAAGGGCGTCACAGCCATTTAAAATGTGGGGGTGTTCTAGGTTGGGGCACATGAGCAAAATTTTCAAAAATTTATGATTGCATGATTACATTTTTTTATATTAAAAAATTTAATGTATGGCCGAAAATAATAACATAAATGTGTTTTTTCCTCAATTAAACATTTATTAAATTCATAAGTAAATATTATTAGATAAAAAGTCAAAATGATGAGATAAAAAGTCAAAATTATGACATAAAAATAAAAATTCTGAGATAAAAATGAAAAATTATGACATAAAAATAAAAATTATGTGATAAAAAGTAAAAGTTATGAGATAAAAAGTAAAAATTATGACATAAAAATAAAAATTCTGAGATAAAAATGAAAAATTATGACATAAAAATAAAAATTATGAAATAAAAAGTAAAAATTATGAGATAAAAAATTATATGTTTGAATTTCAAAAATTAGACACTGATTTTACAGACACTTCCTCTTTTTTCTTACAAAAATGTTTTGTCCATGTCAGGGGAGACGACTAAAAATATGCTTCTCAGGGGGAACATTACTGAAAAAAGCCTAGCATCGCTATCCCTATCCCTATTCATTCCATGTATGGGTCTAGTTGTGCTTCATAGTCAGAGGAGGCGGAGCTAAAAGGTTGTCTTTCAAATCCCTCTGTATGTAATAGGACGGTACTACCAGGGGGCGTCACAGTCATTTAAAATGTGGGGGTGTTCTAGGTTGTGGCACATGAGCAAAATTTTCTGAATCTATCAATGGAAAATTAACGAACAATTATTTAACAAATGGTTAAATTTTTATATTAAAAAAAGTAATATATGGCCGAAAATAATAACATAAATGTGTTTTTTCCTCAATTAAATATTTATTCAATTCATAAGTAAATAAATAAAAAGTAAAAATTATGACATAAAAATAAAAATTATGAGATAAAAAGTAAAGATTCTGTGATAAAAAAATAAAAATTATGACATAAAAATAAAAATTATGAGATAAAAAGTAAAGATTCTGTGATAAAAAAATAAAAATTATGACATAAAAATAAAAATTATGAGATAAAAAGTAAAGATTCTGTGATAAAAAAAATTAAAATTATGAGATAAAAAGTAAAAATTATGACATAAAAATAAAAAATTATGAGATAAAAAGTAAAAATTCTGTGATAAAAATAAAAAATGATGAGATAAAAAGTAAAAATTCTGTGATAAAAAATAAAAATTATGAGATAAAAAGTAAAAATTATGTGATAAAAAAATTTAAATTATGACATAAAAATAAAAATTATGAGATAAAAAGTAAAGATTCTGTGATAAAAAAAATTAAAATTATGAGATAAAAATAAAAATTCTGACATAAAAAGTAAAAATTCTGTGATAAAAAAATAAAAATTATGAGATAAAAAGTAAAAATTATGACATAAAAATAAAAAATTATGAGATAAAAAGTAAAAATTCTGTGATAAAAATAAAAAATGATGAGATAAAAAGTAAAAATTCTGTGATAAAAAATAAAAATTATGAGATAAAAAGTAAAAATTATGTGATAAAAAAATTTAAATTATGACATAAAAATAAAAATTATGAGATAAAAAGTAAAGATTCTGTGATAAAAAAAATTTAAATTATGAGATAAAAATAAAAATTCTGACATAAAAAGTAAAAATTCTGTGATAAAAAAATAAAAATTATGAGATAAAAAGTAAAAATTATGACATAAAAATAAAAAATTATGAGATAAAAAGTAAAAATTCTGTGATAAAAATAAAAAATGATGAGATAAAAAGTAAAAATTCTGTGATAAAAAATAAAAATTATGAGATAAAAAGTAAAAATTATGTGATAAAAAAATTTAAATTATGACATAAAATTAAAAATTATGAGATAAAAAGTAAAAATTATGTGATAAAAAGTAAAAATTATGACATAAAAATAAAAAATTATGAGATAAAAAGTAAAAATTATGTGATAAAAAATAAAAATGATGAGATAAAAAGTAAAAATTATGTGATAAAAAATAAAAATTATGAGATAAAGAGTAAAAATTATGACATAAAAAATTATATGTTTGAATTTCAAAAATCAGACATTGATTTTACAGACACTTCCTATTTTTTCTTACAAAAATGTTTTGTCCATGTCAGGGGGTACTGCACTAAAAATATGTTCGTCAGGGGGAACATCACTGTCTTAGTGTAAATGTCACAGAACAAGACATAGTTTAATTAACTTAGTTTAACAACAGTAACATTTGTCATTACTTACTGGTTAATAACTGTTTGTTAACACCACGAAGAAGAGTTGTTTACATTACCAGTGAACTGAGGTGCGCTTCATTTACATATGCTGTTGTGCCACCCGGGCGGGTAAACAGTTTAAAGCATAGATATTGTAACAGCCCCGAAATGTTATTGATGTTTGTTTGGTGTGAATGTGACGACAGTAACTGTTTATACTGAAATAAAAAGTAGGTGAGACCAACAGTAACGATACAATATATAAACTCAGGGAAAAGTGGAGGCTATGAAATCATCTGGTTGGAGAAGTGGGGGTGTCGCAACACCCCCATCCCCCACAGGTGTGACACCCATGCTTCCATCCATCACTTAAGTTTCACTGCTGAGTGTAAACAGGCCTGTTTTTAAAGTCTCGTGTTTCAGCTGCTAACATTTGGGTTCTCCCTCTGGATGAATTTAAATACCCCGCCCTGTGTCTCCTGGAACTTCTTTCTCCTTTATCCAAATGAGTAACAGTCTCTCCATTTCGTCGTTCAATGATGACCTCTGACCTCTTTTTCAATGTCACACAGATGCCTTTGGAAGCGGTCGCTGCTTTTAATGTATCCTTCTGCTTCAATATCGACGGGTTCTGGGTTACGATATTACTGAACCGTAGGGGTGTGACGAGACACTCAGCTTACGAGATGAGACGAGACACAATAAACTTCTTCCTCTACACATTAAAGCTGTCATTCCATGGTTATTTCATTAATATTACTGTTCTTCATTGTTATTGAATACATTGTGTGTTGGTTCTATTTAAAAAAACCTCCAGATTGTTTTGTTTCCAGCCGTTTTTTCACGGTAGAAAAATGACTGGAGGTCGAACAACAGAGTTTACGGTACTTCCTCATCTCTGATTGGCTCATAATACATGAAGGAACACTCCTCCCTCCCCTCTTGTTGCGGATGTATTTACCTTTACCCAAGTAACATCCAGCTAGGTTTGGTGCCGTCGCTTGTTCTGAAAACATGCAGGAAAAAAACGAGGCTTTATTTCCGCATAGACACATGAACCAGTTTCCGCCATTTTTTCCAGTTTGTGCAGCAGCTACTGTGGCGCCGTCTTCTCTTGTAGATGCTAATGCTAATGTTAGTTCAGATTCACTGCTGGGGACGGGGTTTAACCCCACGTGGGTGATGCTAAAGTCCGTCTGATGTCAGATGGACCGTCTTTTTCTGGGTCCCTGGTTCCTGTTGTTGTTTAGTGTGAATGCAGTATGCAGCCAGTGGAGGTGATGAACCACTGTCACTGTTGGTAAGTCTGGGTGAGCCATCACCACGGTAACGCTGGGTGAGTCATCAGATTCCAAAAGGACAAAAGTGGAAAAGTGGTTTTCAGCGGAATGACACCATTTAAGCTAAAATAAAATGATAACATTTCCTCATATTGATCATTTTTTGTTCAGACTCTTGTATTGCCAATTCTTGAGAGATTGTTCTGAAATGTGTGTAAGGAGAACAATACAAGGAAGAAAATGGACTGAATCTGAGCCGATTTGGTCAAGTATCTATGTATGCTACACATGACATTTCATTTGTTTGTTTGTTTGTTTGTCAGCAGCTTTACACAAAAACTACTGGACTGCAAAAAATCATATATACATATATATATATATATATATATATATATATATATATATATATGTATATATACTCAACTTACGAAATTAATTTGTTCCAAAATTGGTTTCATACCACAACGTTTTCGTAAAATTCCAGTAGCTGTGGTCGCCAAAACACGACCATAACTTCACAGTCAAACATTTACAGAATCAAATATGTTTTGACACAGTTTTGGGGTGGCCATGGTAGAGTTGGTAAAGCGTGTCATCCAATAAAGGAAGGGTTGGTGGTTTGAATCCCGCTCTGTCCTAGTCAGTCCATTGTGTCCTTGGGCAAAGACATGGACTATGGAAATAAAACATTTTGGTAACACTTTATAATACCTACACACATTCCACTATGTATTAACCATATGTTACCTGTTTATTATTGTTTATTAATGTATTTATTATACACAATTTATCATAAAGCATTTGTTCCCATGACTACGAAATGGTTTGTTCATAGAAGAGATAAAGATAAATTATGTATAAATAAACATTAATAGGTAATAAATGGTTAATACATATTGAACAAACATTAAATGTATTGTTTATTCCTCATAATTTCATCTTTTTTTTGTCATAATTTTGTCATTTATTCCTCATAATTTGTAGTTTTTTCCCTCATAATTCTGACTTATCTCTGATTCATTCTTTTTTTTCCTCATAATTTTGTCATTTATTCTTCATTATTTGTTGTTTTTCTTCATAATTCAGATTTTTTCTGATCCTGTCATTTTCTTCCTCATAATTTTCTCTTTTTTTCCTCTTAAGTGTCATAATTCATTTCATAATTTGTTATTTTTTCCCTCATACTATGTTGTTTTGTTTGTTTGTCATCAGCTTTACCCAAAAACGACTGGACCAATTTCTATGAAATTTTTAGTAAACATGTGAGTTGGTCAAGAATAGATCCCATTCAATTTTGGTGAATGTAGGTCAAAGGTCACAGTCACCAAAAAATGTGTTTTGGCCATGATAAGAGATAGGGCAAATGAGGTCAAATATCTGTGAGGGGGGGGTGGGGGCAGTTTGATTAGCGCTTATTATTTTCAACAGTTGTGTTAGAAAAGTGCCCCCCCCACCCACCCACCCACCCCACCCCTCGGCGTCTCCCTTCCCCTCCCTCACTCTCTCTACCCCCCATCTGCCCTGACCTACATGGTAGTCACATGGCCCCGGCTCCCTGGCTTGGCATTTTATGGAAAATCTGCAGGAGATAAAGCCAGGGGGTTTAAAGTGTTATCCCTGCCTGTCCTTTGAGAAGGACTAAACACTGAATGAGCTGTTATTGCATCAATGCTGTTGGACACAGACAGGCGCTAAAGACGATAGCTTCCTCCCTCCTTCTCACTGTCTCTCTCTCTCTCTCTCTCTCTCCCTCTCTCGCTCGCTCTCCTTCCTCAGTTTGATTGGATTTAGTGGAGTGTCACCACTGTGACTTTGGGGGATTTCTTTTTCCCTGTCACTGTCTTCTGCACGCTCGCTGGGGTTATTTACTTAACTTGTCCAGAAAATGGAGTGTGATCTGCAGCTTTAGCGCTAAAGCTAACGGGAGGGAAGAGTGGCTCATACCGGGGTGATTCTGTGAACTGGGTGCACGTGGGAGGCTGTCTTAAAAACAGTACAACTATTCAACCCCGTAACAATGATTCATCCCCATAACAGTCTTTTTTTTTTTTTCTTATGGGGTTGAATATTTCAGGGATGAAGATTTTAGCTAAAAATAGCCATAGATCCACATTAGCCAGAGTACGGAGGATTAGAAAGCATGAAGAAAACAAGAGATTAATAAAGTTGTCCAAGATAATTATTAGGTTTTTTTTCTCCCCAAACAATACTATATACAATATTTAAATTATGTTTGTGTGTTCTAATGCAAAGACACATGGACATTTTAATTGGGGCCTAGACACCAAATACGACCCATGAAATGTTCCAATGGCGGAAGAGCCTAAAATAATAACCTAAAAAAAAGAGACTTTGCTTATAAATGATGACAACTTCTAATTTTTTTTTTCTTTGTGGGAGATTATTGTAATCACCTTGTGTGTGTGTGTGTGTGTGTGTGTGTGTCCACAGAGACATATCATGCTATAACTCAATGAATACTTGACATATCACCATGAAATTACATGGTCATATACATATAGCTAATGTGCTTCAGATGCAATGATCCATTTGAGTAAAGGTCAAAGGTAAAGGTCACAATTAACTAAAAGGTCAAAATCACATTATAGGTGGAGGGTCACAGAACTTTCAGGTCGGTACCAAACGATGTAGAATGAAGATTTATACAATTGTCATATTTGGTTTTATCACCTACGACCAACAGTTTTTGAGTTTTTATGGAGGTCAAAGGTGACCTATAAACCTGACCAAATGTACCTTAACTATATGTTTTGTGTGTGTTGTATGCAAGTACCAAATGATCATCTTGACTGCAAAACAAATCTACCCACGGGTACAAATAAAGTAACCTTGACCCTTGAACCTTGACACGTGGTCAAATTAAGTTGTGTAACACTGTTTGTGTGTCAGTCATAAACATATCACACTATAACTTAATCAATACTGGGTATATTATCATAATATTACACACACTGATGCATATATACATATAATGAAATTATCACTATTTCAAAAGGTCAAAGGTCAAAGGTCAAGGTCGCATTTAGCAGAAAGGTCAAAATCACATTTTTGGCTCTAATTCAAAAACAGGTCAAAAACAATCCGACATATTCTGAATGGATGGTTTAGTTTAAAAATTCAGAATTTTTTTTTTGTGTATTTTACTAATAATTTTGCTGATGGAACTGATGTGTCAAAAAACAACTGGTTTAGAAAAAGAAAAAGTTCAAACTAAAATTGCTGGAACCAAAACACAAGACTAGTCACTTATTCCTTTTTTTAAACTTTATTTTTTTCATATATTTTGTGAATATTTATTACTTTCTGTTGATGTTGTTGCTTATTTTATCTTATTTTTTCTACGTTTTGTTAATTTATTTTATTATTTTTCTTCAATTGTGTTCTGTTAGTGCCGTACTTTGTTCATGTTACATATTATTTTGTTAGTTTAATATTCACTTTTGTCCATTTTACCAGTTTTTCTTCATTTTGTTGCTTATTTTATCTTATTTTATTATTTTTTCCTGTGGAATTGTTTAAGTCTTAGGAGTTAAATGGTTAACCAGTTATGATAGATTTCACTGGTAACTATTACTGTTAATTAAACCTTAAGTAATTTCCATAGTTTGTATTTACCAACCCACACAGTCCATTTTTTTTAAATTTTTTACGGTGCATTACTTTAAATGAAACTCTTTGAGGTAAACCTGTGGGAGACAAAGTGCATCAAATACAGAAAATCACCCGCTAGTTAAGATCCGGACAGAGCGCCACCTCCATCCTTTGCTCCGCCCCCTCCGCCTGCTGCTGCTGAGGGTTTAGTTTTGCACTGTGACCGAGTCCCCTTCACACTGTTGTCTGCCTGTAAATTTTCTGCTGCCCTTGCTATTCAGCCAATTACAGCAAAAGAGCTTTAGTGATTTTTTTCCCCCTTCCCTTCTCTTCCTCCTGCTGTATTTATATATTTATTTTACAAGCGAATGACAAGCATTGCTGAAGGTTAAAAAAATGCTGAATTTCAAAGCACATATAATGTCAACTTTTTCTAGAAGGACTAATCAATAAAAGTCAGCTCTATCTTGTCCCCAACAAATACGCAGACTGCAGATATAAGCTAATATGCTTTCCTTGCCTGTTGCGTTTCAGTGTAAAATTTTACACACTGTTTTATCCACTTAAAGGAGGAGAGGGTTTAAAGGACGTCCTGTAGCTTCATAAAATAAAAAAAATAAATAATAATAATAATAAAAAAGCAGCAATCTGCTGCCCAGTTGTCTTTAATAGAAGACTATTTGAAAGTCATGTTCATATTAATTTATTCTTAAGACTTTAAATTCAGATAAGAAGGAAAATCTACAAAACAAGAGCTCCAAAATATTAGCTGTTTACATGTTTAGTTTAGTTTTTTAAAATTCTGAATTATTTATTCAGAATTAAAGTGTTTACATGCGCATGTTAATTCAGAACAAGTATTCAGAGAATGTCTAATCTCACTCCTATTTTGTTCCAATCTCCAGTTTCTATGACAACCTGTTCTTGAATTAGAGCCAATAATGTCATTTTGACCTTTCTGCTAAATGCGACCTTGACCTTTGACCTTTTATAATATTGCTAATTTCATTATATGTATATATGTGACCCACCACCAGTAAACCAGGCATAAGTGTGTGTAAATCCAAACATAGTTATGTGTGTATCTTGGTAGAGTGGAAACTAAGGTTTAAGATGGTGAAAAAATTATGTTTCTATCACAAGTAGAACCAAAGTTATGGTCATTTTAATATCCACATTTGGACATATTTTGCAATTTGCATTTTTTAAATATTGTCCGTCAAAGTTTTGGACTGTTTTGGGGTAGGAAGTCCTTAGCAACGCATAATAATTTGTATCCGATTGACACAAATTGTTGACAGATGTTAAAGGACACTCTGATGGACATGTCACAGAAGTTTTATATATTATAATAATAGGACAGAAGTGTGACGTATTATAATCATTTGGCTTACACCATTGGACAGAACATTCAATATAAGCTTTTACCTCGTACCAAACACTTGGGTGTTTACCCACGGAACGGAGATCGTTTTGTTCGGCGAAAAGAGGTGGAAGTCGTCTTTGTCTTTGCTCAGCAATACCTGAACTTTTGTCACCGCTTAAATAATTGACTCAATAAACACCTTTATTGATTGGATTTCAATGTAATGACCACAGGAACTGAACATAGAGGTGTAAAGGTAACGTTTTTCGATAAGATGTAAACACATAAAGAATTGCCTTCCAGCCTAAATTTGGCTGTAGCTCTGAACGGCTCAGCGCGACTTATGGCTGGTTTCGTGCTGAGCAGTCACATATGTGTCAGTGTGTGTAATATTATGATCATATATCCAGTATTGATTAAGTTATAGTGTGATATGTCTATGTTTGACACAAACAGTGTTACAGAAGTTAATTTGGCCACATGTCACCTTTGACCTCCAAAGATCTCAAAAACTATTGGTCGTAGGTGATAACAACAACTATGGCAAATGTAGAACTCTTCAGTCTACATTGTTTGGTACCAGTCTGAAAGTTCTGTGACCCTCTGTTCTTGAGTTATAACTGATAATGTGATTTTGACCTTTTAGTTAATTGTGACCTTGACCTTTGACCTTTACTCAAATGGATCATTGCATCTGATGCACATTATCTTCAGTATATGTGTAATGTCATGGTGATATCTCAAGTAATCATTAAGTTATAGCATCATATGTCTCTGCAGACACACACACACACACACACACACACACACACAGTGATAACTATAAAAACAATAAAAAGTCAAAATTCCAAATTCAAAAAATCCAAAAATGATGGAAATGATGACATATAGACTGAGGCTGAGGGAGGAGGTATACGAAAGCCACAGAGAAAAGTGAGTATTTTATTCTGATTAACTTATTTGTTTTGGATCCAAATCCTTTTATTGTCATTGTCCCATTTAAGAACAACGAAATTTAAAATAGAGCAACTCTCATTAAAACAGTTCAACATTCAGAAAAGAAAATAAATTAGTGTGAGAAGCATATTTTTAAAAAAAACAAAACAAAAAAAACCCATCTAAGTTAGTTTTTTCATTTTTCTTTCCTGTTTTGCTGTTTAACCTTGTTTTCAGTGTATTAACATGTAATATTTCCCTGTTTTTTTTTTTCACATGCTAACTTTCATTGTTTGTTTTTGTGGTTAAAAAAATAATAATAATACATTTGAAAAAAAAGGTCAAAATTCCAACTCATTAAGTACAACCAGAATGAATCCATATATAAAGCGCACTGTGTTTTTTGGAGAAAATTAGTCTTTTAAATGTGCGAAAATACAGTAATTTGCATTTTCACTTCTTTTTACTATTGTCAAATAAAAAAATGAATGTATGCTTTGTTTTCCATTTTCTGATTTAAAAATGAAAAACAATTGGCCAGAAGATCCACAGCGCCTTTGCACAAGCAGCTTTAAATTCAATAATTGATCCAAAAGGCCCCTCCCTAAAGCCCCCCCCCCCCCCACAGAATAATGAGGTGTGCTGTATTTCAGCGTGTGCACCATATGTTTCCGTCATGTGTTTTTGAGTTGTTTATTCTTTTATCCAGCGACGACCTGCTTCTGAATCTGTTTGACCTGATGTCTGCCAGAGGGCACACAATGACTATCAATACAATGTCAAATGTAATGCCAAGCCACAAAGCAGTGGAGGAATGCATCCCAAGCGCTCTGCCATGTTACATTCTGCTGCTAAAATGACCTGTGTGAATACCTTCTGAAAATATTGAGCAAGATAAAAGCAGCCAGGACATCTTTACATCTGTGTAAAGATCAGCAGAGGTGCTCAAAGTACTCCCATTAAGTACAAGTACAAGTACTGGTGCGGACAAAAATACTCTGGTAAAAGTAGAAGTACTGATTCAACTGCTGTACTGAAGTAAAAGTAAAAAGAAAAAGTACAGCTTCTCAATTTTAATTAAGTAAAAAGTAAAGTTTTTTTGCTATGGATGAAATAATACAGAAAAAAACTGTTCAAAAATATCCAAAAATAAATCCTTTAATAGTGAGTTAGTGTGTAGAGGATGTGTTTTAGTGGGTCATAATACTGAGTTTAGTGGGTATGGACAGAACATTTAGGAAAAATTCAAAAGTTATTAATAGATTAAAATGAATAATAATAATATTATGAGAAAAAAAAAATCTAAAATGTGAGATCAAATGTCAAAATGATGAGATAAAAAAAATCTGAATTATGAGATAAAATGTAAAAAGTATGAGATAAAATGTCAAAATTATGAGGAAAAAATATATACTTATGAGATAACAAGTGTATATTTTTGAGATAAAAAGTCAAAATTAAGATATAGTGAGTCACAATTCCTGATTTATTGATTTATGACTTATTTTTTATACTGTCACATTTGTATTGAAACAGTAAAATCTAAGTAAAGTAAAGTCTATTCTGAGAATGTAAAGAGTATAAAGTACATATATTTATATAAATGTAAAGAGTATAAAGTACAGATATTTATATAAATGTAAAGAGTATAAAGTACATATATTTATATAAATGTAAAGAGTATAAAGTACATATATTTATATAAATATAAAGAGTATAAAGTACATATATTTATATAAGTATAAAGAGTATAAAGTACATATATTTATATAAATATAAAGAGTATGAAGTACAGATATTTATATAAATGTAAAGAGTATAAAGTAAAGATATTTATATAAATGTAAAGAGTATAAAGTACAAATATTTATATAAATGTAAAGAGTATAAAGTACATATATTTATATAGATGTAAAGAGTATAAAGTACATATATTTATATAAATGTAAAGAGTATAAAGTACATATATTTATATAAATGTAAAGAGTATAAAGTACATATATTTATATAAAAATGTAATTAGTAAAAGTCAAAAGTTTCCAGAAAAGGAAATACTGTAGTAAAGTAAATATCTCTAAAACATGTACTTAACTACAGTAATGAAGTACTTGTACTGTGCTCATAGTCGTACTTGTCACAGGACGGGCGTAAAGTGGAGCCAGTGTCCCAGTACAGGCCTAAAAAAGCACATCAGACGTTTATTGTTCTATCTGTCATAAAAACTAAACCAGAAGTTACACAAGTGATAATTGTGAATAAAAGAAGTGACACCACAAAATGCACAGTGTTCCAAAACAAGAGCGCAGAAGAAGAAAAGACTCTTTCCAGCAGCGGAGGATCAGCCACGCCTCGCAGTGGGAACGGAAAGGAAAAGTGCTTAATGGGACAAAATCTAGACAGAAACACTCGGAGGGAAAGTTAGAATTAGGATCCTGAAAGATTTATGCCTACATTTTATTTATAATTTGTTTTCTTTGCCTTATTGGAATTGAGTTGCAACTGAATATTTGATGAACAGAGGATGTTATGTCAGCGAAGAAATGAAATGAAATGGAGTCTGCAAAGTCTGTGCTTTGAAATAGAAACAGTTATTTACCCCAAAACGTACAAATAAATACAATATTTGCCGCACTATGTATAAGGCACAACTGTCAATGATTGGTTATTTTTAAAGATTTTTCATATATAAGGCGCACTGGACTATAAGGTGCATTGAGTGAAATCAAAATTATTAGATAAAAAGTAAAAATTCTGAGATAAAAAGTCAAAATTATGAGATAAACAGTCAAAATTATAAGATAAAAAGTAAAAATTCTGAGATAAAAAGTCAAAATTATTAGATAAAAAGGTCAAAATTATAAGATAAAAAGTCAAAATTATTAGATAAAAAGTCAAAATTATAAGATAAAAAGTCTAAATTATTAGATAAAAAGTCAAAATTATTAGATAAAAGGTCAAAATTATAAGATAAAAAGTCAAAATTATCAATAACATTATAAAGTACACTGGATTATGAGGTGTATTGCAATGAATGGTTTATTTTACAGAGCTTTTCTTTCATATAGAAGGCACACTGGACTATAAGGTGCATTAAGTGAAATCAAAATTATTAGATAAAAAGTCCAAATGATCAATAACATTTTAAAGTACACTGGATTATAAGGCACACTATCAAAGAATGGTTTATTTTACAGATGTTTTCTTTTATATACAAGGTGCATTAAATGAAGTAAAATTCATGTCAAAAAAATTAGATAAAAATGATTCATTGAGTTATAGCATGAAATATCTCTGCACACACACACACACACACACACACACACACACACACACACACACACTAAGGTGATTAGAATAATCTCTCCCAACCAATGTTGAAAGAGATTAACAAAAGAAAAGCCGAAAAAGTGTACACTTTATTTTAAATGAAAAATAAATTTGATTAATTCACTGTTCTATTCTGTTCTATTCTATTCTATTCTATTCTATTCTATTCTATTCTATTCTATTCTATTCTAATATCCTTAAAAGGACAGGGAAAGAGACCGTATCCAACGACACATGTCCGTTGGTACAAATGTTTTTCTAATGTATATGTATAGACAGTGTGTATCACATCAACTTAATAAATGTAGTTTGATTTTTCTTTTGGATGAAAAGGATTTTCATTAAAAAAGTTAATCCAGTCAGAAGACCTTAGATTTTAAAAGCGTTAACTCCCACCCACTCCTTTTCAACGTGCTTGTGTTGTTTTGTTACAGTATGTGTTTTTTATTCTTTTCAAATAAATACAGATAAATTAATTAATAAATAAAAAATAAATGAATGTGCCGCCGCCTTGATAAGTGACTTGTTAATTGAATGAAGGGAGTGTGTGTGTGTGTGTGTATGTGTGTGTGTGTGTGTGGGGGGGGGGGTCACTATCTGCAGGTTGCGTTGAGCCCTAGCGAGGCTAGCTTGCGCCGTTCCGTATGCACTGCGCTGAGTACTGGGTCCTCTCCGTGCACAGAACACCATCTGCATTTTGCTGTTAACGCGCCTTCATATCCAAGGGAGGATTAGGAGAAAATCCCCAGGTTTTTTTCAACCAGTTGACAAATATCAGATTTGTCTCTAAAAAATTAGCTCCATCTATATCTCCAACCATATGACACACAAAAAAGATTATCTTTAATACCCAGCCAGCTTGGGTGTGGAAAAAAGCAGATTAAAGTTTCAGTTTGGTCATATTTACTCAGCCACTTCAAGTATGAGACTGCCTGCATTACACAGTAGACAGACCTCTTCACAAAGAATCCTTCCCCCACTCCCACTCCCACTCCCACTCCCACTCCCACTCCCACTCCCACTCCCACTCCTTTACCTTCCACCAGCAACATGTCTGCCCTGAAACAATTAGACATGATATTTAAATAATTCATCAGTCTTTGTGAAAACACACTCACATATCTACTTACTGTATTATTGTCAAAACACATTTTTGGTGACGATGACCTTTGACCTACATTCACCAAAATGTAATGGAATCTATTCTGGACCACCTCACACCTTTACTGAACATTTCGTAGTTATTATTAGTCCAGTAGATTTAGAGTAAAGCTGTTGACAAACAAAACAAATAAATTAAATGTCATGCACAGCAGGGTACTAAAATCAGCTGAAATTTGGACCATGTCCATGTCCTTATGTCCGTCTCCTTCTACACACCAAATCAGAACCATCCATCAATAATTGCCAACGCTAGAGTGTGAAAAATAAAGGTCATTATTTGGTAAAGACATTTTCAGTCTAATATTCAGTGTGATGAACCCTGTAGCACCACGGTTCTCAAACTGGGGTCCGTGGACCCCTAGGGGGACGTGGTCCAGGGGGTACGCGAAATTATTCAAGTTTTTTTTTTTTTTTTTTTGCTGTTTTATTTTGAAATACGGAAGTTTTATTTTGTAGCGAGCGGGCGGAAGTAACAGCGCTGTTTGACGCCAGCTTGACTAAATTGAGACGGAGCGAGTCACAGGCTATTTTTAGCCACCCTGCAGCGAACATGGATCGATTTTTGTGTCCGCCAAGTTCCTCAAGAAGTGGTAAAAGAAATGAAAATGACAATGACAAAAACAAAAACAAACGCCCTAACCCTAAAAAGAGAAAGTACATTGATAGTTATATTGAGTTTGACAAGCTCATCTCTCTCATTAAGTCTCTGTCTGTCTGTCTGTCTGTCTGTCTGTCACACACACACACACACACACACAGTTTTGTGTGTCTTTTGTTCCATTTATTATTTTAAAATTATTTAAAATTGTTTCTGAAGTGTTCATTTATATTATAATACCTGAAAATGTGGCTGGTTTGCACAAAAGCACTATTAAAAAAGGTTATCATTGTTTCATAATAATCATTGTTGAAGTGGTTTTTTATCATTTTCAGTATCGCGAGGATGAGGGGGGACATGGAAAAATTTCACCCCTCCAAGGGGGACCTGGGCCAAAAAAGTTTAAGAACCCCTGCTGTAGCACATCTATATTTACCCAAGAAGTTTGAAATCAATCGCATTAAAAATGTTCAAATACTGGACACTAGGGGTGTGATCAGATCTTGTCGCATGAGATCTCGCGAAAATTCATCTCGCGAGATATCTCGTCAATTTACAATTCTGTCTCGCGAGACTTTGTTATCCAGCCGCAGCCAGAAAATACATCAGCGAAATACTGGTATTACCTGTGTGCAGTTTACTGGTGAACCCCCCGCCCCTGTGGTTTTGAACATCGGGTTTGTAGTCCCACTGATTCTGCTGCCCGCGTGCGTCCAGACCCCGCGCGGCCGGAATCCCACCTTAGCCCGCGCGCACCGGCCACCGCGGGGTTCCTGGGAGACCGTCTGACTCACGTGCGCATTAGTGTTCCGTGTTTCCAAATGGGTCGGTGGGTTAGCCACATGGCAGCTGACCTCTGGTACCTGTTATACATGGGCCGGTTCCTGCTCAGGTGATGAGGTTGACACACTAGGGGAGAAGGCGCGCGAGTCCAGGAAGTGGGGAAGTCCGGGTGGAAGGTTCTGTAAAGTTCTGGAGCCGCCGGAGAAAATGCACCTGGAGGGGGTGAGTTTCTTTATTCGGACCCCAACTTCCACAGTAAGGGGCCATATTTGATTTTTAAAAAAAGGAGAAATATATAATTTTAGTAAAATTAATTAACTAAAATTTTATAATTCTAGGAGAAATATATAATTTTAATTGTACGTAATGTTTGACTCCCTGATGAAGGCTTCGGATTTTATAGGTTTTTATAACCAAGCCAATTTAATAAAAGCTTTTTAAATTTTCACTTATTAGAGAGTGCCTTGGAATGTTCTTTTTTGTCTTACTGTTGGTTTTCCCATCCAAAGAACACCTCTAATTATTATTACTTATTCAGAGTCCAGGTAGTGCTCCTTAAGCAAACTTTTTTTGGGTTGTATGATTGTATTTATTTTATTTTAACTTTTATAAATGTTTTATTTTAGTTTTAATTTGTAGAGGAAGTAGTGACATGTCAGTGACAGACAGACTGTTTTTAGTCTGTAGTGACTGAGAAGAACTGTTTGTTTTTCACATATTGTCTACACTTGAAAATATGAGAAATATATCATTTAATTTTAGTTTTAATTTGTAGAGGAAGAAGTTCATTAAAATGTAATGCTTGCATACTTATAAAATCTGTGTGCAACTCGGTTAAATACGTCTGTTCTCCATTCATATAAATCGTAATTTACTTTTCTTAAAATCTCGTCTGGATCTCATGAGCCTAATGTCGTGTCTCATCTTGTCTCGTGAGCTTAGTGACTTGTCACACCCCTACTGGACACTGAGCAATTTTTATATTTTGATTGACCTTTGACCTAGATCCACGAAAATAGATCCCATACCATAGGTGACATGGACAAAACTTCTCATCAAATTACAGCCAATTTGCTCCAGAAATGTGGTCGCGAGAGTCAAAACAAACAAACAAAGAAACAAACAAATGTTACCAATCAATGCAATTGATCGGTCAAGTAACAAACGAACCAACTCATAAACTAGAAGCACAATCCTTTCTTCCTTCTATCCGGGTCCTTCTTTAAACCAAATTTCATAACGATCCATGAAAAATTCAACATGGCGTCAGACCAGACAGAAGTCGTGGCTCGATTTGGCTGAAAGTCGGTCCATTTCTTCCATACGTCTGTCTCCTTCTACACTCTAAATTTCCGATTGATCCATCAAGAATTGGCGATGCTAGAGTGTAAACAAAAAAGGGTCAATATTTGGTGAACTTTGACCTTGGGCACTGACCATGAAGGTCAAGTCTTTTTCAGTCTTATATTCAGTGTGATGAACCTTTTATCAAATCTATATTTACGCAAGAATTTTGAAATCAGTCACATTAAAAATGTTCAAGTCCTGGACACTGACCAATTTTTATACATTGATTGACCTTTGACCTAGATCCATGAAAATAGATCCCATACTGCAGGTGACATGGACAAAATTTGCTCCAGAAATGTGGTCGCTAGAGTGAAAACACACAAACAAACAAACATGACGAATAAACATACTTGACCAAATCTCGATTTAATAATAATAATAATAATAATAATAATAATAATAATAATAATAATAATAATAATAATAATAATAATAATACCCGCTCCCCTTCGTTAGTCGGGGTAAAAAGACCTCTTCACACAGAATCCTTCCCCCACATTTGCACCCACTCCCACTGCCCAGCCTTTACCTTCCACAAGCCAGAAACAATTAGACATCGTCCTTAAATAATTCATCATTTCCCAGTCAGTCGTTCTCTTCTGCTTGTCCTTTAAACAGACCCAGTGAGCTGCCAGAGGGGCTAAAGTGAATAAACAGCAGCAGGTGCCTTTTCACATGGAGCTTTGTAGTCTGCAGAGGGTGCTGAGCTGTTCTTTTACTGGCCCACTGGTGAGGAGCAGGGGGTGGCTGGGAAATGGACCTGGTGGCTGACCTGAGACCCCAGAGCTGTCCTGTTAGCGCTGCGCTCTCCACCTAACGTTAGCATTAACAACCCCTGCCTACACTTACACTCATATAATATCACACACCCAAGTCCTGCCAAAAACACTGCAGAGTATATGAGGACAATCTATGTGCAATAATTATTAATATTCTGGATTATATCTGCAGTATTTCTTACTGACATAGGTCATAACACATGTGCAATACCCCCCTGCTTACACCCCCCCCCTCTCTATTTTTCTTTTCATAGTTTTAAATCAGTACTTATTTATTGATTTTTATTTTTCATTTTAGATATTTGTTTTTTACATGTTTGCACTGAACAGTGAGGTGATCTTTTCTTACTGTACGAGTATAATGTAAACATGTGTATAGTGACAATAAAGACATTCTATTATATACTATTATATCTGTTATTAAAAATAGATAGATGGATAGATAGAAAAATGGACAAAAATAAGAAGCAAAATGTATGAAAATTAATGAAAAGTGAACAAAATAAGCAATACAATTACAGAATAAACTTATATTGATAGGTGTATAGATGGAAGGATTAAAAATGAGTCCAAAATGGACAAACATAAATGGCAAAATTGATGAAAAATGAGAGAAAATGAATAAAAATTTAACAAAGTAGGCAAGAAAATGGAAATGACACAAATAAATGAAACAAATAAACTGTAACAAACAAACAAACAAGTAAACTATGCTTTAAGATTGTTATTGCATAATGCACCATGTTGCTAATGCATTTTGTAATAAACATGTAATAAACATGTAATAACTTGTGAGGTTAAATTTATTACAAAATGCATTGGGATAATTTATTTACAAAATGTGGCTTCATCACAAAACAAAATGAAAAACAAATGACATTTTGGAGTTTTTTTTTGTTTTTTTTTTTCAAAATGCAACACGCGGCCACACCACATGTTTAGTTTCTCGGAGCGTTTGACCCTGAAGGAGGTCATTTCCTTTTGCAGTGACAGATTGCGTGGCTGGACGTGCATGATTATTAGCCATCAGCATGTATCAGAGGGATTTGAACATAGAAGTAAGATGCTCCTTAAGCCTCTGCTAAGTCAGGCAGTATGTTCTTCCTGACCATTTCATTATCAAATGCATAATCACCATCATCATCATCATCATCATCATCTGCTGAGGACAGAAGCCTAGGCCTCAGGGCGTATCTATACTGTACCTGCTCCACTGGATGTTGACTTCTTTGCTTCCGCTCAAGACCACTGCCCCACCCAGAGGTTGCTTTATGAACACAGGAGCCCCATAAATGAAATTAAGGTGTCAATTAGTCAATTACAGCATAATAACTCTGAGGGCAGACATTTAGAGACAGAGAGAACCTCGGCTAAGTTCATTTCCTCCGGCCCAGGAGCCTAGCGCTTGGCCCACGTCACTCTCCACCCAGACTCGCTGAATAAGGGCCCCAGTGCTCTCCCTAATGTTATTTTCCCCTGGATATCTTTTTTGATCAACAATTTCCTTTCATGGGTTTTGTTTTTTTTCAGATGCAGGGGATGCACTTTTTCTCTCCCCAATTTGGCTAGGGAGAATTTTATAATTTAGTAATTAAAATCTTTGTTAGGCTTTAGAAATTGCATCTAATTGAATTTAATGGGAAGATGAATTTCAATTTTATTTGATTAGCCAAGACCCCTGGCATAGGTATTTATGGAAAAAACTCTACAAAAATATGCTGTGTGGGCTAAGATGGCATAATAGAATTACGGATAATCGGATTTGGCTGTCATGAATTTCACTCTAATTTCACTATAATTTTCCATTAGATAGCTGGTTTACAAATATTTGCTCATCTGCGATGGGAAAGGCTATCTGTCTAAAATGATTACGGACTGAGCCTTCAGAAATATGTCCCTTTTTTTTTTCCCCTCCCTTTTAAAAAACCAGATTGCGAGGGATCAAAATTAGGAAGATTGCATTATGGATGTCTGCATCCGGGAGAGCAGTGGGGGAGATATGATGATTACGGCCGGGGGATGAAAGCAGTGTCAAGAAAAATGTATTACTCCAAAACATAGGCCTATTCTATCTACAAAATCTCTGCTCACAGTGCACTGCCGTTGAAGTAACACCGTATATCATAATCCATGTAATATCATAAACAGCGCACAGATAAAAAAAGGATGTTGTAGCACGTGGTCGTACAAATATACCTTCTACCTCGAACGCACGTCGTGTTAATTACTTTCAAGGGTGTATGTGTGAGACAATACCATGTCAATGAAGTGTATATATATATATATATATATATATATATATATATATATATATATATATACACACATTATATAATACGTTATTACAAAATGCACTTGCAACTTTTTTATTCTCTAGTAAATGTAATAATATGGTGCATTATGTAATAACAATTCTAAATTATAGTTTATTTGTTTGTTAATTGTATTTTATTTTAAAGTATTTGTAAAAGCTAAGCCTATTATTAGTATCACTGTATTAGTCTAGTAGCAGTATACTATTTAAAGGTTGAATTAACAAGGAATACTTGTGGACTATTTGAAATAATAATGAAAAAGTGAATATAAGTTCTGACTTAAACAGTGTAAGTGTCTTCTGCTTGTTGATCTATGACCAGATCATTTATCCACTAACATTCATTTTAAAGTAATATGAAATTTCCTCAAAAGGTTAAACAAACAACAACATTTATATGTCCACAATATATCCGTAATTTCAAATATATTCCATATTGTCTAATATGTCTGATTACAGCCAATACATAAAACATTTGGAATATTTCCCTTTAGTTTTAATGTCACACCAACAAAGCACCTGCTGCTGCAAAATAGAATAACTCATTATATAATGAGGAAATATTTATTTACAAAATGTGGCAGTTTTTTACAAAGTGAAATAAAAAACGTATTACATTTTGAACGTTTATTACAAAATGCGGTTCAACAGATGATGCTTTTCGTTGACCTTTGACCCTCATTCATCAGTTACTGTTGTTTCCTCAGTTTTTCTCAGTGTGTTCATTTAAACTTTATTACAGTACGTTTTATAAAATGACAGTAAACAGGTCGATGGTGTCGCCCTGTTTGTACCTGCTGTGTCTCCATGGTAACACAGACGCTTTAACGCTCATTTCTCCACCTAGACCAGCGCTGTTAGGATCAACAGTTGAGCCCAACGGTGCAGAAGAGTATATGACCCACACACTATCATTAGCTGAAGGAAACTGTTCAAAACTTGGACTCCTCAAACCTGGAGACACGGACCGTTCTACAGAACCTGGGTCTGCTACGACGGTCTGATCCAGCGTCCTACAGTGGAGTCTCCGCCTCCAGAGACATCGGAGGCGGAGCGAGGGGAAGTAGAAGTGCGGCTGTCGCTGTGGATTTACAGCTAAGCTAAAAGCTAACCTGTTCCAACCGCCGCTTCCATCAGTCCTGCTCACCAACGTACGCTCACTGGAAAACAAAGTGGACTACCTGAAGATTTAAACACAAACATGATCCACCAGACTGATGCATCCTCATTCTGACCTAGACCTGGATCAACTCTTCTGTCCCAGACACCCACATTAGCCTGGACGGACTAAAATATAAATCTATGTTTTCTATAAACACATATTTCAAACAAAATCAGAAAATGTGTTATAAATTTTAAAAGGTTTGAGGGGTAGTACTGGGGGCCTTGGAATTAATTGAACCTTTTACATGTAAAATGCGACTATTTACGAAAAATTCACGTACGAAAACACTTCTGAAACAAATTAATTTTGTAAGTAGAGGTACCACTGTGTGTGTGTGTATATATATATATATATATATATATATATATATATATATAATATATACAGTATATGCATGCAGGGTGCAATTTATGAAAAACTGGGGGGCTTTCCTCCTTTTTTTCCTTATTTTCCTTCGCAGCAGTACGCTGTAACTAACTCTGGGGGGGAAATCTTGCCACAGGGAGTACATGGCATGTTCTATTCACTCCCACAATGCAACGGTCACTCTCAGGAGGTCGCTAGAATTCCCCACCTGGATACCCACTCCTTTTCGGCATCAGACCCTTTCGTTGTTGAACAAACTGGTCTCACAGATTCTTGCTCCATGTTCATACGAGTCGTCTTCAACAACGAGCTCACGTTCACAAAACAAGAAAGAAAAGTAGAGAAGTAGAAGTGTAGAGTGGATGTAGAATGGACCAATCACAGGCCTCGTTTCTGGTCGTCACTGTCTGTGGTGGGTCACATTTTTGGGAGATGCGTGTAAGTCTCTGCTTTGGGGGGGGGGTCACAGATGACTCGCTTCAGAGTGTAACTCCAAACTAACGGTGATGTCCAAAACCAGAGCGGTGGGACGACCCCCCCACCCCACCCCCACCCGATAAATCGCACCCAGTATATATGTATGTGCTGCAATTATGAAAATCAAATGAGATGGGGAAGAATCCGAGTCATGAGTTATGCAAATGATCATCATCAAGAAGCAGCGGCAGCAGTAGTATTATGGCCGTCATCATTGTTCTGCCTATATTTGTGTGTAAGTTTAATATTCAGCCCCTTCTCTGCTTAAAAATAAATATATAATGCAATATAAACAGACGTGAGAGGGAATAATATCCCACATCGCAGACAACCTACAATAACACTGGGGTGAACTCTTGTTGAATCCCACTTTGAAAACCCCTGCTTCAGAATTAAGCTTTTACACATTCAATTTCCTGCCAATTTAACAACATGACAGTGAATATCAAGAATAAACTTGCTCTGTTGTCTACAGAAAGAAAAAACAGACTAAAGCACACTCCTTTAACCTCCTATGGGCTTTACATCCTGGTCCTGGGACACAACATTATTTTAATAACACCTACATATTATATATATTTCAGTCTCCATCTTTGTTTCTGTTAAATAAATTGTAAAAATCAGTGTTTTAGTCCAAACTCCAGGATGTATTGCTGGCCATTTTGGTACATTTTTAGTATTTTTTTCTGTGTTTGTAGGGCATTTTCTTGTATTTTTTACAGAACTTTATCTTATTTTTAGTGTAATTAGTGTATTTTGGGCCATTTTAATACATTTTTAGTCAATTTTGTCTCTATTTTAGGGGTATTTTACTGTATTTATAGGGTATTTTAGTGCATTTTATTTTATTTTTAGTGAATTGTATCTTATTTTTAGTGCATTTTATTTTATTTTTAGTGCATTTTAGTGTAGTTTTGGCCAAAATTAAGGTAATGGGGGAAAATGTAAATGTGTTACTGTTTTTCAGTCTCCATCTTTTTCTCTGTTAAATAAACCGTAAAAGTCAGTGTTTTAATCCAAACTCCAGGGTGTTTCCTTTACAAACGGAACATTCTTTTATCTGAAGTTTAGTGGATTTTGGATCATTTTAGTACATGTTTCTCTATTTTTAATGCGTGTCAATAGTGAATTTTAGTTTATATTTCTCCATTTAGTACATTTTTACACATTTTTTTCTCTAATTTTCGGGAATTTTACTCTATTTATAAGGACTTTTAGTCGATTTTTACTGCATTTTATATGATATTTCATGCAGTCTAGTGTATTTTTGGCCAAAATGAAGTCAATGGGGAAAAATGTAAAGGAGTGTTTTTCAGTCTCCATCTTTTTCTCTGTTAAATAAACAGTGTAAAAGTGAGTGTTTTAGTCTAAAGTTCAGGATGTTTCCTTTACAAACGCAACATTCTTTTATCCAGATCCAAACAGCTGCAGTTTTATTTTTCAGGTGTTTGAAGCTAAATCAGCTCAGAACAGTTAACAGTTCATTTTTTCTTTTGCTGAAAGTTAGTTGCAGGAGAAGAGGCTCATGCAGCGCCTCCTGCAAACCCCCCACCCCCACCCCCACCTGTGTGCTCCACCAGTTAGGACAGACCTCCTCACCCCACCCACCCCACACAGTGGCTTGCGCCCACTCCATCTCTTCCCATTGGCTCAGTCACTCTTTGCCCTGAACTGCCAGAGACAGCGGAGGGGTTCAAAAACACAATCTGACTGTCGGCAAAGGTCAGATTTCTCACTCGGCATGTCTCTGGGCTTTGGGCACAAAAGCCACTGAATTCACATCTTTCAACTGGGCCTTAGCTTTTGTCCTGGGGAATGGAGGACTGGGAGTGGGCCCTGCACCAGACCAGCCCCTCCTGGAGTGCACTGTCAGGGGCAGCCAAACGTCTGGCCCCGCCGGCCCTTTGACTGATGTACCCCCGCCATGTCACGCGCACGCCTTCACGCACGCACGCTCACACGCATACACACTCCACCCTGCCCTCGACATTCTCCCGCAACGCACCGTACAATACCCACGGACCACATCAAACGAAAAGCCCCACAGATCCTTTTTTTTGAAAAGTAATGGTTTCACCCCCAAAGATGGCAGCTCCAGGGCCAGAGGGCTGTAATGCATGAAGCAGAAAAACCTCCCTCCTGGGGACATTTCTTACATCAATAGATTTTTACCCTGCAAACTAAAACGTCCCCAATATCAAGTTTGTGGAGGATACTGTAGTGGCTTTTTGTTGCGGCATCTCTCTGTGTGTGGTTAACTGAACGCCCAACAAAGCAAACATGGCAGCGTAACAGATGTCCTCATGTCCTTTTTGGATTATTTCAGTTGGGAATTTCAGCTTATGTGTGCAAATGTCTCATTAGGTTTGGACATTTAATAGAGTTCTAATATCCGTTATGAAACTAAAATATATTTCACCATATACTGACTAATAATATATTACTGCCTGAAATTGAACGTGAAAATATATGTGTATAATATACACAAAAATACATGTCAATATATTATTATAGAGTTAAAAAAACATAAGGAATTTTCCATTTGTTGAGATGTATGTGACAATAATGCACTCGTATATGTTAATGTGTCCATATATATATATATATATATATATATATATAATATATATATATATATATATATATATATATATATATATATATATATGTATATATATATATATATATATATATATATATATATATATATATATATATATATATATATATGTATATATATATATATATATATATATATATATATATATATATATATATATATATATATATATATATATACATATATATGTGTGTGTGTGTATAGTGTGTATCAGTGATGCGTGGGCTGATCCGAAGTGGCCCGCAGTCACCCCCTGTTGCAGTCATTGTAAAATATTTTAAATGATATTGGTGTTGCAGTCAGTTGGGTCATTTGTCATTTGAGATAAACATTAAAATAACCTGGGAAATACATTTTATTAACTGAATTTGCTTGAAGGTGTCGTACAACGTGGTCAGTAT
>CM035789.1:43720875-43727546 GCA_020466265.1 Siphamia tubifer | reverse complement strand
TTTATAGCTTTGACAGTGCCTAAAGGTGACTGCAATATCAAATAATAATAATAATATTTAATGACAATGACAATGATGAGTTCACATGTCAAAAAAGTTGACAAAAGCCACTTTCATTTTCTCTTATCTAACTACAATTCACTTAAGAATCTGTTTTTTTTTCTTTTCTTCATCTTCTTTGTTATTTTTGTTTTTGTTTTTTCTTTGTCATGTTTGTTTGTTTGTTTGTGTCATTTTTATCTGTGTTTCTTTTTCTTCTTTTTTTTCTTCTGTTGAATGCACTTGGCTTTGGATGGTGTACAAATACAGGTATTAGTTTTGCCCACAGAGGCAGCAGTGGCAGTGCCATTAGGGTGCACTGAATGGCCTAAGGGTTTGTTGCCAAGGGGACAAAGCAAACAAACTGTTGTGTTGCTTATGTTGTCTCACATGTAAAAAAAAAAAAAAAAAAAAAAAGGAACAGGAGTAGTGTTAGCACCTTTACAGGTACGTAATTAGTGAATATAAAGTACACAGGTGTGTGTTAACGTAAAGGCGCTCGTGCATCAGATAAAACAGCTAATGTGAAAATGAAATTAATAGTCACATTTATTTAATTTATATTCAAATATTCAATAATTACTGTTTATTTTCCGGGCTGTAATCTATATTTTTTGTCCGAATTTAAGGGTTTTTTTTCTTGTTATTTTCCACTTTTGTCACAGTTTCGTCACATTTTTATGTCATTGAGTGTTTAGGGCATGATCTTGTCCTGTTGTAAGAAGTGGATTATTATTATTATTATTATTCTATTTGTATAGTTAGTGTGTGTGTGTTTAAGTTAAGCGTCGCACTCCACTTTACTTCACTCACAGGGAAGATTTATATTTATGTGTGTGTGTGTGTGTGTGTGTGTGTTTTATAAAATTTCACATTTCCATTTTCTGTTTTGTACGAGTGTGTTTTCACTTTAACTACACTGTCCTCATTTTTACGTTTGTGTGTGTGTGTGTGTGTGTGTCCGAGTGTGTGTGTGTGTGTGTGTGTACTGTTTCCTACATATTCCATCATTTTCATAATCCATAAATCTACCGACATGAGTGAAGTCTAACTTTTTTTGACACATGGTGACTGTCCTGGGGCTGTGATTATCAGGCCTATTTTAACCTCCTTTATTCTGTACTCACTCTGGTGTAGAAATATTTAGGACACATTTTTCAGAGGGGGTTTTTCAAGAACACTTATTTTTAGAATCATATCAGCGTGTTTTATGTTACTGAAATCATGCTTAAAATGTATTTATACACAACACGCTGGATTTTGTTTTGCTTGTGGCACATTGTGAAGCAAAAATATAAGTTGTAATTTAAACATCATTAGACTCAGGCTTGTATTTTTAATGCATATATATATATTTTTTTTTATATATATATATATATATTGCGGTAACATGTACTTATGTTGTCAGATCCAGTTTTCTAGTTCCTGCCGTTCTATAGATATTTGGTTTTGAACAGTATTAATTAAATATAATACTAATACTAATACTAATAATAATGATAATAAAGTGAAGGGGTAAAAATCAGATTGTATTGATTCTATTATTTGCTAAAAGTTTGTATGTGTACGTGACAAACACACACACACACACACACACACACACACAGAGCAGAAGGCAGACATGGGTTATTACGTGGACTTATTTAAGGTGTCCTGTATTATCAAGTCTAAAATAATAACAAACAACTACAACTGTTATTGTGACACACCCTAATTTGAAACTTTTTCGTCAGCTTGGAAAATGTTTTTCTAGCCTCTTATGAGTCATAATGTTGATTGCCTTCTCCCTCACTGAGTTGTCTCATTAACCCTTTGTGGCCCTCTCCATCTTTTACGGCCTTCCACTAAAAAAAACCAGGAGAAAAAAAAAAAAAAAAGGAGAAAGAAAAAAGGAAAGTACACTAGCAGCCCAGGTTGGAAGGCCCTCAATAACCTTTTATCACAATTTAGCAATAACCTGAATCAATTTGATGTCTTAAGCAATAAAATATGCTGTTGCACTCCTATTTCTGCTGCTCCTTGGATGACAGTAAATTTACATTTTTTAATTAAACTAGCTGGAATTTTTATTAGGGGGCCGGGCTATGCTAATGGGAATGTTGTGTACAGCAGATTAACCGAGTTTTGAAATAAATTTAACAGAGACGACGACGTTAAGAGGGAGAAAGGAGAAGAAAAAAAAAAAAAAATGCCAGTCATTGTCTTTAACCTCTTTCATGCCGATTTCTCCTGGGGCATCCTTGTATTCTAAGGAGCCTTGTCAGGGAAGAGTGCTCCTCAGCAACGAGGTGATTAGTATCGCCTTGTCAACTGAGGAAAAACATCCACATTCTTAAAACATTTTCCAATACTTTCTTTTTTTCCCCATCTTATTATTATTGTTATTATTATTATTATTATTATTATTATTATTATTATTATTATTACGGTAAAATTAATTTGTATAAACCTGTACAATTAATCTGTTTTATTCTTATTATTCTTATTATTATTAAAGGGATTATTTTATTTGTACATTTAATACAAACAAAAATAGAACTTTACATGTTGACATTTAAATTATATCATAATAATCCCTGTTTTCTTTCTTTTTCTTTGTAAAAATGAAAATGTATTATTATTAATATTATTATTTTCTTATTGTTTTATTTTATCTACCCGCCTTCTTTTTTTTTTCCACCGGTAGAGGAACTATTAAAAACTGTCAAATCCAGTAGTTAACGGCAGCATATATGTTTGTGTAGTTTTATGATCCGCTCTCAGTATTTGATTGATGTTGCGCGAGGCTGTGTGTGTTATGCCTGGTTTTAACAGAGTGGCAGGGGGAGAAAAGAGAAGGGTGGGGGGGGGGGGGTGAACATAGACACAGCAGACAAGGGGAGGGAGGTGTGTGTGTGTGTGTGTGTGTGTAGAGGGGGGGGGGGGTTTAGACAGAAAGAGAGGGACAGCTGAGTCCTGATTGAGCATGTGCCCAGTCATCAGACACAAGCCACCCAACACCATAATTACCTTAACCCCCGTCTTTTAATACTCGAATCACACCAACTGGCCCTTTTTTCTTCTTTTTTCTTTTTTCTCTTTTTTTTTTCTGCCGTCCTCGCTGGCAGAAAAAAAAAAAAAAAAAAAAAAAAGAGGAAACATCGGAGATCAAACACTCAAATAAAGTCCAGATGCACGTGGTACTGTACGGCTGCCGTGCATCTTTGCCGCAGTAGCCAAAGTGTTCATTCAGTCATTCGGGGGGGGGGGGGCTACTTGATATGGGCCAGGAGCGAGGCAAGTGGCATCACCACCCCCTTTTCTTCACTCCTGTGCACTCATGCAGTGGCCAGCACCTAATTAAAACCTCAAAGCTCCCCGTCACCAATCTGGAGTAATGGCCTAATTAATACTCGGTAGAAGAAATATTCCAGAATGATAAACAGGTTGCACCTTGGGTCTTCATTGCTTTTATTATCTGAAATGTAACAGGCCAAGTTCTATTTTTTATTATTATTATTATTATTATTATCCCTAAGTAATGCGGAGTAGTTTGTTAAAGTAGTCCGCTAGAAAGAAATTAATAAATGTGCATACAATTATGGAAAATTAACATGAAATATCTTCTTTTTATTTTGTCTATTTGGATTTAGATACGTATCCTCCTGACACCCCACTTCATTTTATCCTCTGTAACGGACAAAAGTTTCACAGTTTTTACCTAAATGTCAATAAATTATGAATAAATAAAAGTATTTGTGCAGTTTAGTGATCATTTTAACCTCCTGGGACCCAGTAGGAAAACATTGTTTGCCATTTTACATGAAATAATTGCCTTAATTGGAAATAGCATGATGCAACAGTTTTTTCACATACATTTTTAAAAATTTTTTTAACATAATGTCATTTTCAATGGACATTTTTTATTTATTATTTTTAAATAAAAGTGTGAAATTCTTGTCCACTACAGAGGACAAAAATGTATTGCTGGGACTCAGGAGGTTAAATAAAAAAAAAAAAGCATCTAAACCTTTTTCTATCACTCTCCGGGGGGTATTTTTCAAACTAAAACCAAACATAAAGCTTATATACTGTACTGTACATACTGATGTGATTGGAATCTAAAGCTGAATGTGCCGTGTCATGTCTTATTGAGTCAGGACAGAAGCTTCTAGTAATGTTCTTCTTTATGACTCCCATTTTCCTAATCTTACATATGAAATTATAATTTCATGCAAAGTAAGGGGCGAGGAATAATCTGTGGCGGTTGTCATATATGCTGTATGAGAGAGAGGGGGGAGAGAAAAAAAAAAAAGGGGGGGGGGGGGATGAAGAGGTAATTAGCAGAGAGGAAGAGTTTGGCGCGTTTGTGTGAAAGCGTTGGTCTCCACTGGCCATGAATGAATTTGCATGCTTGGCTTATCCAAGACCACTTATTAGTCCAGCTGAAAGAGAGATTAAGCCCCAGCAAAACGTGGTGACTAATCCTTTTAAATTCGGCAGGGGGTCTTTAAGGTGCGAAGCGGTACGCCCGTCCGTCCGTCCGTCCGCTTGTCCGTCCGTCCGTCCGTCCGTAAGGTTAGCGGGGATGGAATGTGACAGACGAGCACAAGTTTTGGCAGCTCCGAGCGTGTACGAAGGAAGGCGAGCGACGGCGGCGGACGCAGGATTTAACTGTTTAATGACTGATTGACAGGGTAATAAATGGATGTTTTATCTGCTGACCCTCTTATCTGTGGAACAAATATAACAGGTGGGGTTAAACTGGGTCGAGATAATGACAGGAATGTGCCTCTTTAGTTTTTTTTTATTTTATTTGTCATTATTATTATTATTATTATTATTATTATTATTATTATTTATTATTATTATTATTATTATTATTATTTATTATAGTTGTTGTTCTTGTTGTTGAGTTTTGTTTCACCGCAAACTTTAAAGATAATGGAATAAATCCTTAACTTTTCACTGTCTTTGTTAAACATCTACAAATAAGTCATGATTTGCACTGAAAAATGCAAAATACACAGGCTTAATTAAGTAATGGTGATAAATCAGATTTTTAAAAAAAAGGGAGAAAATGAATTTGTGAATTCCCACAGAAGTAGAAGTGGAGTTGGATGAATGAGTTTATGTTAAATAAATGACACAAGTGATGCAGAAAGTCACTTTTTTCTTCATTTTTGACAGAATTCACTTTGTATTTTTTGTATTTTTGTTAAACATCTACATCGTCTACAGATTAAATACAAGAAAGAAAACAGGATTTTCACTGAAAAATGTCAAGTACACAGGCTTAATGAATGAATTAATGAATTAGTTAATTATCCCCCCCCCCAAAAAAATGGTGAAAAATCAGCTTAAGAAAAGATAAATTTTCAAATGAATCTTCTTCTTCTTAAAGCACAGTCCTCTGTGAGTGAAATAAATGTATTTGAACCGTAAGCAATGGTCTTTGAAGTGCACACCAGATGAAACTTTACTGAAATCATGTTAAATGTATTGACCTGCATGTGTATTTGAAATAATGTAAAGGTGTTGTCAGGTATACAGTTAATTCATGGAGGATTTATAAGTCTCCATCTTTTGTGAAAAGTCCTGATTTGCACAAATATTGTTTGTTCAAACCATGATTAGTCTGTTCTTTGTCAAAATGGACATATCTTACCTTTTCCTCTAAATTAGACGAGCATGTCTTAAACCTAAATTTGGAAATTACCACAGAAGTAGAAGTGGAGTTGGATGAATGAGTTTATGTTAAATAAATGACACAACTGATGCAGAAAGTCACTTTTTTCTTCATTTTTGACAGAATTCACTTTGAATTAACAGAGTTTTTGTTAAACATTTATATCATTTGCAAATTAAACACAAGAAAAAAATCACGATTTGTACTGAAAAATGCAAAATTATTTAATATATTATCACCCCTAAAAAATGGTGATAAATCAGTTTAAGAAAAAGATTCATTTGAAAATGAATTTGTGAATTAAAACAGAAGTACGACTGGAGTTGGATAAATTAGTTTATGTTCAATAAACGACACAACTGATGCAGAAAGTCACTTTTTTTCTTCACTTTTGAATTTAAACATCGGCCTCGTCTGCACCTCGTCTGTGCTTGTCTGTCTTTCTTTTTTTTTTCTTATTACAAATCGTCGTAACAAGCAAACAAGCCTGGAACCTTTTATATTTTACCCCCCCCTACCCTCCCCTACTCCCCCTCTACCCCCGTCGTCACCTTCAGTGTGAGGGAGAAAATGTTTGTTCTGTGGAGTTACAGAGCCAATACCTCTGTCCTCATCTGTAATTGACTGCAAACAGGAACGTAGTGACGTTTAAACACTGCCCTCCTCTCTCTGCTGTCACACACACACACACACACACACACACACATACACACACACAAACACACACACACATATGAAAACATCCTCCACACGCTTGCTTCCCAACCCGACGACCCTTCAACTTCACGTTTCCCCCTCTCTCTCTCTCTCTCTCTCTCTCTCTCTCTCTCTCTCTCTGTCTCTCTCTCTCTCTCTCTCTCTCTCTCGCCCGCCGTGTGTTTTTTCTGTGACATTCTCTTCACTTGGGTCAGTAGCAGGCAGCACCGGCAATAATTACTGTCTGTACATGATAAATCCCAAACCC
>CM035789.1:43643375-43715875 GCA_020466265.1 Siphamia tubifer | reverse complement strand
GAAAAAAAAAAACAGATTCTATCTTGTCTGAATCCTGAGATATTACCACTGATGTGTTTTAGCTGTTGACCTTTAGTGTGACCTTGACCTTTGACCTTCACTGGTCAAAATCTAATGGGTTCTTCCTTGACCCATTATCTATCATTCCTGAAAGTTGCATCAAAATCTGTTCAGAACTTTTTGTGTAATCCTGCTGACAGTCAGAGACACAGACGCGAATTTAATAACATGAATAAAATTAAAACTAAATGTAATTTTAACATTTATCATCTCCACATGTCAATTACAACGTTCATATTATTTATTCGTGGATCTACAAATACACAAAATATTTAATTAGAGGCAGAACATTATTAAACTGACACTTGGGACATTTCAAAATGTTCATATTTTTTTGTGAAATGATCATTAGTTTTATTGTAAATACAGTAAAATGACATGGAAATGTTTAAATTAACAAAGACCAACAACAGGGGCGGCCATGGCTCAGTTGGTAGAGCAGTAACTGAGGGGTTGCTGGTTTGAATCCCACTCTGTCCTTCTTGCCTCCAGTGTCACTCACACCAGTGTATATTTTGGTGGTGGTCAGAGGGAGCGTAGATCCAAAATGGCCAGTCAGTCTGGGTACATATATAGTTTACCACCACCAGAGTGAGAATGTGAGAGTGAATGAATAATGGGTCACTCATGTGAAGCGCTTTGAGTGTCCAAAAAAGCACTATATAAGTTCATATTATAAAGCAGGACTTGTTTTTTAAGGGTTAAACAGTAGCACTAGCAGCAGTATGGTGTCCAAACTGTTATAAACTTTTTTTTTTTTCCCATAAGCCCCCTCTCTTTCTCTCTCTCTCTCTCTCTCTTCCCTCCTCCTTCCATTTTTCCTTCTTCTAAGTGTGATGTTCTCATATGACTTGCTCTCTGACAACCATATGAAACGCTCTGGTGATTTTCATCTGGAGAAAATAAGCGGCTATAGGTGGGGTTAGCGTTAGCCGTGTAACCATAGGGCCGACACGCAGACTTGGATTAGGATCAGGCTTGTGTTGCCTTTTCTGACCACAAATCATAAATGTCGGGGACACGGCGGTGGTGTTGTTTATGGAAGGATGCCACGCTGCGCCACTCAAGGGTGTTGCCTGTTTGCATTGATGCGCCGCCGCCCCGCCGCTGCCCGCCCGACACTTACGGCCTCTTGCTTTAAAACAACTTCCGCATCCTCACTTCCAAGCCACTTCCAGCCATTTTGTCCGTGTTTCCAGAGCAGATTGCTGACGTTCACCGCAGCTTTAGCCTCAACTTTTAAAGAAAGAAGGAGGAGGACGACGAGGGAGGGGTGGGGGGTGTTACTCAAAGCGAGGCCATGGCTTCTTCTTTGAGCCGATGTGGGACAGAAGATGGTGAGCAAGAGTTTTTCCACTGTTAGAGGGGGGTATTTCATCCCAATACAGGGACACTATAGCTCAAAACTGAAAAGCACTTATGCATTATTGATGTTTTAATTTGTGCAAATGCCCAAGTCTTTGTTAAGTGATTATAGTGCTAGGGAGATAACAGGGGAGGTACTTCTCTATGAAACAAGAGCTGGCTTTCTGGCCACACTGGGAAGAAGCCATTGGACTAAATCTAAGAGAGAGAGAGAGAGAGAGAGAGAGAGGGAGAGAGGGAGGGAAGGTTTGTGGATGGGTATAGAGGGGGAGGTTTGAGGTGGTAAGAGTGAGAGTTGAGATATATATATATATATATATATATATATATATATATATATATATATATATTAGGGCTGTTAATAATTTTTAATCTTTAATCACAGGCTTGTTTTGGATTAATGTCAATTAATCACTATCAAAACACTTTATAAATTTATATCCATGGGCTGTTCTGTCTCAGGTTTGTGTTTTTTCTGCTCAAATTTCGCACTAAATGCTGAAGAATACGGTAAGAAATTCCAGTGAAAAAAAAATAAACACACAAAAAATAACACAACACAAACAGAAAAAGTGATGAAAAAATTATATTGAAAAACTAACTCCTAAACACCGAAATATATGATGAAATATCCTAAACATATGCAAAATAAAGATATATGTTTTTTCAACACCTTCAAAACAAAGTTAAATGTGTTAAAACTTTTAATCACATTAATTATATATATATATATATATATATATATATATATATATATATATTATATATATATATATATATATATATATATATATATATATATATATCTCAACATGTGTTGAGATAAGAAAAACATTGAGCCGTTGATCTTTTGTCCTTATTTCAGCTACACCTCTCCCATTTATGATGTTGGGTTTATAGGTCTTTTACATCCCTTATCAAAAATTATTTGATGTAAATACAATGGAACTGACCTGAAAAGCCCTATGTGTAAATACACCTCGTGGCACACTAGAAACTGACCTTGGGAGAGGAAGGCAAAGTTATAATGCTTGCAAAACAAGCCAATAAAATAATAGCATAGTGAAAGGAGGGAGTTTGGGTAAATATAAAAGAGAAGAAGAAGACAAGCAGTTTTCCATTCTGCAATCATTAACTCAGAGCAAAGGTTATCAAGGATGACATTTTTTTAAACTCTGTCATTTATATAATTGCCTGCTACAGCTACTTTGTTAGATAAATAATCAAGGAAGGAAAAGGATGAAACCTTTGTGCACGCTGCAAACACATACGAAGGGGGAAAAAAAAAGTTTATGCAGAGTGGATCGGAAGAGAAGACGCAAAACTGGCGTCTGGTTTAAAACCTTTGTATCTGCACGTACACCAGCGTTGTCATGACCAAACGGTGTGTGGAATGTGATTGGATAAGTCATGACAGGCTGGAGATGGTTAGGGTTAGCATTAGCATTAGATTTAGGGATATTCATGCTGGGCTGTAGGTGGTTAGGGTTAGCGTTAGCATTAGCATTAGATTTAGGGATATTCATGCTGGGCTGTAGGTGGTTAGGGTTAGCGTTAGCATTAGCATTAGATTTAGGGATATTCATGCTGGGCTGTAGATGGTTAGGGTTAGCATTAGCATTAGATTTAGGGATATTCATGCTGGGCTGTAGGTGGTTAGGGTTAGCGTTAGCATTAGCATTAGATTTAGGGATATTCATGCCAGGCTGTAGATAGCGCTGTGACAGAACGTTGCCATGTGCAACAGTAGCAGGGCGCAATAATTTTTGTGTTTTCGACTGTGAGATTGGAAGCACGGCAGCGGAGAGTTTTTAAAGATTTCCACTTTTTGTGTTTTCAACCCGTAAAAATAAAATTCTCGTGTAAACCAAAGACACTTCTGACAAAATATTTGATCATTATTAATCAGATTTGTCCTCATGTAAACATCCCCTAAAATACATCTTCATATTTTTTGCATTTTCAACCCATAAAAACTTAATTCTCATGTAAATAAAAGACACTTTCCATCAAATATTTTGTCGTCTTTAGCCAAAACGATCCTGGTGTAAATAGTAGATCCCAGTTGATCCTATCTCCAGCTCAGATCTCAGATCAGTGTCAGCGGTGCGTGGAAAAGCTGTGTACCTTCCATTGTGCTGTTGGTGTTTGTGACGGTGGTCCAAACCCAAACCCTCAGCCTTGCTTCTGCGTCCACACCTGCAGCTGTTCACACACGCTGCCTCCTCTAACAACACAACCTGTCAATTATACTGCATTCATTTAACTCAACTGTATTAATACGCCTTCTATCAATGTCAGACACCATATAAGTGCAGGGCCGGTGTTAGGCATAGGCAGACTAGACGGTGGCCTAGGCCCCCAGATGACGTGGGGGCACCATGTCCCACAGAATTAGAATATTAAGCTACTGTATTTTCCGGACATTTAACAGACTTACGTTTCTCATAGAGCGCCTTATATATGGATTTATTCTGCTTGTGCTTAGTGACTCATAATTTACACTTTTTATCTAATAATTTGCCCTTTTTATCGCATAATTTAAACTTTTTATCGCATAATTTTTTACTTTTTATTGCATAATTTGGCCTTTCTATCTCATAATTTGGACTTTTATCTCATAGTTTGGGTTTTTAATCTAATAATTTTGACTTTTATCTCATAATTTGGACTTTTTATCACATAATTTTGGCTTTTTATCTAATAATTTGCCCTTTTTATCGCATAATTTTGACTTTTTATCTCATAATTTGGACTTTTTATCACATCATTTTGACTTTTTATCGCATAATTTTGACTTTTTATCACATCATTTTGACAGATGCTAATTTCTAATTCCACAAAATCCAAAAAGGGGTGCTCGCCTAGGGCACCAAATTGACCAGAACTGGCTCTGGATAAGTGTCTTAGTGTCTTAGGTTTGTCTTTTCAGAGGCTTTTATTTCATTTAATTGTTGCTTTTTTTCTTTTTCTTTGTGTTAAACGTGCTGGAGTACAGAAACAGAAACAGTCTTTCTCTTTTATTCTTTCTTTGAAGTCTCTGATGGAGGTAAAAGAGCCGAACATGCACAGTTAACATAGACACACAGTAGGTTCTCAGGCTTCCCCAAGCATTTACTGCTTTATTAAGCTGTCTCATGAACCCCCGAGCACTACATGAGAATACAGAGAAAAAAGAAAAGCACATATTATTGAGATGGATTAATTCTGGTTGTGCTTAGTGACTGGGAATTTAGACTTTTTATCTAACAATTTTGACTTTTTGGTTCAGACTTTTGACATTTTATCACATAATTTTGACATTTTATTGCATAATTTTGGCTTTTTATCGCATAATTTTGACATTTTATCGCATAATTTTGGCTTTTTATTGCATAATTTTGACTTTTTATTGCATCATTTTGACTTTATATCTCATAATTCAGATTTTTTATTACCTAATTTTGCCTTTTTTATCTCATAATCTTGATTTTTTTCATCTCGTAATTTTGACAGACGCTAATTTCTAACTCCACAAAAAGGAAAAAGGGGTGCTCGCCTAGGGCTCCATATTGAACAGAAACAGTCTTTCTCTTTTATTCTTTCTTTGAGGTCTGTGATGGAGGTAAAAGAGCCGAACATGCACAGTTAACATAGACACACAGTAGGCTCTCAGGCTTCCCCGAGCATTTACTGCTTTATTAAGCTGTCTCATGAACCCGCTAGCACTACATGAGAATACAGAGAAAAAAGAAAAGCACATATTACTGAGATGATTTCATGTCATTTGTGGACTACAAAACGCTAGGCTTTAATGTGTGCACAGGAAGAGAGAGAGAGAGAGAGAGGGAGAGAGAGAGAGAGAGAGAGCAGGGGAAAAAAAAAAAAAGAAAAGTTGGCTTAGAAATTCAGAATTTCAATTAGCGTACGTAATCTGAACCTGCCGGCTTTGATAGAGGCTTTTTTATTTTTTTATACTAAGAATACAGCAGCACTTGTAAAACATTAATTAAGCAGACTTGTTTTTTTTTTTTTTTTAAAGGATGGAGTAAAGTGCGCTTTATGCACCCAACAAAAGGAGTTACCTCACATAGACGACCGCTTCACTCACTAAAAACCATTCGTGTAAAATTATAATACAAAAAAAAAAAAAAAAAAAAGGAGCAATTTGAATTGTAGAACAGCACAAAAGACAAAAAGAAAAAGCCAGGGCATCGCTGCTGAGAGTAATGTTGTAAAGGAGATGATATCATATGAGAGCTGAGGCTTTTGCTGAAGAATAGAAATGTATCCCTGCCTCAGTGAAACCTAAGCTTAGCACAGGAAAACGAGCCCCTATTTTAATGACTTTCTACCTGACAGATGACTTTAGAGCGCCTTTTGGATCACATTGCTCTGACTTTGTCTCTTACATCATCAAACCATAGATTATTAATAGTTTATATGAATTGTTAATTGATGGGTAATATGAGTTATTATGGCAGGAGCCTTGTTACATGTACAGTAAAAAAAAACATATATAGACATCTGCAAACGTCTAAAAACAGTCCACAATGAAGCTCTTATTTTATTTTAATGAATATTTGTCTTTCAGTGGTGTGTGGTAGAGCTACAGCTGCATAAATATAAGCTTTGAACATCGACGTCGCAATGGACGTGTGCGCAATAATACACGCACATCGCAAGTCCTGCAATAATTTTATTTATTTTAGTTTTCATTACTTTTGATATATATATATATATATATATATATATATATATATATATATATATATATATATATATATATATATATATATATATATATATATATATATATATATATATATATAATTGTGTATTATTAATTAATTTATTAATTAATTTTTATTTTATTTTTATTACTTTATTTATTTATTTATGTTTTTTATGTTTTTTTATGTTTTAACATTTTAATTTTTAACATTTATTTATTTTTCATATTTATTTATTCATTTTGTTTTATTTTATTACTTTACTTATTCATTTTTATTTATTTATTATTTATTTGATTATTTTTATTCATTATTTTTCATGTATTACTTCTATTAGATTTTTTTATTCTTATTTAACTTTTTATTTTATTATTTTTCATTCATTCGTTATTTTTTATTTTCATTATTTATTATTTGTATTTTCAAAATGTATTTATTTATTTGATCTATTTATTTTATTTTTTTCTATTTATTTATTTTTAATGTATTTGTCTTTGTCACCGTTAGCGTCGATAGGCTTTTTTCATATCACAATACATATACATATACATATACATATATATATATATATATATATATATATATATATATATATATATATATATATATATATATATATATATATATATCTTGATATTTGTCTAATATCGTGCAGCTCTATAGGGTAATCATGAGTTCTTCTGTTTGTCTGTTCTATATACAGTTTATTTTTTACGTCTACTGAAGAGTCTGTTTAGAACTTGTCTGTTTTTCTTATGAATATTTGTCTTTGAATGCAGCGCGCTCTAAAAACGTTTTATAAAATCACACCTTCTGTAGAAAAAAGTAGAGAAAATAATGAAGTGCTCGGCTCACATTTGCACACGGTGTGGTCTGTGCACTAAATAAATCCTGCAGTGGGTGATGAGTACACATACAGATGATACATTAAAAGTGCCATAACTCGCACACCCAGCAAAGCTAAAAATCAATTGGAATGGATAGTTAAGCTGGCCCCTAAAAATCAATGAGCAATTCATGTCCTTGATCACAGAGTGTCATTCCTCTCAATGTTAGAGGCTGAAGAGCACTGAGCATTCACACGCTCACATTTCAGCACTAACGCACAGGAAATAGACACATCCACTGACACAAAACTGCACTTCACACTTGAATAAAACACCTCTGCTCCACTAAAATTAAGCTGTTATATTGTTGTATATGTTGAGTGTTCATGTTTGTCCAAAAAAAAAAGGCTAAAGCAGCATTCAAACTAATGTCATCTGAACTGGGCCGTACCACTAAAATAATATCATATATAAATAAAGTCAATTCTGAAACTAAAATAACATCATATATAAACAATGCAAACTCGAAAGTATTTGTAGGTTATAATCACAGTATCTATAGTTTATTAGGACAGTATTTATAGGTTATTATCGCAGTATTTATAGGTTATTATAACAGTATTTATACGTTATTATAACAGTATTTATAGGTTATTATAACAGTATTTATAGGTTATTATCGCAGTATTTATAGGTTATTATAACAGTATTTATACGTTATTATAACAGTATTTATAGTTTATTATCGCAGTATTTTTAGGTTATTATGACAGAATCTGAAATAAAATTATCAGTATATTCATTGTCCCAGGGACCAGACTGGACCCTTTTTGGGGCCAGATTTGGTCCCCGGGCCGCCTGTTTGACACCCCTGGGTTAGGGTATTTTTTTTCACAACCAGCTGGTGACCACAACATTGTGGTCAAAGTGTCCAAAATAGCTGGGACTTCCAATTTCAAAGCTCATGTTGTTGTTTTTAAACCATGTTAAAATGTCCTTAAATGAAGACACTGGGAAAAACACATGACGTTATAGGTGTGAACATCGTGGGGACACACACACACACACACACACACACACAGGGTTAGATTTGTCTCAAAAATGTGTGTAACTGCACAGAAGGTGATGTATGACGAGTCAGTGGTTTGTACGTGTGTTTTGATATTCACAAATATAAATGGAATATTTGTCTATTTTGGTCTTTATAAATAAATTAGACTTTAATTTTCTTCAAAAACCACAGTGTGCCTGAAATATGGATCAATTCTGGTTCTTAGTGACTTGGAATTTTGACTTTTTTTCTAATAATGACTTTTTATCACATGATTTTCACTTTTTATCTCATAAATTTGACTTTTTATCTCATTAATTTTATGTTTTCTCTTTAGTTTTCACTTGTTATCGAATACTTTTTTTACTCTTTATCTAATGATTTTGACTTCACTTATTGCGCCTTATAGTCCAGTGCGCCTTACATATGAAAAACTTTAAAACATGCGCTGGTGCACCTTATAGTGTGGAAATAAAAAACACAGTACTGTTTTTATTTGCAAAAAAAATTGTAAAACTGACAATTTTGTTTGTGAAATGTGACTCATGTTTGTGGTTCAGCAATTACACACATTCGACGCTTTCCTCTGCGGCATATTTTTGAGACTTTCTGTTTTTGCCAAATGCAGACAGAGCCAGAAATTGACAAATTAATTTACATTTGTGAATAGCAAAACAAATGTACTAACCCTAACCCATAAAAAAAGCCAACATTATAAGATAAAAAGGCCAAATTTTGAGATAAAAAGTCAAATTTGTGAGATAAAATATAACATTTATCAGATAAAGTCAAAATTATGGGATAAAAAGTCAAAACTTTGAGATAAAATGTCAAAATTGTTAGATAAAAAGTAAAACATTTTGTGATAAAATGTCAAAATTATGAAATAAAAAGTCACATTTATGAGATAAAAAGTCAGTTATAGATAAAAACTCAAAATTATTAGATAAAAAGTCAACATTATCAGATAAAATTTGTAATTTATGAGATAAAACGTCAAAATTCTGAGAAAAAATGTCACATTTATTAAACAAAAAGTCAAAATTACAAGATAAAATTCATATTTTCTCAGATAAAAGTCAAAATTATGAGATAAAACATCAAATTTATCAGATGAAAAGTCAAAATTGCCAGTCACTAATCACAACCACAATTAATCCATATACAGTATATAAGGTGCACTGTGGTTTTTGGAGAAAATATTATATTTATATTGTTATATTTACACATTTACGTTCCAAATCTTAAATTTGTGAATATCCAAACACGTCCAAACCACTGACTTTTGCACCACATTGTCGTGCACTTGGACTGTAAGCGTTAGTCAAAGGAAGAGGATGAAAATTGTGTGTTTGAAAATAGAAATGTTGCCCTTATTAATGCCATTAGTGTAACAGTCATAAAGGATCAAATCAACGGGATGACCCAAGCAACTCCTCTGTCTCTGCGCTCTGACGGGATCATGTCGGGAACTATTTGAGCATTTTGTGTTGATGAGTGAGGTTTGGAGTGCCGCGGTATCCTAAAAAAACACTTGTAAATAACACACGCACTTTCACAATCACAATCTTTTATTGTCATTGGAAATCACAGGTGGCAAACATAAGGCCCGGGGGCCAAATCAGGTCCGCAAAAAGGGTCTAATCAGGCCCGTAGGATGAATAACAATGAAGATGTTAACGATTTGAATTGAGGTTCTATGTACAGAATAATTATAATAAGTAATATATCATCATAATTAATGTGTTTTCTGCAGTGAAGTGAAAATTATGAGATAAAAAGTGAAAATTATGAGATAAAAAGTCACAATTATTAAATAAAAAAATCTAAATTATGAGATAAAAAGTCACAATTATTCAATAAAAAGTCAAAATTATGGGATAAAAAGTCAAAATTACCAGATAAAACTTTTCAATTATAAGATAAAAAGTCAAAATGATGAAATAAAAAGTAAAAAATTAGGAAATAAAAAGTAAAAATCATCAGATAAAAAGTCCAAATTCCAACTCATTAAGCACAATCCATTACATTTATGATAACACCATGTATTTTATTAATTTAACATATATTTTGTTTATTTCATTGGTAGTTTTCATACTTTTTCATTCAGTTTTGGTCAGTGTGTGGTTTATTTAACTTCATAGTTAGTTGTAGTGTGGACACAAGTGTCCTTATTTGTCCACAGTTGGTTATGAATAGCAGTTGCTGGTGTTTTAACAGGTGTTCATCTTTTCTGGTTTATTACTGTGGTAACATTTGAAAGGGTCATTCAGGCTCGGAGCTTAAATACTTCAGATTTGGGGAGAGAGGAGAGGGCCTTGAGAACAGTTGTCGCCTGTCAGGAGGAGCAGGAGGAGTTAGAAGGAGGCGCTGCAACAGTTGTTTGTCCCCTGACTGAGGTGAGACATTTTCCAGCAGCTGTCACTTGGCCTCTGTTACCTCCTCCTCTTCCTCCTCTTCCTCCTCTTCCTCCTCTTCCTCCTCCTCTTCCTCCTCCTCTTCCTCCTCCTCCTCCTCATTTATTTTTTTGGGTATTTTTGACGCAAGTTTTTATTGTTTTTTTCTTAGTTTTAACACAAAGAAACTAAACATCATTAGTCACATTATGAAGTTAAGACGTAGAAAAGTAAAATGTAACTGAGGAAAAAAAACATAACTCTATATATCTATACATATATAAATATATAAATACTAATGGACTGGTAATTAACTGTTACATTAGTATATTATTTGAGCATCGACATCACAATGTATGTGTGTGCAATAGTCACATGGTAGGTCCTGCAATTAATATTTTTTTAATATATGTATGTATTTTTTTTATTGATTTATTTATTTGTCTTATGTATTTATTCATTATTATTATTATTATTATTATTAGTTTTTTTATTAAAACATTTTTAATTAATTTTTTAATTTTATTAATTTTATTTTAGGGGGAATTTATTTTTAGTCGTTTATATTATTTTTATGTATTGTTTTTTTAATTAATTAATTTTTTTTAAATTAATACAGTTATTTTATTTATTTGCAATTTTTTCAAATTTATTTTTATTCTTATTTTTATTTATTAATCATTTTTATTCATTCAGTCATTTACTTTTATTGTATTTTTTTTTATAAATTAATATTTTGTATTTATTTATTCATTCATTTATTTGTATTTTATTTTTAATTAAATAATTATTTTTATTTATTCATTCATCCATACATTTATTTTAATTTTATTTATTTTAAATTTTTTTTATTTATCCATTCATTGCTTTTTATTTTTCTATTTATTTATGTATTTATTTTATCCCTCATTTCTACTAAAACAGAAATGACTGTTTGTGCCAACAGAAGGGTGGGGGTTGTGTGCCCTGTCACTCACAATCCCGCCGGTGTGTGTCCTCCTCCAGAAGGGTTACATGTCTCATCAGACGCCAATCATGGCAGACACGTGAGACGAGCCTGCGAGTCACTTTGGTGTTTTTCCTTTTTTGCGTTTTGCTCAGTGATTTGGCTTCTGAAAAGGTCTGGTGATTCTTTTTAATGTTCGCAGACGCTCGAAACTGGAGAAAAAAACAAAAAAGAAACAACAACAGTGTTTAGATTCTCCTACTGTGAGTGTGAAAAACTGTATTTGTTGATGTTTTAAAGGTTTATTTAACCCTCGGTGGGACCACGTCATTTATAAATGACACTTAAATAAAAAATAACACAAGCCTCTAATCCACATGTCATCAGTTTAACGTCCCAGGAGTTAAAGGGTTCACAGTAAAAAAAAAAAAAAAAACTTGAAAAAATTAATAAAATAAGCAACAAAATTAACAAAAAAGTCATGAATAATAAACGAACAAAATAATTAGTAACATGAACAAAGTAAGACACGAATGGAAGAAAAAATAAAGAAAAAATAATAAAAGAAAAAAGAAACAAAATGAGCAAAAAAAACTAATATTTACAAAATGATAAATAACATGGAAGAATGTGCGAAAAATTTACTAAATAAGAAGAAAAAGAACTAATACTGAAATATTATTGAGCCTTTTTCTAAATTATTTTCCTTTTGACGCTTGTTCCATGAACAAAACTCAGTAAAAACACAGTAACAAAAAAACGGAAGGAAAATGGTTGAATATTTATGAATACAGTATTTTTCGCACTAGAAGGCGACTGTCGACGAATGTTTTTATGAAGGTGTTTCATATATAAGACGAATTAAGACAAGTCAAAATTAATTAATTAATTAATTAATTAATTATAAGATTAAAAAATGGAAGAAACTGACCACCACTGTAGTGACCAGTGGACTAACTGACCACCACTTTAGTGACCAGTGGACTAACTGACCACCACTGTATTGACTAGTGGACTAACTGACCACCACTGTAGTGACCAATGGACTAAATGACCACCACTGTACTGAACAGTGGACTAACTGACCACTGCTGTAGTGACCAATGGACTAACTGACCACTACTGTAGTGACCAGTGGACTAACTGACCACTACTGTAGTGACCACTGGACTAACTGACCACCACTGTATTGACCAGTGGACTAACTGACCACCACTGTAGTGACCAGTACATGCACCAAAGGCCTTAATTGTCTCCTACAAAATAAAAGCTTTGTATTATTCTGGCCTCTGTGTTGCTTCTCTACCAAACCACTCTTCTTCTTCTTCTTCTTCTTATTCTTCTTCTCTCTCCCATCTCTATTCCTTTCCCTCAACCCCCTCTACCTACCCCCCCCCCCACCCACCCACCACCAGCCCACCCCCCCAATCCATCTGCATCATGTCGATCTGTCAGACTGCCAGTGTCTGTTCCAATTAGATTCCACTTAATACACGTAACCTCGATTAACACGCAATCAAGCCCAGATAAATCACGTCCTTTAAGTCCCCCCCCCCACACACACACACACACTGCCTCTCCTGTGTTTCTTTGCATCACTCAGTTTTTACCCCAACAATCTTCCTACACCACACTCACCCGCAGTCGCAATGTATAAAAATCACACACGCCGACAGCACGAGCAGGTAAACTGAAGAGAAGAGAAAAGAAAAGAACGTCCTCAGGGTGGGTTAGGGTGGGGTGGGAGGATGATGGATGGTGGGGTGTGGGGGGGGGGGCTTTTCACCTCTAAACCAAATGTTCCGTCCTAGTGCGAGTGAGCGACTCAAACTCCTGTTTCCACTCAGGTGAAGTTCCTCTTGTTGGTGCCCTTCTCACCCCCCCCTTCCCCCACACCCACCCCCCACCCGCAGATGAAGGTGTCTTAATTACGTCTTTGGTTAAAAAGCTACAGTAGACACCCTGGGCTTTTCTCTACAGTGGCGGGAGGTTGTGTAGTCTATTGTGTGGGTGACCTTTTTAGCTAGCGGACAATTGGTTTGACTAGATTACAAATGAAGACACAGTAGCAGACACTTAGAAAAGCAGGTGTTTTACAAACACTACTGTTACACTTTAGACCTGTTCAAAGAAACACTTTTTTATTATTATTATTCTAAAGCCCATTAATACATTATTTAGATCAGTGGTGCCCAGTTACTGCCCCCCCCCCCTCTAACTCACCTGACAGTCATTATCAGTCTTTTGCTTGATGAGACGTTTATCATTTGAATCAGGTGTTTTGGAAGGAGGATACTTCTACAACATGCAGGATAGTAACTCTGGAGGACCAGGATGGACCATGAGCCATGAAGTTTAATATTTAGTTTGGTCAAAAACATCTGTTGAAATATTTTACCTCATAACTTCACCACCATTAACCAGAGGTTGTGGAGTACCATAGCAGTACCATAGCAGTACCATAGCTGTACCATAGGGGTACCATAGCAGTACCATAGCAGTACCATAGAAGTACCATAGCAGTACCATAGCAGTACCATAGCAGTACCATAGCAGTACCATAGAAGTACCATAGCAGTACCATAGCAGTACCATAGCAGTACCATAGCAGTACCATAGCAGTACCATGGCAGTACCATAGCAGTACCATAGAAGTACCATGGCAGTGCCATAGCAGTACCATAGAAGTACCATAGCAGTACCATAGCGGTACCATGGCGGTACCATAGCAGTACCATGGCAGTACCATGGCGGTACCATAGCGGTACCATAGCAGTACCATGGCAGTACCATGGCAGTACCATAGCAGTACCATAGCGGTACCATGGCAGTACCATAGCAGTACCATAGCAGTACCATAGCGGTACCATAGCGGTACCATAGCGGTACCATAGCGGTACCATGGCAGTACTATAGCAGTACTATAGCAGTACCATAGCAGTACCATGGCAGTACTATAGCAGTACTATAGCAGTACCATAGCAGTACCATGGCAGTACTATAGCAGTACTATAGCAGTACCATAGCAGTACCATGGCAGTACTATAGCAGTACTATAGCAGTACCATAGCAGTACCATGGCAGTACTATAGCAGTACTATAGCAGTACCATGGCAGTACCATAGTAGTACTATGGCGGTACCATAGCGGTACCACAATAGTACCATGGCAGTACCATATTCAGCCAAACTGAACAAATGATTGTTATTAAAATAACTTTGTCTCCAGTTCTTTGTATAATATATAATTACTTTCATGTTCAACCTAATAAACAGTGTTCTGTGTTCAGAGTGTGCAGAACATGTTCTGTGTAATGTTCCACTGCTATTACTGTAAATATAGTTTATTTCAAAGTTCACTTTGTCATTATATTTAGTTGATTCAGTTCATGTATGAGGTACAATGATGTGATGCCTGATCTGACACCCCAAAAAAACACCTAAAAGTTAATACATTTTTATATTAATACAACTATACCTGTGTAAATGACTAACATACTGGGTATCACCTTATAGGGAATGTGGTCACCTTTCATGTGATACCCCCTAAAATAACATATTTTTAATGGCGCCTCCTGCACATTGTTCTTTATCTATAAAATATAAAAGTTACTTTTGCTTTAATGATATCCACGCTAACGCTGTACCGCCTCTGTGCCAGTGGCAAAAAAAAAAAAAAAAAAAAAGGAGGGAAAAAAGTAGCACACACACATAAAGCTGGTACAGACAGAGCAGGATTCAGGGTCGATTATAATTCTTTTAACAAAGTTAATAATTTACAGTGTTTATGCTAATAGCAGAAAAGAGGAGTGTTGAATTACCAAACAGCAAAAACACTAAAAATACAAACCAAATGAAAACAACCTGAGGCGCAGAAAAAGCCTACGCAGCACTCTGGGGGTCTTCTTTTATTAATCGCTGCTAAAAGTGCTAACATTGACATGTTGAACAGATTAGCCTCTTTAATAACGGGGCGGGTCAACGTGGCTACGGCTGCTGATCCATGAGGAGATCCTGTTCTTATCCTGACCCCTGCCCCGCTGGTACCTGCCCCACTGATAAACATACACTCAGCTGGGTGTCCACCACACTTCCTTGTCTTTTCTTTAGTCCACAGGTGTCAAACATAAGGTTCGGGGGCCAAATCCGGCCCAATGAATATGTTAACAGTGTAAAAATGATTAGAATTCAGGTTGTACATACAGAATAATTAGATGTACACTGGGTCAGAGCAGTAAAATATGATCATAATTACTTATAAATAATGAAAACTGCAGATTTTAATCAAATTACATGAAAATCTTTACATTAACAAACCATCCTTTTACAAAAACTCAAATAAATATGAAGCAGCTGGAATATGTGAAGAGAAGTAAGTGTGATTTTACAAATATTCTGCCTGTTACTAAATGTTTAGTGTATTTGTAATGGAAATGTCAGTCAAATTGTACATTGAATTGATTGTACTAGTGCAGTATTTGCTCTGGAATTATAAATAATTTAGTCAGAATACAAAAGGAACAAATTAATTGAACAAAGATTCAGTGAAAAAATGAAAAAAAAACTAACAAAATGACACTAAAGTCCATAAAAATACAATAAAATGCACAGAAATACAGTTTTAGAAAACCTTCTTGTCTCAGCTTTTGTTTAATTGAATTAGTTGTTGCTCTTTTCACTGTTATTATTTGACTGATCTGGTTCTTTTCAGATCATATTGGACTGAATGTAGAACTGAACTAACGTGATTTTGACAAACCTAACCTGAAGTATGCAAATGTCAACTAATAATATACTACTATACACTAAAATGCATTAAAAATTACACTAAAATGCACTAAAGATTACACTAAAATGCACAAAAATACACAAAAATTCACAGAAAATTACACTAAAATGCACAAAAATTCACAGAAAATTACACTAAAATGCACAAAAATACACTAAAATTCACAGAAAATTACACTAAAATGCACAAAAATTCACAGAAAATTACACTAAAATGCACAAAAATACCCTAAAATTCACAAAATTACACTAAAATTCACCGAAAAAAATCAGTTTTAGAAAACCTATATGTCTCAGTATTTGTTTAGTTCAGTTAGTTGTTTTTTTCACTGTTATTATTTGACTGATCTGGTTCTTTTCAGATCATATTGGACTGAATGTAGAACTGAACTGCCATGACTTTGACACTCCTGCTTTAGTTTTAAGCTACCTTTAGTGTCATTTAGTGTGTTTGTAGCCGTGCTTTAGTTCTACCTGTCTTTAAAGTGTGTAGTTTAGTGTGTTTGTAGCCGCGCTTTAGTTCTACCTGTCTTTAAAGTGTGTAGTTTAGTGTGTTTGTAGCCGTGCTTTAGTTCTACCTGTCTTTAAAGTGTGTAGTTTAGTGTGTTTGTAGCCGTGCTTTAGTTCTACCTGTCTTTAAAGTGTGTAGTTTAGTGTGTTTGTAGTCGTGCTTTAGTTCTAGCTGTCTTTAAAGTGTGTAGTTTAGTGTGTTTGTAGTCGTGCTTTAGTTCTACCTGTCTTTAAAGTGTGTAGTTTAGTGTGTTTGTAGCCGTGCTTTAGTTCTACCTGTCTTTAAAGTGTGTAGTTTAGTGTGTTTGTAGCCGTGCTTTAGTTCTACCTGTCTTTAAAGTGTGTAGTTTAGTGTGTTTGTAGTCGTGCTTTAGTTCTACCTGTCTTTAAAGTGTGTAGTTTAGTGTGTTTGTAGTCGTGCTTTAGTTCTACCTGTCTTTAAAGTGTGTAGTTTAGTGTGTTTGTAGCCGTGCTTTAGTTCTACCTGTCTTTAAAGTGTGTAGTTTAGTGTGTTTGTAGCCGTGCTTTAGTTCTACCTGTCTTTAAAGTGTGTAGTTTAGTGTGTTTGTAGCCGTGCTTTAGTTCTACCTGTCTTTAAAGTGTGTAGTTTAGTGTGTTTGTAGTCGTGCTTTAGTTCTACCTGTCTTTAAAGTGTGTAGTTTAGTGTGTTTGTAGCCGTGCTTTAGTTCTACCTGTCTTTAAAGTGTGTAGTTTAGTGTGTTTGTAGCCGTGCTTTAGTTCTACCTGTCTTTAAAGTGTGTAGTTTAGTGTGTTTGTAGTCGTGCTTTAGTTCTACCTGTCTTTAAAGTGTGTAGTTTAGTGTGTTTGTGTTCAGAGGAGGTTGTGGCAGTTGTAGATCTGGCTTTGTTTCACACAGCGACAGCTTGTGTCATACACGCTCAGGCTGCTGCTGTACAGCATTAATGGTTTTAAATATCTCAATGCTAGTTGGAGCTGACAAGGCCTGCCGGTGTGCAGTGTGTAAATAGGGCTTGGATTTAAAATAAATTAAGCTATGAGAAAGGCTCAGGTTGATCCATTTCTTATCTGCCCTGCTGCTGCCTTGTCAGCCCACAGCTCCTTCACATTGTGTGCACAAGTTCACACACAAGCTCATTCACACCTTTTAAACATGGAAAAATAGCCTCTTATTAACGTATTTTCCAGACTATAAGACTTAAAACACTTGTATTTTCTCTAATAACCACAGTGCACCTTATAACCCAGAGCGCCTTATATATGGATTAATTGTGACTGTGCTTAGTGACTCTGAATTTTCACTTTTTATCTCATGATTTTGACTTCACTTAATGCACTTTATAGTCCAGTGCGCCTTATATGAGAACAAATCCTCTAAAATAAACCGTTTGTTGATAGTGCGCCTTATAGTGCAGAAAATACAGTAATTATGATCATATTTGTCATCCTCATATATGTAAGAATAGGCACTAATTACATTATTTTCTAGACTACGGTATAAGGCGCATTTAAGACTTTAATTTTCTCCAAAAACCACAGTGCGCCTTATATATGGATTCATTCTGGTTGTGCTTAATGACTGGGAATTTTATCATTTTATCTCATAATTTTGACTTTTTATTGAATAATTTTGCCTTTTTATCTCATAAATTTGACTTTTTATTTAATAATTTTGGCTTTTTATCTCATAAATTTGACTTTTTATCCCACAATTTTGACATTTTATTTAATAGTTTTGACTTTTTAGCTCATAATTTTGACTTTTCTTAATGTACCTTATTAGATCAGTGCACCTTATATATAAAAACATCTTAGAAATAAAGCATTCGTTGACAGTGCGCCTTTTAGTCCAGTGTGTCTTATAGTGCACACTTACTTTACCTGACTTGACTTGACTTTACTTTACTTTACTTTACTTTACACACAATTACAATAATCTTTCCCAGCCAATGTTGGGCAGTTGAGATTATAAAAATACATTTTTTGGGCGGACATCTTGCATTTTGTGTGGCCAGTGTTTATTATATTTGAGAAGAGTGTATTTAGAAGAGTATACACTATGAACCAAATGTGATGCTTGTTTGATAAAGTGAATGATAGTGGTTATATATAGAGTTATGTGCTTTATTATGTCTATTCATACAGCTGTAGTTCTTCAACTTCTGCCAAACTGTTGATCTCTGTAAAAACCAATTTAAAAAAGTTGTGCGTGTTTTATTTAATTAGTATTGGGTGCAAACAAAATGAGTATTGAGTAGACACCCGATAGCTGTGCGCCCTGTCCTTTTCCATTTATAAACCTCACACACAGACACAACAATGTGCCACTGTCTCTTTAAAAAAACACTGACAGTTCTCAGTATAAGTTGAGCAATTTTTTTTTTCCCCTCTTTCCCAGAGAAAGAGAGAAAAAAAAAAAAAATGGAATAACGCTGATGAGTTTTAACAGCTTCAGCCAGGCGATGGGCAAATATAATAAGTGTTTTCGTAGACGTCACCAATGATTATCTCATCTGGGCATTTTGGGTGAATGTGGTGGATTTAGAGGCTCGTACCCTATTGTGCTGACATCATCCTTTAACAAACGGAATTAAATCACGGCTAAAATAATTTAAAACTCTCCCAGAGTCTGTCTGAAATGGCTAAACAATGAAAGTCTGGGAAAATGTTAAAGGGAACGCTGTGTGTGTGTGTGTAAGTTTGTTTAGAAATGGGGGATGGGAGTGTGGAAATGGGGGCAAATTTACCCTCACACTGAATAATGGGTTGAGACCAGCTGATATTTGATAAATTCTAGGTCGACATGAGACTATTAACCCTTTGATGCATGTAATGGTCAGTCCAGTGGTCAGTTATTATACAGTTGTTCTACTGGTCACTACAGTGGACGGTTTTTTATCTTCTTTTGACTTTCTCTCTCACAATTTTGACATTTTATCTGATAATTTTGACATTTTATCTGATAATTTTGTCATTTTATCTGATAATTTTGACTTTATATCTGATCATTTTGAGTTTTTATCTGATCATTTTGACTTTTTATCTGATAATTTTTAGTTTTTATTTGATCATTTTGACTTTTTATCTGATAATTTTTAGTTTTTATTTGATCATTTTGACTTTTTATCTCATAATTTTGACTTCACTTAATGCGTGTTATAGTCCAGTGTGCCTTATATATGAAAAAACCTAGAAAATAACCCATTTGTTGATATTGCACCTTATAGTGCTTATAACTTATTGTTATTAGACTGTGATTAACATACTTTTTTAAACAAACACTTCATTAAAAATGTTGGTAATACTTTATACCTACACACAATTCACTATGTATTAACCCTTTATTACCTATTTGTAAATAATAATAGTAGATTGGATTTATATTGTGCTTTTTTATGGACACTCGAGGCTCTTTACATTAGCGACCAATTATTAATTCATTCAGAATCAGAATAAACTTTATTTTCACTGCACACATGTTACAATGAAATTATGCATACAGTGCAATAAAGGTAAAAACACAATAGTATATAATAAATAAGATTCAATATACATTAAAATAAATATACTTTTAAATAATTTTTAAATACAAATAAATAGATCTATGTTTAAAAACCAAAAAATAGGTTCATTAAACAGATTTCAATCACATTTTTTTTTTCCAGCCTAAATAGGAATAAAAAACACTGAGGGAAAAAACATGTAATAATTCATGTGTACAGGTTGAGTGAACAAGTGTGCGTTTTTTTTTTTCTCCTCTTTTTTTCACGTGTGACCTGTAATCGTATCTGAACATATGGAAAAAAAATCCTACTGGGCTTTGACACGGAAAGTTCACGGTAAGGAAAATCTTAGAAGGCATATAAAACAGGGCCTAAGTCAGTCTTGATATAGCTCTACTTTTATAGATAGAAAGTCAGATTAAAGGGCAGGAGTGTCCAGTTTCCACAGCTAGGCAATGTTGCATGGAAAATCTGTTTTGATACTGACACCACTATGACACACTACAGACCAGAAAAGACAAAGTGACACCTGTATATTTTATAAACACATTGGTGACGTTCTTTCGGAATGATTGACATGCCAGTCTCTCTGTTTTTTTGTCCTCCTTGTCCTGAAGGAGGACACACACCATAAGAAAGTCAGACCTAATACACTAAGAAAGTCTGATAATAAAAAAGCAGGGACATTTCTGGAACATCATTTGAATACAGGCTTTTGCAGACATGTTATCCTACTATAATTAAGTCAGAATACAAAAGGAACAAAATTAATTGAACAAAGATTCAGTGAAATAATGAAAAAAAATCACAAAATCCAACAAAATTACACTAAAGCACACAAAAAATATAAAAAAAAATGCACTAAAAATACAATAAAATAGACTAAAAATGACACGAAAATGCACTAAAAATACAACAAAATGCCCAAAAATCCAGTTTTTGAAATCCCTTTGTTTAGTTGAGTTGGTGGTTGCTCTTTTCACTGTTATTATTTGACTGCTCTGGTTCTTTTCAGATCATATTGGTCTCAATGTGGAACTGAACTAACATGACTTTGACAACCCTGACCAAAAATCATCTAATAATACAATAACAATACACAAAAGTACACAAAAAATACACTAAAATGCACTAAAAGTTCCATTAAAATGCACAAAAAGAAACTAAAATGCACAAAAATACATTAAAATGCACTAAAAATATACTTTTTTTTGCCCTCCCTGCACATTTCTGGAACATATTTTGAATACAGGCTTTTCCAGACATTTTATCCTGCTAAAAATTCTACAACACAACCTTTGCCTTAGAGCACAGGTGTGAAACATAAGGCCTGGGGTCCAATCTGGCCCGTAGGATGAATAAACATGAAGATAATGGTGTAAAATGATTAGAATTCAAGTTCTACATACAGAATAATTATATCTACATTGGGTCAGAGCAGTAAAATATGATCATAATTCCCTATAAATAATGAAAACTGCAAATTTTAATGTAAAAAAGGGAAATTACATGAACATTTTTATATTAATAAACCATTGTTTTACAAAAACCTGAGTAAAAACCTGAATAAATATAAGGCAGCTGAAATATGTGAAGCGAAGTCAGTGTGATTTTACAAATATTCTGCCTGTTCCTAAATATTTAGTGTATTTGTAATGGAAATGTCAGTTGTTCTGCACATGTGCAGTAGACAAACTGATAGACTGAGGCAGAAAATGATGAAAAATGTCACTTGTTTTTCTGAACACGTGTCCAGTTGTTGATGATCACAATGTAATTTGACTCTTTTCACTGTTATTATTTGACTTGTCTGGTCCTTTTCTGATCATATTGGACTGAATGTGGAACTGGACTAACATGAGTTTTACACTTCTGACCTAAAGTATGCAAACATCCTCTAATAATACACTAATATACACAGAAAATACAGTAAAATGTTGAAAATATGCACCAAAAAAATTTACTAAAAATGAACTAAACTGCACTGAAAATAGACATAGTAATTCAATTCAATGTACATAATGAAGTGTATGCATTTCATCTATAAACTAAAACCATGTACCATATCTTCCGCATGATAAGGCGCACTGGACTATAAGGCACAATAAGTGAAATCAAAATCATGAGATAAAAAGTCCAAATTATCAGATTAAAAACTCCAAATTACAAGATAAGTCAAAATTACAAGATAAAAAGTCAAAACCATGAGATAAAAAGTTATCAAATTATCAGATAAAAAAGCTAATTTATGAAATAAAAAAAGTCAAAATTCTATGTCACTCAACACAACCAGAATGAATCCATATATAAAGTGCACTGTGATTTTTGGAGAAAATTAAAGTCTTTTAAGTGCACCTTATAGTCTGGATAATACGGTACTAAAAGAATTATTATTGGTCCGTTCACGTATGTTAGAGGCTCAACTCAAGGTGACGAAACTGGGATTAGTTCGACCGCTTAAAACGTCCTTTTCTGCTTTTTGATCAATGGTTAAATTGGACATTTGTTTCTACAAAAGGTCACAGAGTCTCTTATTTCCTGCTCAGGGAAAATGTTTACGTCTGACTTAAGCGAGAAAACCTGTAAAAGTTTCCGTATTTTACCCTCTTTTATTTTGAAACAGTTAGATATCAGCGCTTGTCTTACATATTATTAGCATTAAGATAAGCCTTTGTATGGTGACTAGACCACACAAGGATTCGTCATCCGTCCCTCCATGCCACTCACGAGCTGTAGTCGACCATCCGTGACCTTGTGAAATGAACAAGTAAAGAGCCGAGAGAGAGAGAGAGAGAGAGAGAGAGAGAGAGAGAGAGAGTGAGTGAGTGAGTGAGGGGAGTCATTGAAGGAGTGGCGGTGGTGATGTGCGGAGGTGCGTAGAGGTGGTGGTGGTTAGTGGGGACGAGCGAGAGGGGAGAGAGAGATGGGATGGGGGGGTGGGGGGGTGATGGGAGCTGCTAAAGGCCTCAAGTGAGCCAACGTGGCCTGATGTGACAGGATTAGCTAAGCCCCGGTGAGCATGGCTGGTACTGTTAGAGTGTGCGACAGGCAGGGAGTGTGCGACAGGCAGACTGGAGACCCACAACTGCTGCTCACCACCAGCCGAGCCAAGACAAGACAAGAGAGATCAACAGTGTGTCATCCCCATCGCCGCTGCCATCAAGCCCCCCCCCCCCCCGTTTTTTTTTTTTTTTTTTTTTCAACAGTGGGAGCGAGCCAGACCATAGAAGACACAGCCAAGGGAGTCAAGATACAGATACAGTGGTGTGGGGAGGGGTGGGGGGGCGGGTGACGACAACGACAACGACGACTCTGTGGGGGACTAGTGGGCGGGCAGCTGGGGCTAAAGTGAACCTGAGTTGGAAAATGATCCTATTAAATTGAATTAAAGAGGCAGTCTTCATTTACCCCAAGAATGATGGATTTGGATAATTAACAGTGTTAATGGAGAGTGGTGAGAGAGGGCCAAGGAAGAGCAAGGGGTGGGAGACGGAGACAAGTGTCCAGGTCGCACCGCTGACATGGACTCCACCTGGTCAAACGTCAAAAGAAGAAGAGCAAAGATGACCTCAGGGTTTTTTGGTATGATGACCTCCTCAGGGTTTGTGCAATTCCCTAAAAGTCTACAATTCAATCATGTGACTTTCAGGATTTAAAATGTCTGAAATGAAATTCTGACCCAAACTGAAAAATGGGATTTAGTGTTTGAATGAAGCCTATTAAAATAATGAATGTAAAGCCTGCTGCTGCACATTAGGAACTTTGGTTGTACTGACATTCAAAGAAGAAGAAGAAGAAGAAGACCTGCCATCGTTTAGTATTTTCTGCGTCTTCATTTTCAACAAGCGTGGTCTTAAAAAGGTCTTAACCCTTGTATTATGTTTAAAAAAAAAAATACATTTATTATGTTGTGGGTCATTTTCACCCGTTACCTTTTAACCCTTTGTTCGTCACACTACAAAAATCACAATTAAAAAAATATTTGTTTTGCTTTTTCCACCTCACACGGACTATTATAAGATAAAACATAGATTTTTTTTTTTTTTACTGACCCTAAATTGAACTAAAGTATTAAAACTCAAACATTATTCCTTTACTAACATAGTTTGTGATGTATTAACTCTGCGTGTTTGTATTATTACAGATTAGCATTAGCAAGTAGCATTAGCATTCATGACCCTTTACTATTATGTCTCTACCGTTTGGTTGAGCATGTTTTCAAAAAATTATTACATGAATACCAAAGTATTTCTGAAACACAATGAGGATTATTTATGTCAAATAGACTCTGTAAAAGTTAATAAAATGAAGAAAAAAAAGAACTTACCTGCAATTTTGTGTTTTTGAGCATTATATGCTTCTTACAAAAGGAATTAGTTACCTCTACCAAACGGTTGAGCTGACCAACAAAGGGTTAATCCCACTCAAAACAGTTAAAAAAAAACGGGTTAAACCCAATATCAACTTTATTTTAGATTATATAAACATTTAGAAAAGACACTAAAACTAAATTTAAGAACTATTTCAGCAATTTTTTTTATCTTCACAAACACTTCTCTGATTCATAGGAAAATTGACAATCTGGATCATCAATAACATTGTCCTCTGTCTTTGAAAATCTCTTTCTCTTCATCACTTTCACAGTTTAACATCTGTGATAACAACAATAAACAATAAACTTTCGGGAGCTGAAAAAAGTGACAAAGACAAAAGAGAGAAAGTTCCTACTCTACACACCTGGGTCTGAATGGCTCTTCAAAGGAAATACAAATAATTGGCCAATCAAAACAAAACACATCAAAGAGACATGTTTATTTTAGATCTGAGTTATTTACCCACATTAAAGTGTCTGGGTCAAAATGACCCGTAACATCATCTTTGTAAACAAACACTGCACAGACACAGATTTCACACATAAGTTCATGACCTTAGAGGAAAAGTCACAAAATTTCGTGAAGAAAAATAAAGTAGAACCCGTACTTTGGTCGAGTCAAAAAATTAAATGGGTCAAATTGACCCTTAACATAATACAAGGGTTGAACTTGTTGAAACCTTCAGAAAGCCTTCTTTCTTGTCGGGGATTATTTTTAGAAGTGTTACCAGTCTGTTTGGAAATTCTTAAAAAAATCTGTGTATCATTCGTTCATTGGTTTTTCAAAATAAAACCAAAAATAAGGCAATGGAAAAAAAACAACAAGTCGTTTCTTCAGTACTTGTTTCCAAAACCAAAATGTGTTGTTTTTCTTTTTGAATGAATAATAGAAAAAAAGCTCATTTCCAGTTTTATCCAATTTTGACCTGAAGCAAAGTTGAATAAACCGGAAATGAATCTTAACAAACGAAAGAAACATGGCCACTAAAGATAAACAGATGTTTTGTGATTTAATGGGAAAATCTAAATTTTTTCAACATTTAGTAAAAATTCTTAAAGTTTAGCGCAGATATCCAGTGAAAAAAAAACACTATTTTGACAAAACCCTCATGTATCTATCAAACTGATAATGGCCAATTTTATCCAATTTTGACCTGAAGCAAATTGAGTAAACCAAAAATGAATGTTAGCGACCGAAAGAAACATGGATTGGATTTGGAAATTGATTTTGTATTTTTTCACTGTCTTATTTCTGGTTTTATTTTGAAAAACCAATGAAAAAATGATACACAGATTTTTCAAAACCCTCTCAGTTGTTTCCTTCTCAAAGTGTCTAGTTTTATAATAAAAAAAAAAAAAAAAAAAGCAGCGACTGTAAACTGATCAAAGGCCACTGCTGTGTTGTAACCAGTACATATGCGAATTGGAAAATAAAAGCCATCAGAAAGTGGAGCCCCCCCCCCATGAGCATGTAGGTTTAGTATTGATATTTAGTGATTATGTGCTGCAGCAGTGAGTGCATTTCACTAGTTTGATGTCCTCATCCTCTGGACCTAATTATGGCAGTGGTAGTGTGTGCTTGTGTGCCTGGCTTTTCACTTTGGTCAGTGCACAAACCCTATCTGCATGTCCTTAATTCTTGATGATGTGCAGGCCTTAGGCAGTGGATGTGATGGAGAGGATGCCTGTGTGCCAAGTTGAAGTGATTGCGTGGCGGGGGCACAGGCCCTCACCCCTTAGAAAAAAAACCCCCCGTCGCTTTGCTCATAGCATCCGACCGGTGTTAGCGCGTCGCTAGTTTCCACAGTCTAGTGAATGAGTGACACTCTGCCACAAAGGAGGCAGATTTGTAGGGCACTGAGTGTCACTGTGTAATCTGCAACTTGTCTGTTACTGTGGAAATAATCGATAATTCTGAGGAAGAACTAGTTAACTTTGGTTTTACATGATCCCAGCCGCTGCTTTACTCAGTTTTACCTTCGCGAAAGAGTTTAAGTTTAACCTCGCGTTTGTGGAAACTGTCAGAGATAATTCATAAATTGTCAAGGAAGAAGCCATTAAAGGTCAAAGGTCAAGGTCACAGTGAAGGTCAAAAGCTAAAACACATCAGTGGTGATGTCTCACAATCCAGCCCAGATAGTATCAGGTGTTTGTTTTCATTCACTTCATCTGACCGATAGGCTCCATGATGTCACATTTTGACGTCATATGACGTCAAACCAATGGTATATTTGTAAAATTTGTGACCTTTACAGACTTGTGCTGCTTCGCGGAGGTCTGCACTTTTGGAGAGCTCTCGTTTTGTTGATTATTTTAGTGATTTTTACTCATTTTGTTGAATTTTTTTGGGGTCATTTTTACTAATTTTGTTTCTTTTTTGGGTCATTTTTACGCATGTTGTTGATTATTTTAGTCATTTCATTCACTTTGTTTATTATTTTAGTCATTTTTTAAATTTTATTTAATTTTTACTCATTTTGTGTATCATTCGTAAGACGACGAAAAAACAACAAGTCGTTTCTTCATTATTTGTTTCAAAAACCAAAATGAAAAAAAATGGATAACGATATTTTTTTCAGTTTTTCTTTTTGTGTTTCAATGAATAACAGAAAAAAAAAACCCTAGATAATTTCCCCTTTTATCCAATTTTCACCTGAAACAAATTGACTAAACTGGAAATGTATCTTAACAAACCAAAGAAACATATCCACTGGACTTGAAGATCATTATCGTATGATATGACACCTATTTTCTCTGTGGTTTTATCTTCAGGTCTTAAGGTGACCCTCCCTCTTAGTTTCCCCAAATACAGGCCCTCAACCCTCAGAACCCCCCCCCCCCCCCCCGCTTTGCTCATAGCATCCGACTGGTGTTAGCGCGTCGCTAGTTTCCACAGTCTAGTCAGGACGAGTGACACTCTGCCACAAAGGAAGCAGATTTATAGGGCACTGAGTGTCACTGTGTAATCTGCAGCTTGTCTATTACTGTGGAAATAATAGATAATCCTGGGGAAGAACTAGTTAGCTTCAGTTTACATGATCTCACCCACCGCTTTACTAATTTTTATGTTTATGTTCCCTTGCACAGCGTATATTATGTGCTCCATTGTTTAAGGTCACACGGTGTTTTATTTTTTTTTTGACACAGAACAGTTGTGACAGTCATAGACGCACACACCGACAAGTCCGTTACCTTGGATGTTGCGCACTGCAGCTTACCTGAGCCCCTGATTAGACAGAGAATGTCTTAAGTAAGGGGATCAAATAATTTTATGCTACTTTTCTCCTTTCAAAAAAATTAACACCGCAGTCGCGCGTGCGCGCATGTGTGTGTGTGTGTGTGTGCGTGTGTGTGTGTGTGTGTGTGTAAGTGAGAGAGTGATAGAGTGTGTGGAAAAAAACAATCTCATCAAGCAGGAGGCCGTTTGCTTAGCAAGAGCTGACAGTCTTTGTGTATGTAAATGAAGAATTTAGACTAATGGAGTTGAACCATTTCTAATTTTGTGATGGCAAGAGGATTTTGATTGAAAGTAATTAAGCAAGCTAGCTGTAAAATTAATTAAAGCAAAAGGAGGGGGGGACTTTTATTGGATTGGATAGCGATATAGCTGCTGTCAGGCAGGGGGACAAATGGGGGTGACCTGGATTCTCTGCCCTCCCTCCTCCCACTCGGGACTTTTATGTCACTTTAATCTCCTTAGAGCGGCTGGTGTGCATTTGTTCGAAATAATCAAGGAAATATGGTCAGAAATTGTCAGCTTTCAGATCTAATTTACCTGACAGCCTTGCAAGTGTGTGTGCACGCGCAAGTATGCATGTGACAGTGGCAGGTCTGGTCTTTTTTTTTTTTTTTTTTTCCTTGCCCTCTTCAGCTTTGTGGAAAATGCTTTTGACAGTCTTGAAGCATCTTGGTTGTCGGGGGGCGGAGGGGCGAGGGGGGGGCTGCATGAGGAACTTGGGTGGCTTTAAGATGGACATTTCAATGAGGCGTGTTTGGCCCGGCTTAGCACCTCTGACACCGGCGTGTGCATGCACACACACTAACATGCTTAATTGCCTCAGTAACATATTCAGAGTAGGTTTTGGCCAGTGTAGCAGCACTTCTCAGCCTCTGTTGTCTGTAGCTAGCCTAAACAAGCACAAGCAGATTAGAGCCATGACAAAGCCTGTTACAGCTACTTAACCACTGACAAATAAGATTGGTCATCGCAGCACCAAATACAAACTAGACTTTTTTTATTCTGCAAAAATAAGGCGCCTGATTTCCAAGTACAGTGGTAACGTGTTGAGCCGCATCTTGTAATAGACGTCCAAAATGTAATAATTATCTTATTTCATTTTGTAGTAAAGCCTCATTTTGTAATAATTGAAAATGTCCATCAAACAAAACAAAAATCTGGATTTTACAGTATATTCTCTGTTAATGCACACAGATAATAACTGCTAAGTACTGCTACTAGGCTAAGACAGTGATACTACAGTAATAATAGCTGTTTACCAAAATGTGAAAGTAAGATAAAATACAATTAACAAACAAGTAAAGAATTGTTATTGCATAATGCACCATGTTACTACATTTTCAAGAAAATTATTAAAAAGTTACTCGTGAATCTTCTCAAAATGTAATAACATGTTTAGTAATGTATTGGGATAGTTTATTTAAAAATGTGGCTTTATCACAAAACAAAATGAAAAACTAATGATATTTTGGACGTTTATTATAAAATGCAGCTCAACATACCTCAACTGACCAAATTAATTTGTTCCATAAGTGGGTTCGTACTGTGAATTTTTCATAAATAGATTCAGACATTACACCAGACAGGTACTCAGCAGAAAGAAATTTCATATTATGTCTGGCTCGGCTTAAAAACAACTTTATTAAATTAAAATATGTACATGAGTGAGAGACTTTATGTGTATAAGATATAGAGTAGATAGAAATACAGTCACATTTCACATGTAAAAGCCCCCAATACGACCCCCTAAACCCTTTAAAAATGACAAAAGTAAACACATTTAGTATGAAATATGTGTTAAAAGTTAAAGTAAATGTATATTTTAGATGTAATGTATTAGTGTCAGTGGGTTAATGTGTCTTCACTGACTGAACATTAAACATTAAACCATTCAAATGAACCAGACATTGTGGGTCATTTTCATACCATTGGGTTTGTTTTGTCACTTTCACCTTCAACAATGTTTGTTGATGGACATTTGGTGAAAGATCCAAAGACGATTGACTTTGACCACTTTTCATAATCTTCCTAAAATGCACAAGGCGTACTTCGTCAAAGTGGATGATAGCACGACTGGTAAACATTTTTTCAGAGTGTTTTTTTTCCCACGAGTTGGGAAAGTTGATGAAATGTGTCTTTTATTGGTGCTGATGGAATGATGGCTGCCTCCTTCTTTATTAAAATCATCTCCTGTTTCACTTCTATTGATAAACGCAGTCGCTTCTTCATTTCATTCGCACCAGGAATCACTTTCTTTGGGCTCATGATGAATAATGAATACGTACTGTAATAAAGTTTAAATGAACACACTGGGAAAAACTCACCAAACAACAGTAACTCTGTGAATGAATGAGGGTCAAAGGTCACCAAAAGCATCATGGGTAGCTCCCTCATAGCCAATGGGATGATACGTACAGTACTGTATTTACAGAAGTTTCAGTTTTGTTTTGTAAATTGAATTGAGACAAAAAAGCTTTTTCATAACATGGATTATTTGTCAGCTGAGGTATGACTGTATTTTCCTCCTTTTGTGTTTAGAGCTTCATGCTTCTAATCAAGTGCTCCAGTCTTAAAAATAAAAAAAGAAATCACCCATCTCTGCTGTATAATTTCCGCTAAAGTAATAACTAGTCATAATATCGCCCTGCTAATGTCCTGCGACATACATGACTTTGAGCAGTATGGGGTCTATATTAAAGGTCCACAGGGTTTCCCATGACTCTGCAGTGGATGAGATGCCACTTCCTTTTAAAGCCCTTCAGTGCTCGCTGGAGTTTGTGACTTAGGGTCTCAGTGTGGTTCTCCACACCCCCTGATGATACAGTTAATTAAGGCCTGGGCCCAGACAACACTGCTGAGACTCTCACCCACCACACCATCATCTGCCCCTCCAGTCGCCACCGCCACCGCCACCAGCCGTCCTCTCCTCAGCTCCAGCGCTCTGCCAGGGCCGCTGGGAGCAGCAAAGCACTGGAGCTGCACCACCATCGGGGCCCCTAACGGGATTAGGAGCCCTCTGAAAATAGGACCTCAGCTCAGAAATCCTCTCACCCAGCTTCATCTGCCCAGAGGACCCCCCCCCACCCCCCACCCCTCCTCTCTAAGCCACCCCCACCCCATAGACGGCTCCACCCGAGCTCCATTTTATCAATTAATGTAATAAAAGGTGGAACAAAGAGCTTTCTTTCCCCCACTCTGTAATTAGAGGGGGAGATCTCCTGAGGACTGGCATTCCTTGGGCCCAAAAAACATGATTCTCACCCCCCCTTAGCCCCCCCCATCCCTCTCTCTCTCTCTCTCTCTCTCTCTCTCTCCATCTCTCTCTCTCCGTCTCTCTCTCTCTCTCTCTCTCTCTGCCACCACCACTCAAGCGAAACATGGCTCCTCGATGTATAAGGGTGATAATGTAAATGTAGTGTAGTGTACTCTGCCAGACGAACCCGGCACAACCTATTTTGCAGTAGCTTTATCTAAGTGTGAACAAATGAACGTAGCTTTTGGAAGAGTGATACATTATTAACTCTAATTGATTCCTTTATAACACTATACATTTACTGTTACTTTCACTCAGATTCACACACGTACGTGCACTCTGAATCACCGTCCCTATTCTAACACGTTATGTGTCAGCGCACACTGTTAACAAACGTGATAAAACCACCTGAATTGAGAATATCAGGCATGGCGTCTGCCTATGTGTGTTTTTGTCTGTTAAGGTGAGATACGGTCGACTTTGCCGCGTCTTCTCTCCCACCAGTCTACGTGGGTGTGAAAGTAAAAGAGAGAGAGAGACGGTGTGCCCGCTTTCACAGCCACTGGAGCTTTCGATAGAAATTAGTTTTACAACATATGCAAATGTTCCCCCTCGAAAAAAAAAGAAAAAAAAAAGGGGGTCTTTAAGTGACAGGTTGATATGTGATTAAACGACAATTAGAGTGCTGAAAATAAGTGTCGGCAGTAGGTCAAGCACTCTGCAGCTCTGCTAAAAGGTAGCACACTATTGAGGAGAAAACATTCCCAGGCAGAGGCCAGGAACAGGACCCAAAACAAATTAGAGAGGTGAAGGGGGAACAAGGTTGGCACTCTGTTCCAATAAACCCACAACAAAAACAACTTCTATGTTTTGCCTGGATGACAAAAGATCCTATTCTACACCGCACATGTTAGGAAGGATACGTCTGTGAGTAGAAGCAGGAGTTTTTATGGCTTTGTTTTAAATCTACAGAACCAGGCAGAACCAGTGACACCAAATCCTAGGTCCTAGTCCAGGGCCGTCAAACTCATTTTAGTTCAGGGGCCACATTCAACTAAATTTCGTCTGAAGTGGGCTGAAAGAGTAAAAAAAACAAAAACAAAAACCATAATATAATATAAATGATGTCGACTCCAAACTCTTCTCTCTGTTTTAGAGCGAAAAAAGTAAAATTACATCATGAAAACAAGCATCATTTACACATATACATTCTAACTTACAGATACACTAAATATTTAGTAATAGATGGAATATTATTACAATTCTACTTACTTTTCTTAAGATATTTCCAATTATTCATAATTAGTTGCGATTATTGAGATTTTTTTTGGTGAAATTATACTTTTTTAGTGTCACTAAATGAAAAAAAATGACATTTACAAGGTAAATGGTTTATAGGTTATGAAAATGAATTAGTGTATATGTAATATATATATATATATAGGGACACATCATTTCTATTTTACTAGTAGGGACCTTTATTTATACTTAACCCTCGTGGGGACCTGAATTTTGGTCCCCATAGTGTGACTGTGTAAACACATCAATGTCCCCATAAAGATAGGCATATACACACCCAGACACACACAGACATAAAAGGGTTGACACTTCTTCTGGCAGCAGATGGTCATGTCCCCATAATCCCCTTTGATGCTACAGTGGGCAGTGGCTCCTGAACATCTCTGAAGCCAAAGCCTCAACAAAACTTGAGCTACTTTTCCTTTAACTGACCCCAATTGCCAAGGAGCTGTCAGCTGTCAGAGCTGGTTAAGAGTGTCTTTACTGGGGGAGAATGAAGGGCACAGCTTTTCCTCTCTCTATCTCTCTCCTCTTTCAGTTTCCTGTTTGTTTTCTGTCACTGACGGTTCATTCCACCTCCACGGCACGGCTGTGAAAGCAGGTTCTGAATCCGCGTGTCATTCGTTTTTTTTTTCAAAATAAAACCCGAAATGAGACAATGAAAAAACAAGTTGTTTCTTCATTATTTGTTTCCAAAACCAAAATGAAAAACCAGATAAAAGGCGTTTTCTGTTTTATCTGTTGACTTTGTTGTCTTATTTTTAGTTTTATTTTGAAAAACTAACAAAAGAATATTACACTGGTGTAAAAATCGACATTACACACTTGTGTTTTTTCAACATTTAGTAAAAATTGTTATAGTTTAGCGCAGATATCCAGTGGAAAAAACACTATTTTGACAAAACACTCATTTTTCAATTCAGAGTTTTTGTTTTTTTCAGAAAAACACAGCATTTTAATTTAGTAGAATATCGAATAATTAGAAATATGTAAAAGATGATATTTACATTTGTCTCCATGTTTATGGAATGACTTTTCATGTTATAATTTTCATTTATAAAAAAAATCATGGCATTTGTGAGTCTTTTTCAAAATAAAACCAAAAATATGACGACAAAAAAAACAACTTGTTTCTTCACTATTTGTTTCCAAATCCAAAATGAAAAAATGGATAACCACATTTTTTTGTTTTGTTTTCCTTTTTGTGTTTAAATGAATAATAGGAAAAAAAAAAACCGATAATGTCCTGTTTTATCCCGTTTCGACCTGAAGCAAATTGAGTAAACTGGAAATTAATCTTAACAACTGAAAGAAACATGTCCACGACGTAGAAAGTTTCCATCTTTGTCACTGCAGGTCAAAATTGGATAAAACGGAAATCAGCCGTTATCCTTTTAATTATATATTTTTTCAATTATTCATTTAAACACAAAAAGTGAAACTGAAAAACTGCATCATTATCTATTTTTTCATTTTGGTTTTGGAAACAACTAATAAAGAAACGACTTGTTGCTTTTCTTTGTCTTATTTTTGCTTTTATTTTGAAAAACCAACAACCAAATGATATATGGATTAGTCTGACTCATACTATAGACCGTGGTTATTTCTTTCCTCCCTCTCTCTCTGCCCCCCCCCCCCCCTCTCTCTCTCCCCCTTCAGTGGACAAAAAGAGAAGAGTGAATGTCCCCATGCTGTAATATTAGAGCCACAGATGGCAGGAGGTGTGTTAAGAGGCTTAGATTTCATCCAAGAGCTCACCTTATTTGTTACCAATTGCACAAAAAGAGCCATTTCTAAGTGCTTGTGTAACCTGTTGCTTGTACATGTGGAGAAAAATGAAAGAGCGACGACTACTTTTGAACAATTTACGCCTGTTTTCCTTTCGCTTTTTAAACTGGTATTTTTTCAGACACTGGCTCCTTAAGTGGGTGCTTCACTAGAAAGTCAGCCGATTGATGCTGATGAAATAAATCTACTATCTCCAAAGAAAGTGATAAAACCCCCATGATAGTAATGAGCGCACTAATAGAGTTTTAAAATAATTTAACGCCTTTGTCCTCACTTTCACTGACTTGAAAAGTCGGCTGTTGTTTAATTTAACACCTTTCTGCCAGAAGAACGATTCTTTTTAATTTGGTAATACTGTTTTATTCTTATATAGTCTCTGATTGTAATGTTGAAGTACAGAGTTTTGTTAAACATCCCTGATTAAATTGAAAAGTACTCGACGACGTGAACGTCTGAGTGAACCAGCACCGGGAAGCACTTTGCTTTCTTATTAATTTTGCACTGTAAATAGAATCACATATGAACTTCTGTCTTAACCTTTGTCTTGAATAATTTTCCTCTCAGAGAGGAGGGAGCTCCGTTCTCGGGACCTCTAATTGGAGGACAGCAGTTAAATGTCTCCTCGGGTGCAGAGGCTACTGATTGCACGAGTCTTTTCTGTTTCATTTGGAAAGTACCAGTTTGTAACGCAAATGGGGAAACCCTAATTAGTTAGTGCACAGTAAATGTGCGATTTCAGAGAAATCTTTCTGTGTTCGATAATGTATTATCATGTGAGAGCTTTATGGGATAATCATCACTGAGATTTGCTCACGTTTCCAGCAGGTCTGCTGAGATGCATGTACGTAGCTAATGGGATTTGGCTTTTTTTTTTCAATCCCTCTCCTGTGGCGTTATGGAGCTGGCAGCTGAACTTGAACGGATGCGCATGGTGCTGAGTCGTGCACAGGACTATTTCAAGACTGAAATGCGATTGTTTTAATACTTTAATCCACCTGTCCTTGGCATTCAGGATGTTGCAGAAGTCGCCTAATTATTTCAGTGCCCTCTATCCTTCCTGGTTGAAATATAGCAGATGCAGCAGTAGCTTTCTGTTGACAAATAAATGTGTATTACCCAAATGTCTTCAATGAAATTGCCCTAAAGTGGGGAAAAAAATTAAAAAAAAATTAATTTCTTCCAAAAAAGTTACCTGGACTCCAGTAAGTTATAATTAGAGGTGCTCTTTGGATGGGAAAACTTAGAGTATGACAAAACAAGAGGAAATTCCAAGGAACAGTCTTATATGTGAAAAATTAAAAAGCCTTTATTACATCAGGGAGTTCAACATATCACATAACGAGGAAGAGAGTGGCTTGGAATTTTCTCTTGTTTTGTCAAGAATCCGTGTATCATTCATTCATTTGTTTTTCAAAATAAAACAAAAAATTAGACAATGAAAAAACAAGTTGTAAAAGTTGTAAAAACGGATAATGATGCTATTTTTAACTTTTCCCTTTTGTGTTTCAATGAATATTGGGGGAAAAAAACTGATAATAGCTGTTTCCCGTTTTATCCAATTTTGACCTGAAGCAAGTTGAGTAAACCAGAAATGACCTTTGACCTGCAGTTACAAAGATGGAAACCTCCGTCCTATTTGGGGAAACTAAGAGGGTCACCCTAACACCTGAAGATAATTGGTGTCATATCATCCCATAATGATCTTCAAGTCCAGTTGACATGTTCCTGTGGGTTGTTAAGATTCATTTCCTGTTTACTCAATTTGCTTCAGTCAAAATTGGAAAAAACAGGAAACGGTCGTTATCAGTTTTTTATATTATTTATTTAAACACAAAAAGGAAACCTGAATAAAAAACTGTTTTTATCATTTTGGTTTTAGAATAAAATAATGAAGAAACAACTTGTTTTTTCATTGTCTTACTTTTCGTTTTATTTTGAAAAACCAATGATACACAGATTCTCAAAGCTCCTCCAATGATAATACAGCATAAAATTTCTGACATCTTTCTTAAATGTATACGTAATTGAAATTTTAAAAATGCATGTGTGCAAAGGGGATGTGGAAAAAAAAAAAAAAAACCCAAATCAAGGCAGCCATTAAACAACCGGAATTCTCGGAATTGTCCCAGGTTTCATCCACAGTGGTATGCAAACACAAATATTTTCTTTTAATTAAAAAGGCCTCATCTCACCGTATCCTCCCCCAAGCCCTGCTGCCAGCTTGCAACAACCCCCCCCCCCCACCTTCCTCACACACACACACACACACACCCACACACACACATAACACTCACACACATTCTGTTTCAATGCTTTATTCAAATCTGAACACGCTTTCGCATATATGGCTAAATTTGCGAAAAAGTGATTATTTTAATTGTGTCCAGGGCCGTAGATTCCTCCTGACTAGCTGCTAATCTGTCAGAGCCTGGTTGTCAATTGAGAACCAGGGACACCAGCAGTAGTGACGGCTGCCCAGTTCACTGATAGCCCCCTGAGGGACAGTTAACCCTCAAACACCCCCCACCCCTACCCCCACCCACCTCCAGAGAAAAACCCTCTCCTACAATCTCACCCCCACCCCCCACCGTAGTCTGCTGCAGCCTACAGTACCAGAACCCTTGGTGGCACTAAAAGGTTAGGAAGGAGGGGTTTAGGAGTCGGTGGTCTCTGGGTGTGTGTGTGTCAGTGTGTTTATACATGTGGTTTTGTGTGTGTGTGTGTGTGTGTGGGGGGGGGGGTATGATGACTTGATAGTAATGCATGTTGATGGTTTCAGAGATACTTCATTTCAGAAACAGGGGCCTCATTAACCATAGTCTTCGTCAGGCCAGCGAGCGGCGAGCGCATTAGGGGTCCACAGGAAGTTTGAATACAGCAGGAGAGTGCATTAGGGAGGTCTGGGGAGACACACTCCCTTTCTGCCCTCAGTTCCACTTCCACCTCCTGTGCTTTTCTATATCTTAATGTACCTTTCAGAGGAATTCGGATAGAGGTCAATAATTATGCTCTTTAAATTATTCAGTCGAGGTCCTCTGTAATTGTGCTTTTTAGAGGCTCGGACAGCGTGGTTTACTGCGGCGCGTTCAAGAGCAAGGCCTGACCGACCGACCGGATGAACCAATAAGAGAATCCCTTTATTATCTTAATGCTTTCATCACTGCTAACCCATGTAGGGAGTGATCCTGATGGCTAAAATTTTAATGTGTCAACAGCGAAATGAACAAATGAATTGAGTCTTTTGTCAGCTCATTATTAACTTAAACAGGAAGTTGAGGTGACAGACCTCACTTGTGGGCATGTTGGTGTTGGATGTTGGATTGTTGGGAGAACTCGTAGATTACCAGCCGCCAACCGTGTGGGAATGTTTAGTTTGGGACGCAACCCTGTTATTTTTGTTACATCGAAGAGAGAAAAGCACAAACTGCAAGGGTAGCAAAAAAAATCCCCCCAAAACTTTCTTTACAAAGCCAGCGCCGGCAACGTTTGACTGCACATGATAACACCGTCCGTCCGCACAACAAGTCCTCTTTCAGCTACAGATTATTAACACATCGCTGACGGCGGCGGAGAGCATTGCGCCGTTGTCACAGGGGCTAATATTTATACTTTTGGGAGAGGCATTGACAAACATGTCAGACACCTGCAGTGTTTAGTACGTGTGCTACCGCTGCCGTTTGGGTGTCAAAGAAAGAGCCTGTACAGTAGAGTTTTGTCGGGGCCAGAGGAAGACTGTAATTACTGTCTGGCGATTCATCTAGTCACTGCATAAAATAGTGTTTATCCAGTCGCCCGTGTTTCTGTCGCGGCTGAGGGAGGGGAGGGTCATGTTTTGCACAACTAAGACAGCTAGGGCAATCAGGAAAAGAATCGTGACTCCTAAACATTCAGCCGTTCTTTCTTTCTTTTCTCTCTCATCCTTTCTTTGTCTCTCTCTCTCTCTCTCTCACTCTTTCTCGGGTTGCCTTAGAAAATGAGATCTCCCTCTCTCACCCACCCCCCACCCCCCTTTGACACACCCACACACAAATAAACATAAAAAGCTAATTTGTTAGCGCCCTCATTTCAGAGGCCTGAGCAGGAGAATATTGTTGGAGGGAAAAGTAATGCTTTGTCAAATGTTGACATGTGTTGCAAACATGGGGCCTTCAGGAGCAGCAGCAGCAGCAGCAGCGTTCGGTGGAGTGGGGGGGCTGAGGCACACTGTCGGCACATGAAGAGAAGATGCTTTGAAACAAGATTAGCCTCCAAATGGCCCTGCCTGCCCCCCATCCATACGTGCATAATGTGTGTGTGTGTGTGTGTGTGTGTGTGTCTGTACTGAGATGGTAAATGATCAGGTCTGTTGAAATATTTGTGGGCCTGTTTTCTTGCAGAATGACTCTGGGTGTCATGTGCTGTATATCACCATCACCCCCCCCAAACACACACACACACACCCAACAGAAGGTGTGTGTGGACTAGGGATGGCAAAATTTCAAATAAAAAATCTTGGCCGATCACTGAGCCTCATTAACCGGTTGAAGTCGGTCACAGAGAAAACACTTGGTTTTCCGGCTCATACACTCACAGCCATTTACGCACCGCCGCGATCCAGTCACTTCGCTTTTTAAACACGAGTCACACTACGAGGTCGAGCGATGTTATGTTACAAGCTAATTTTAAACCATCACACATCGAGAAAACATTGGATTCTGCTCTAGAAGTTCTATGGGGAGCTTAAGTCTCCGCCCCTTCCAGGAGGCTCATGGGGACTGAGATCGGAAAATTAATGAATGGTATTCAATGGGAAATAAAATACTAAAATTTTTTATCTGGTTTGTCACACATGCTGTACCTCATAATAAATGATAATTATTGATGTGTGTTTAAACTGCTTCTGTTAACCAACGGCTGATTCATTTGCGAGTAAAACACGTTAATAATTTGGACTACACACCTGGACTACACACCTGGCGTCACCACATACTCCACTCATTGTAGTCTCTTACTAAGCCCACATAAAACCTAACCATCATAAACAGGTGGTCTGTCTATGACACATCAAATATTTCTTATTAAACGCTATCATATGTGAATTTCAGAATTTAGCTCCATTCACTCCCATTCATATTTTTTGCGTGCTAATCCCCCATGGACCGGAAGTAGAAGGGCGTGACTTAACCTCTCCATTACATCACATCAACTTTGTGTTTCGTTTATGTTTTGAGTGAACATTCTAAACTGATGCTAAATGGGCGTACTATGTAGATTAATTAATCTCTGTTTGCTTTTAATAAATTGCATCTTGTATTGTTAATGCTCACAAAGCTTCCTCTTTATAACCTACACTACAATGCTAAAGAGTTCGTGCAGTGGAATGACAGATGCAGGCTGTTTTTTGTTTTGTTTTATGACCGGACAACATGATGCGGTCAACCATCGGTCAAACGGTCATCGGTTAACAACCCTAGTGTGGTCACATCTGTCCTGCTGCTGCAAGGCCTTGGTGTCTGGCGCACGGTTTGGTTTGGTTTGGTTTGGTTGCCATCACAGAGGCCGCCTCCCCTTGGCTTTGGGTTTGGGTCAGGGTGACACTGGGTGGGGGGGGGCGCGCGCACACACACACACACATAAACAAACTCATCACCCCCCACACCCTGCCCCCTGAAAAATGAATAAAAATTGGAAAACAACATGCAAGGTCCGGCTAATACAGGAACACTTGCAATATGCTGATGTTTTCTTTTGCACACTGTGTTTGCTAAATTGCCTTTGACTGCGTGCATCAGTAATGAAACTTTATGTCCTTGTGGAGAGGGCAGCAAGTCCATTCCAGTTAGGACCGGGACCATCTCTGCTGTCTGGCTTTTGTAAGACTTCTTCTTTTTTTTTTTTCTAATACACATCCTTATGAATAAATGAAGCCCATGAAGTCATTTTTTCCATATTTGTGTAAATTGCTTTAAAAGCATTTTATCATGTCATAAAAAAGCGCAATTGATCTGCTGGGCTTAGCCCATTGGACAGCTGTGTGTTTTGTTAATGGCCACTTTGCTCCGAGCAGCTTATTAAAAAATTTATATATAAATGCTAAAATTGCATAAATTATTTAGATACAGTAAGCATTTTTTGTTTTGGTCAGGCAGGGAGGGGCTGTTATCAGTATGGAAATTTACCTTAGTATATTATCTGCTGAAATACAGTAATATATCTGCCCAGACACATATGTGTCCTCCTTACTGCACCCCCACACATGCAGAGGCGCAGGGAAAAAAAAAAGTATATATTTTTTGATGACTTCGTTTCAGCAACCACGGAATGTCACCCATATCCTGGTTGATTGTACTTTCGAGTTTTATGATGTTTTTCCATTGATTTGTTTCCCCGGCGCAGCTGCCGACCTCTATTGAGGGACGAACGTAATCAGCGCTGACGCAAATTAGATGGTTATTCGTTTCGAAAATTGACAGAAAAACAATAAAAAAGATGAAATGCTCCCAAATCAATAGATATAATGAAATTCAAATAATCCGAGAGATGAGGTCTCCATGGCAACTGATAATGTGGAAAAGAAAACAATTTAATAAAGGACAGACACGCTTTGAAAACAGATTGGGGAGGGGGGCGGTGTGGAGGGGGGGGGGGTGGCTGTAAAGCGGGGAGAGGAGAGCAGAGGAGAGAGGAGGTGGGGAGGGGAGATAGAGGGATAGGGGGAGGGAGGGGAGGGTGTTTGTGGCTGTAGTGGTTGCTCTATAGCTTGTTTCTCCCGGCGTGTGAAGGATCTGTGTCTGTCCCAAGGACACCGGAATAATTAGAAAAGCTTTCAGGCCAGAAAGTGCAGATTCAGGTTTTAATACACAAAATTATTTCAGGGGCAGTGAATCGGAAAACCATTTGTTGGTGACCTTCCTGAGAGGCCTCCCCCTCCCCGGTACAGGGGCAAGATGGAGGCTATGTGGCAGCGCCGCCTGAGTTATGGCATATTTGTGTTTTTATAGAGGCAGGGGGAATGGAGTTGGGGAAGTTGGGAGGGGGCTGTGGGGGGTAAATGTGTGTGTGTGTGTGTGTGTGTGTGTGAGAGAGAGAGAGAGAGAGAGAGAGAGTGCGTGCATGGATTTGTGGGGGGTGGATGTGGTGAGGAGGGGGTGGTGGGGGTGGGGGGTCATAGGAGACCCTTCATGTCGTGTGTGTGTGTGTGTGTGTGTGTGTGTGTGTCTGGCAGGAGTTCGGGCAGAGGGAGGGAAAGCAAAAGACGAGAGAGAAGGGAGAAAGTGAGGAAGCAGCGAGCGAGCGAGAGAAAGAGAGAGAGAGAGAGAGAGAGAAAGAGGGAAGTTGCAGATCCGGCTGTATTTACAGATCAGTTGTCAAAAGGAGCCATTTAAGGGGAATGCGCCTGTTCTTGCAGTGTGACAGGCGAGAGGTGCCTGTTTAAAAGCAAAAGACAACTATGAACCTGAGAGGGAGATAGTCAAACACAGCTTTTTCTGTTGAAGACAGACAGAGCAGAGGGTGACGAGGGAAGCGAGTGGGTGTTAAGTGACTTCATTTGTAGTCTATTTAAGGTATGTTTTACTTGTCCTTGTGCTGCTGCTCCTCCAACATCTAATACAGAGGCTGCTGCATTCTAGTTAGCACAGCAAGGGAATAATGATGGAGCGCATCGTTCTTATTTCCTGTAAAATACAAATGACTTTCCATCATCTGCCTAAAAAACCTGTATATAATTTCAGTCTGGCTGTCAAGGGAGATTTGCTACTGATGCAAACATTGATAAGAGTCGAGCAAAAAAAAAAAAAAAAAAAAAAAAAAAAAACGCACATGCTCTATTTCCCTCATTAGCTTATCACGTCTTTTTAAGTATGTACACTTTACACTTTCTGCCGGCTTTAATCAACATCCGTGTCCTGCTCTTTTAACATCCTATTTTCTTTATTACTCTTTGTCAACCAACGTTTTTAAAGGCAAGTCTAGTTTGGGCGTTGGAGCCTGGTCTGACAAGTACTGACGACCATTTTTGTTTCATTAGAAGGCTTTGTTTGACTCAAATAAAGGTGATCCACCCTCTGTTCAAATGATACCAACAGCAGGTCCGGGATATCTCCTCCTGAGCGCAGATACCCTTATCCTGTTCCAGGGAGCAATAAATGGAAAAACAAGTCCTCACGCAAACCCTGGTCCGATAATTATTATTGTTGTGATATTTTAATAGCAGGATCAGGTTCAGTGATTTGCTTGCAAGTGTACGTGTTATAAAATGTAGGTAATATTTGATAAAAATGTAGGTTCAAAGTCACACTGTGCTAATCTGTCCAGGTCTTACAGGAGGTTTTTTTTCTTTTACAAATAAGGCGCACAAATGTCAACACACACACACACACACTACACACACACACACACATACACAGTCGTTTCCAACTTTTAAACACTGGTTTCCCTCCCGTTCTTTTACGAGAAAATTTTCCACACAGTTGTTAACACCGTGTTGTACACAAGATAATTACGAGTTTATTTAAACTCACATCAGATCCTTGCTCTTTTCTTTTCTGTCACTTTTTTTTTTTCTTTTTCCTTTCTTTTACATTTTGTCTCTTTTAGAAAATAAAAAGCTAACAATGATGTGACAGCTAATATCTTCCAGTATTGATATTGCGATGTGAAAAGTGCCCCACAAGTAGGAGAGAAACTAGAAATTCCCCACCGTACACTAGCTAAGAGCCTTCAAATCTAACACGCCACTGTCAATGAAGTGTGTTTGCTTTTTTTAAATAAAAAAAAAAAGGAGACGGAAATATGAGAGTGGATAGATAGGCTGTGTGTGTGTGTGTCCACATGCACTCACACTCTCACCACACACTCACACTCTCACACACACCATAGGGCACAAAGCACATGTTATCACTGTCAACAGCAGCAGTAGCAGTTGTTCAGTGTGTGTGTGTGTGTGTGTGTGTGTGTTTTGTGCCCACACTCTCTGACTCTGTCTCTTTGGCTGCTTCCTCTGACAGACCCACTGTAAGTCAATCTGTGTGTGTGGTGTGTGTGTGTGTGTGTGTGTGTGTGTATATATACGCTTGTATTTATATCTTTCTGGGGACACAGTTTACACAGTCACGCCATGGGGACCTCTGACACGACAGGGACCAAAATTCAGGACCCCACAAAGGTTAACCCCTTAATGCCTACTGTTTTAAATATGCATCTATCTATTGTGCAGTATGTGTGTTATAGTCAAATTAATTTAACACTTCCTTTGACTTTTTAAGTTATATTAAATTCAGGTGTTAAGGGGTTAAATTTAACTGTAGGTCCCCACTAGTAAAATATAAATCTGTGCCAAGTACACAAAGTGTACTGTATGCTAGTGATGTGGCCCTATAAACACATCAACTTTTTTTTCTTCTTAAAGTCCCCATAAAGCACAAGGGAAACATGTGGATAATGAAAAACATGTATAGATGTGTTCATTTGTTTTATTTTTATTTATTTATTAAAAAAAAAACAACAGAACACGTGTTTAAACTAACTAACCAATGGACAATTGACCTACAAGTGATGGTTACAAACTTGGTCCTCATGAGTAAAGAGAAACCAGTGTGTGTGTGTGTGTGTGTGTGTTTGCTGGAGTACTACACTTAAGGGTGACGGGAGCCAGGGCCGAGCCCGACCGAACGGAGCTGAACAGGGTCAAACCCCCCCCCCCCCCCCCCCCCCCCCCCGAGTATGCTTCACACCTGTCCCACACACACACACACACACACACACGGTTAAAAAAGCCCAAATGGTTGCACACGTGGGGTCGTACAGCGGTGCATCTGCGCTGCGCTCTCATTGTAGCGGTGACAGGAGGGCGCCCGTTAAGTGGCTCTCTCTCTCTCTCTCTCTCTCTCTCTCTCTCTCTCTCTCTCTCTCTCTCTATGTCTCTCTCTCTCTTTTCCCGGGCCTCCATGTGCAGTAGCGTCGGTGCGTCTGTGTGTGTTTTGTTCTCCCATGTGGCTGTGGGGTGGAGAAGGGCGATGAAGGACCCCTACTGGTAAAGTGGGTAAACTCGCACAGCCTTCAACATCTGTGCACAGAGAGAGAGAGAGCGAGAGAGAGAGAGAGAGAGAGAGAGAGAGGGAGGGAGGAGAGAGAGAGAGATAAGGAAACTGAGGGGGGAGGAGGGCAAGTAGGGAGGAGAGATAGACGAAGAGAGAGAGAGAAGGAGGAGGAGGAGACAGAGTGGGAAAGAGGGAAAGAGGGGAGGGAGAAGGTGAAGGAGAGAGAGAGAGAGCAGAGAGAGGTTTGGCAGAGAGAGCAGTTGAGGAGAAAATGCCTTGCTTTGTGGAGAGAATTCTTCCAGGGCAGGAGGGAGAGGTGAGACAGAGCGCTGAGGGCGGTCTGCTGCCAGGTAAGACACCCCCCCACCCCCACCTCACTACCCCCCCCCCCACATCCCTCACCCCTCACCCCCCATCTCTCTCTCTCTCTCTCTCTCTCTCTCACTCACAGGGGTTCATTCAGTGCTACCTCGAGTTACTGCTACTAGTTGAAGTTGGAATGAGTTGGACGTGCATGTGTAGTGGTGGTGGGGGTTGGGGGTGGGTGAGGGGGGGTGAGGATACAGCAGGTGTAAAGTTGCATACATGTACGTTTTGGCTTAAAAAAAAAAAGAAGTGTACTTGTTGAAATGACCTCCTAAATACAGTAAACGTTATTACAGTAAATGATGTGTTGAGTGAATTAAATTTTTTTTATTTATTTAATGAGGTTCCTCTTCCCCAAAAAGTTTCGTTGTTTACTTTTTTGGTGTCGCGCCTCAACTCTCCACAGTTTCACTTTTTGCCTTTTACAGCCACGTTTATTATTTTATGCGAAGAATAAGGAAGGAACTATATCTACAGTTTGTGAACTTTAAGCTACATATTTATACTGTGCTGTAGTTTTTTTAATGTTTTATCTTTTATGGGTTGTAAAATATTTATTACATTAAATCCTGAACTTGCAATTTTTAATCTTACTTTTATACCTGTATATATATATATATATATATATATATATATATATATATATTATACAGATTACATCAACAGTAAATTTCCCCGATGTAGCTGAAATAAGTGTTGCTTCATAATAAATGTTAATGTACCTGTAATTTTGAATATGTTTTTAGATTATTATTAGTATTTTAATTTTTTTTTATTAAGTATTAATGTAATGCCACTACTTTGAATTAAAACACAGTATTACTGAACTTGGTAACACTTTATAATACCTACTGTACTACTGTATTAACCATTTATTATTTAATATTTGTAAAAGTTCATACTGTCTTCCACAGATAAATGTAAAATGTGATTCTTTTTTTTTTTACAGATAGATGCACCTGTCTGTTAAAAAAAGAATGTAATTTGACAGTTGTTTGTTAAATGATAAATTGTGTGTGAACAAGTTAATACACAGTCAATTGTTTGTAGGTTTTATAAAGTGTTACCCTGAACTTTTTTATTTTATTTCTACTTTGAGGTGAGGCCGTTTGTGTTTTCAGGTAATAAAAGTAATTAAAGGCTGTGCAAACACACTTTAATATACTTTTGGAGCTAGGATGATAACGCCATCTAAACACAACCGTACATAGCTGAGTGCAGCGGCTAAAAAATAGAAATATTTCAAAAGCACCTAAACATCAAGTGCGCATCTTTTACCCTCCCCACCTCGATCCGACACGAAGTAATTTGCGGTGTTGGTCGAGATTGACTTGGATGTTTAGATACAGATGTTATGATGGAGAGGTTTGTCATCAGAGGGATTTTCCACTCTGCTGATGTAAACACTGACTCCTCCGGTCCATTCTCTCCCTTGTGGGGACGTGGTTCTGAGAGGAATAATCCTCTTCGTGTACAATTAGATTTTCTCCTTTTAGTTAAATAAATACTGTGTCTGTGAACATAAACACAGATTTACATGGTGGGGGCCTGTGTGTGTGTGTGTGTGTGGGGGGGGGGGTCTGGAACACAGCTCGGCCTCAGTCCGGCCCTGGTGCTTCTGGTCGAGGCCTAACGCACAAAAGAAAAGAAAAGAAAGAAGTTGGCCGGCTGGAAGTTCACGCTTGCTGTTTATTTGTTTTTATAACAAATGGAACCGGCTTCCGAGTGAAAGGTGAAGTCAGAATTGAATTTGGCTTGCGTTACCGTGGCGATCTGGCAACCGCTCTGTCGTCCCACAGGACTGCTCTGGTTGCTGTGTGCCGGGCGCGTGTGTTTGTTATTTAACTGTGTGTGTGTGCGCGTGTGTGTGTGTGTGTTTGTAGTCCTATCTTTATGGGGACATTGATATATTTACACAGTCTTCTGAGGACTGGACTAAAATTCAGGTCCCCATGATGGTAAATATAAATAAAGGTCCACTAGTGAAATAGAAATCTGTGTGATGTGGCCCAATACATACTTTACTTTGTTTTTTTCAGGGAGTCCCCATAAAGCACAAAGGGAAACGGGTGCAAAGTGAAACAGTTGCGTTTACTTACTTTTTAGTTTTTTAAACATATTTATTTTTATGTATTTTCATTTTTTTATATTTATTATTTACAAAATATATTATTAGTATTATTTATTTCATTTAATTGTTTTAGTTTTGTAATTATTTGTATTTATTCACTTTTAATTTGATTTTGTTATTTTATATAAAAAAGTTCTTTACACTCACTACCCAATGGCTACTTGATTACAAATTTGGTCCTCATGAGACATGTAAATGAGTGTGTGTGTGTGTGTGTGTGTGTGTGTGTGTGTGTGTGTGTGTGTGTGCGTGTGTGTGCTTGCTTGTATTCCCATCTTCATGGGGGCATTGATGTGTTTACACAGTCACACCATGGGGACCTTTGACACTATGACCAAAATTCAGGTCCCCACAAGGGTTAAATATAAATAAAGGTAGTAAAATAGAAATGATGTGGCCCTATAAATATTTTTTTTCTGTTTTTAAAGTTATTTATTTATTTTTTAATGTATATTTATTTTTTTAAGTATTTATTTATATCCATTGGAAAAAAATTTCCTTTTTAAAAAATTATTTTATTTAGTTATTTTTCTTTATTTCCTTTATTTTTTTAAATTATCTTTAATGTATTCATTAATTTTTATTTATTATTAAATTACATTTATTTTTCCAATTTGTTATTCATTTTTTAAAATTAATTTGATTAAAAAATTTTTTTAAATGCATTTACACTTACTTACTAACCAATAGTGATTACAAACTTGGTCCTCATGAGACATGGAAACAAGTGTCTGTGTGTGTGTGTGTGTGTGTGTGCAGTGGGTGGTGGTAGCAGCAGCATTCACCAGAGAGACATTTTACTAAGCAGACATTTCCCCCTCTGTTTTCACTCTGACCTGGTAGGAGATTGATGACTGAATTGTGGAGTACATGTTAACAGTAACTGGTGATTTATGAAGATACTTAGGGTAAGTGAGGCCGCACAGGCTGGAGGGGAAGAAAAAGATATAGCCTTTTAAGTTAATGCAAAAATATAGCCTTTTTAAGTAATAATTGTTATTACTACTGCAGGGGTTTGGAGAGAGGTCTGAGTTAGAGTTGGATGTTCACAAAGTGCAATGGTAGGCTTTTCCATTGGCCCCACGCCTTCCTTCATGTTTGGCTACTTTAACTTTGACTTAATTCAACTTTTTATGACAAATGTTGTCTTAATTAATTCAACTTTTTATGACAAATGTTGTCTTAAAATAAATTAAAACAGCACTGTAAACCCCAAAAAGTTAGCAGAACTCAAAAGATTTAAGGCAATCGATTGCCTCAAGTATCTGAAGTTGATGAACTTAAAAACGTACATTTTGCAGACCTCAGTTTATTAAAGTATAGTTAAATTACAACAACAAAAAACAAAAACAATTACTTTTTAACTTAGTATTCTAAGGTTCTGTCAGACCTGCTGGGACACTAAAGTCCAATTCATACCTTTCCTTAATTACATTTTCATCCAGTTCCGGAGGTCGTTTCAGTCGTCAGTTTGTCCGTTGGTCAAGAGCTTAGCAATTCAGTGATCTGTGGACGAAACAGAGCACTACCACAGGAAATTGTGGGGGCAGTAGAGAGGTCGAAGTGTAAAATTTGGGAATTCCACCCGCGAAGAAGGTTCCCGCTAGGACTTTAAAAATAGTGATAGAGGATAGAATTTGTGAGCTGGTCATTTGTATGATGCAATGGTGCCTGGACACATCTGACCGATCTGTCCGGGCTCACAAGGCTCGCACGTCAAAATTGACCGGGGGTCGTGCCACGGCCCTGACCATCCCATATTGCGGCGGGATGCAATATGGGATGGGCGCACACTCCACCGTTTTGAGTGTCTATTTGTGGTCCGTTTTTCATGCCTCCACAGTAAATACATTGCTCAATAGAGGCCATGTTTCTTGAACCCTCGGCAATGTGACTCGTTAGCGCCCCACCCCTAGAGGATTTCAAATGCACCATCCATAAAACGGAAAGAGGCATAAATACCACCTCTGGAAAAACGTCAGGAATGGAAATTTCGTCCAATTCCGGAAGTATAAATTAGGCTTAAGTGAGGGTTCAGTGGGACTCGAACCTCTGACCCTTCAGTCATTGGACGACCCGCTCAACCAACTGAACCACAGCCGCCCCTGAATACAATTGTGATTGTAACATTTTTGGTGTGATAGATGTTGGTGGTTATTTGGAGTGTTCTAAAATTATATTTCATCATCTACTACATCAGTTAAGTTTGTTTTTGTTCAATCATCCTTATTTGAAAGAATAGAAATAACAGAACAAGATCATTCTCAACATTTAATTCCATTCAGTTGAACCTCATCTATTTTTTCAGTTCTGTTCACTTATATCCACAATAGTTCCCCTTAATACAAATATTAGTTGGAAGAAGTTACAGCAACTGAATACATTTGAGTTAGTAGTACTATTTATGAATAGTACAACAATAAAACAACTGAATATATTTAATTATTCTCACTTACCCATCTCATATTCACATCTTATGCATTTTACTGTATATTTACTGCATTCTACTTAATTTTTTACTTCATTGTAGTGGATTTATACTGCATTTCAGTGCAGGTGATTCAAGCTCATGTTCTTCATGTTCCACATTCAGTCTAATTTAATCTCCATTGGGTTGGACCAGTGAAATGAAAACATTCAGTAATGACCTATAAATTAAAAAAATTTGGTTTTTGTCATTATTTTAGCAGGAAAAACCCCATTAATTTATGAAAATACTTTTATAAATCATCCAAATGCAAAAAAAAGGTCAATTTTATAATGAAAATTTGGTAAATTTTAACAATTTTCTGCCTCAGTTTATTATTAGTCCATGTGTTTTGTTATGGATCAGTGTATTTTAATGGATTTTTACTACATTTCCAGTCAGTGAAAGTGTGTTTTATTCTGACAACTGAATTCATACATTCATTCAGATATATCCATTTTGATATTTTCAGATCTTTGAAAGAACAGAAGCACTTCTTTTTTTTTTTTTTTTTTTTCTTTCGCCAGGGTCTACCGCAGTGGAAAACTTTTCTTGGATGAACCCTTGCACTGCAACAAGTGCACTGTGTGTTTTGGCAGACCCCTTTAGCCAAAGATCCCTCCGAAAATCCGCATGCAATTTTAGAAGAATCAGATTCTTTCCCTTTGCTTGGCTCCGAAACTTCCTTGATATTATGCACACAGAGAATCCTCCTTCTATTCAAATATGAGACTCAGTCTACTTGAATGTGATCTATAGCATTTTTAAAGAATAAAGCAATTTTAGGGAATACAGAGTCGTACTTCCCCCTGGAAGAGGGATGGCTTTCATTTTTTTTCAAGGCACCTCTTAGACTGAGTGAAATGTTTCCCCTGTTCGCTCAGGGACGACTTTATTTCTTACCAGGGATTTAACACTCACTCAGTCCCCTCATAAATACAGCGTCCCTCAGCCCTTTGCTAGCTATAACTCATGCACTAACTCTCTAGCTAACTAAACTCATATAGCAGAGCCAACACTTGTTTGTCTTTTACCTTAGCCATTCTCTCTCACTCTCCACTGTCTTTTTTTTTTTTTTATTTTCTCTTTTTTTTTTTTTTTTTCCTTCTCTGAGCTGATTTATGACGTGACACAATCGTCTCTGACTACCGACTCGCCAGCCTCCTGTGCTGATCTCCATGGCCCATTGGTGGAGTGGGTTTTAGCAGAAATGTGAATTTGAATATGAGCCAGGCTAATCTCCTTGAGGCTATTTAGAGTGAGCCTAATGCTCCAAGAATGAGCGAGAACAACACGGGAGAAAATGCCAACGTCCCTCCCAGCGTGTCACAACACAACTCAGGTCTCGAAGGAACACAACCAGTCTTTGATTTAACTGATGAACATCCCACTGTACGGCCAAGGACAGAAAATTCCTACTTTCATGACACCTGTTGAAACCTTTCATCTCCAGTCTTTGAACAGTCCTTCCAGGATTTTTCGGGCCTTTTTTGTGACTGTTTCGTCCTAAAGTGTCTGATGTTGCATGAGCTTTTCCAGAAAAATTGCGGTAATTTTTAGGCTTTTGTTGTTGGAGGAAGTAAATAGTTGTGATTTTCCCTTTTTGTAATGAAAATTAAGTAATATTTCAAATATTTAGTTACTAGAAAGTGTCTTCAAAGTCATTGTGATATGGTCCTTAAAACTACCTTTTACGGAGATGGCAAATAAATTATTACGAGTATTACAAAAATAAAACAATTTTATTTAATTTTTTTCCAAATGCACCTGTTGGTTTAAAGGTTAAAGTTCATATGACCTTACAACACTACATGAAGTTGTAAAACATAATATAAATGTCTCAGCCAGTCAAAAAAAACAAAACATCATTACCAGCACTGTGTACTGTGTACTGTATATTGTGTAGTAGAAGTAGTTTCTGACAAAAATAGAACAAAGACACTGAGATATTAAGACAGTTAACAAATGTAGTGTTCTTTTTCTATTGGAGTAAGGGGATTTTTGTTAGAAAACTTTATATAGTAAGAAAGGGTGGGATTTTATAAGTGTTAATTTCCACCCATTCCTTTTGAACATGCTTGGTTGTTTTTTACTGTATGTTTTCTTTTTCATTTATTTTTTTTCAAGGTTCAAATAATCAAATAAATCAAATCAAATCAAACCTTTCAAATATGAGAAATAAAATATTACCTGGATGACAAAAATGTACTAAAATTAATCTTTGAAATGCACCTGTTGGTACTAGTGCATCATTTTAGTCGTACTGGTCACGCACATGTTTCTTCGTACTGTAAGATAAACAGGAAAAGGTGTAAGGAGCAGCTCAAGACGTAGCAAATGATTGGTTACATTTTGCGGGAAAGTGGCGGTGATTGGTTAAAATCGCAACATGGCGCTGAATTCACTGGGAGTGGCTGAATTTGCATTGAAGTTGTAAATCGCAACATCGCGAAAATCCTGGAGGGTCTGTTTGTTTGAACTGATGAACGTCCCACTGTAGGGCCTTTCATGACACCTGTTGAAACCTTTCATCCCAGGTCTTTGAGGCTGGTTGTTGGGACATTTGATGCAGCTTTTATCACAATAATCTGTAGAATCTGTACTTTTTAACATCTCTATTTTATCTCTACAATAAACCTGACACACGCAGTCGCTGATAACCTTTCGTGCCATTTCGCTAGCAGCAGATGAAGTGTTCAGGTGGGACGTTACGCTGTGAAGGAAGCCTTTAATGATCTTGTGCCGATTGGCATTTTGGGAAGCTTTCTGGCATGGTTCACTTACTGGTTGTTAACTGCCTGCTGGTTCCTTCTGTTCTCCCCACTCAGTCCCGATGGCCTTACACTGACAACTCCTCAAGCATCTGAAGACCCTCTGAAGTCAAAATCGCCCATTTTGATGTCTCGTGGCAGCACCCGGCGTTTTGTTGTATTTGCGTCTTGAAAACACAGGCCACGCTTAGAGGAATTACCCTCAGCGCTCGTGGGTATCCGATGGGGGAGGAGGGTTCCTCTCCCTGCTCTCCTTGCTGTCCTTTCTTTCTTTTTGATCTTACCATCAAATCTTCTCCAGTTTTTATGAGTGACGTTTAGCCAAGAGCGGCTTGGGAAATGGCTGGCTGAAGAAGACGTTTGAGAAAATGCGCCTGAGCAAGCTATCACCTTTGATAAAGCCATAGATCCAGTGGGAGAGGAAGAAGAAAGCCAGAGAGCAGGAGCATTGTTGGTAATGAAAAATGCCATGCAAGAGGGAGCATCCCTCTGATCCCAGCTTATTAAACCAACAATCTGTAGGACAACAGATACTGCAGTGGAACATCAAGCACGTCCACGCGCTTGTCCCACACTAGAGTTTTGACACAGATCCTGATCTTTGTGGGTCTAAGACAGTGTTTCACACCCTTTTTGAACTGTGGCACAAATCACAAGACAATACCATTAAACAACTAGTATTCAGAGAATGTCTACAGTAATCTCTCCCATATTTGTGGAGTTTCTATGACAACCCATTCTTGAATTAGAGCCAATATTGTCATTTTGACCTTTCTGCTAAATGACCTTTGAACTTTTGCAATATTGATAAGTTTGTAATATATATATAAATGTGTCAGTGCGTGTAATATTATGATAATATATCCAGTATTGAATATGTTATAGCGTGATATGTCGATGTTTGACACACAAACAGTGTTACACAAGTTAATTTTGCCACATGTCACCTTTGACCTCCAGAGATCTGAAAAACGTAGGTGATAACACCAAGTATGGGAATTGTAGAAATCTTCATTCTGCATCGTTTGGTACCAAACCTCTGTTCTTGAGTTATAACCCATAATGTGATTTTGACCTTTTAGTTAATTTTGACCTTGACCTTTGACCTTTACTCAAATGGATCATTGCCTCTGCTGCTCTTCTATGATATTGTCGCTGATTATGGTCAACTGTTTCAAAAAGACGTAGGGAAATGAACATTTTCACGCTAATCTCTTAAACTAACGAATTTCAACTTGATCTTCATCCACCGTCTTCTTCTTCTTCTTCCGTTTTATTTTAGTGAACTTCAGTTTTGATGTGCAGTGAATTTGCAGCGTTTCTCTCTCGCAGTTGTTTTGGGAGTTTGCGTGTTTTGGTATTTGCAGCATTTTTCTTTCACGTTTGTAAATTTTTCTTCTGTTTGGTTTCTGTTATTGCATTTGTTTTATGTGTTTGTGTTTTTTTGTTGCATCTTTCTTGAGTTTCCAGCGTTCTGTCGATGCAGCGCCTTAGCCCCTGTCGGCCGCCGTACACCATGGCACGTTTTCAAATTCTCCCGGTGCCAAATTGGATCTCACTAAAGTATCGTTCTAGTCAGAGATGGTGAAAAACTTTTTTATTGCAGCACTGACATCATAGAGTACACAACAGTGGTTTGCAGAAATCTACAATCCCTACATTTTTTATTTTTTTTTTTAGTAGAGGGATGTCAGTTTTACAAATCAGCTGGCATGAAGTAATGCATTAACGCTGGCACGACCTCCTCTGTCTCACCAGCTGGCAAAAAAAAGTGCAAAGGCACTGAAAAGCACTGCAAATGATGAAGAAACAAAGAGGAATTGGAGGCTAGTCAGAAGCAGAGAGAGTAAGAAATGTTAGCTTTAGTAATTACTACCTCCATGGAAGAGCCGTGGAGAGGACAGTGAGGCGAGTGAGTGTGCGAAGGAGGCCCCGTGTGCAGATAATGAAGGGGTATCATTGTAGTTCTGACAGCGTTAATCTTAGAGTGTGTGTGTGTGTGTGTGTGTGTGTCTATCTGTGTTTGCTCTGTTCAGTGTATGTATGTGGTATATACTGCTGTGGAGGTTGTGTTACTGCGCCACCAGTCACACCATCCAGCCCACCTGACAGCACACTTTACCCCCTACCATTGTCACACTCGCCGCCTCTCACAGTAAGACAGTCTTGAAACTAGAGCTGGGTATCGATTCAAATTTCAGGAATCATTCTGATTCTGAAGATTAAGAATCGACTCTTTTTGATTCTATCTGATCCAGTGTTAAAGTTTCTTTGGGCTTCATTTTCAGTCCTGTTTGTCCTGTCGACGGCTCGATCCCCGGGTGATGTCGTATTTAGTCATATTTCCAAAATACTTCACTTCACTTCACATTTGACACAACTTGCAAACAAGATTGATTTTGTTTACGGAACCTGAAATATTTACAGACTGGAGCCTTGAGAGATGATGGTGTTTTCAGAAAGTTTTCACTAACTCTGTCACTACTCTTCTTTTCGCTAACTCTGTCACTACTCTTCTTTTCGCTAACTCTGTCACTACTCTTCTTTTCGCTAACTATGTCACTACTCTTCTTTTCGCTAACTATGTCACTACTCTTCTTTTCGCTAACTATGTCACTACTCTTCTTTTCGCTAACTATGTCACTACTCTCCTTTTCGCTAACTCTGTCACTACTACTTTTTTTGATGTTACACACCGAGTGCACCTGCATGAATTTGGTGATGTGTTGGGGGGGTCACTGGGGGAAACGTTCACTGCTGGAAAATGTTACTAAAAGTCTAAATAATGAAAAAAAAATTTATCTTTAGACATATGAATTGATCTGAAGTAATTAATATTTTTTAAATTAATTTAACACAGGCCTACCTACTTGAAACTGTGGCAGTTAGGGCAGTTAAGGCTAACGTTTTAGACCGTAACAAACATGATTTTAGGATCATCAAAGCCGTGTTTGTTTGTTTTTTTCTTTTGCAGTGCTCTAAACTGACCCAGTTTTTGATTTTCTTTACTATTTTGCGCATGTACGTTCCTCCCACTTTCCTGAAAAACTCACCAATCAGAAACAAGAGCACAGGTCACATGTTTTGGAGTCCAGAGTAAAAGAAGGTCATTGCTTCAGAAAAGGCTTCAGTGGAACCAGAAGGGTGTTTGAACCCAAGTTAAGACATAAATGGTTCTTTTAGTTCTTCAGTTGGAATAAGTGATAAATGTTTATGACGTTTGTTGTGACTAAATACGACTACATCTGAACTCTTCTTAACTTTATAGTTTTCAGTCTTGCAGTAGTTTTATTATTATGGTTTTATGTCAGTTTCTGTGACATTAACAAACGTTGCTGAAACACTGAAACTTGATTTGAAGAAAGTTATGAATGAAATCGAAATATTTGCCAGAAAAATAGCAATAAAATATTGTTTCATCAAACGGCGGCGGCGCTGGGATAAGCGACCAATCATTAACCTCCTTCTAATGCAGAGGAAAAGGGGGACGAAATAATATAAAAGGAAAGAGAGCAGTCCAACTTTCTTTGTGCCTGGTTTTTTCTTTTTCTTTTCCTTTTCTTTTTCTTCTCTTTTTTTCCCCGTCTTCTCATTTGAAGTTGCGAGGCAGTCATTTAAGCCTCATTGCACACCGACACTCAACACACGCCAAAGTGTTATGAATATGTATCAACACAGCATATGGCAGCAGTAGCGCTGGGACTAGGTGTGTCCAGAAGGTAGAGTGCTGCTGATGCATTATTCTCCATTCAAATTATACCACAGTAAGAATGCAGCCGGGAGATGAGAGGTGGCGAACACCTCTTTAGACGGGGCAGGAGAAGAAGAAGTTGGATCTCGGCGAAACAGCGGGAATGGCGGAGCTGTGATGATGAGCACAGTAGTAGGCTGACAGAGTTTCCTTGATTTGGTAGGTTTTTTCGGCAGGTTCAAACCCAGCACTCAGTGACACGAGCGTGATTAAAAGTGATATTTCTGACACATTAGGATGCGCACGGGAAGTAACCTCCTCTAAAGCGTTCATTATTAGATGCATGACAGACCTGAATATTTATAAAATAGGTTTTAATAATTAATAGCAGCAATCTGCTCCCGTAATTCATCAGATTTGCACTTCAACAGAGTATCCGTTTTCACTTTAAAATAATAATAAGAGGAATATTAATGTTGCAGAAATGTAAAACGGGGGAGTTGGATACAGCCCAAATACATACGCCAGCGAGCGAGCGAAGCAAACGCTCTAGACCTGTTCAAAAAAACTGGGTTTTTTTTATTTTACTTTAAAGCCAATGGCTGTGATTCCCATTCTTCAAGCTGTGGAATGACCAGATATCACATTATTTTGATTTATCCCAGTGTTAAATGTGCAATGTTCCAATGCTTTTGCTGTAAATATATTTTATTTCAAAGTTCACGCTGTCATTATATTTACTTGATTCAGTTCATGTATGAAGTACAATGATGTGATGCCCCAAAAATCACCTAAATTTAGCACATTTTTGCTTTAAAAACAACTATACTGTCTACATTACTAATGTATTGGGCATCACCTTACATGAAATGTGGTTATGTTTCATGCCAAACAAGCTATGGCTAATGGTAGTGAAGTTATGAGGCAAAATCTGGCAACATAAAAGCAGTTGATTTAAAGTGCTTTTATTGTTTTTTAAGAGTCTTAATGGTTGTGGCCCTGTTTATTTATCAAATCTGCTTTTAACATATGAGCCCTCTTGGACCCTCCCATCCTTGGATAATAAAAGCTTTTAATTGTCCCGAGAGTTCACACTAAAACAACACATGCTTTGGCATCATTCAGTTTTCATTTCCCGAAACTATGGAACAGTCGACCTGAGGATCTGAGGTCCGCTGCCAGTGTTCATATTTTTAAGGATAAACTGAAAATATACCTTTTTAACTTAGCTTTTAGTTAAATTTTATTCTTAACGTTATTTAATTCTACTACAGAACTTCATGTATTTACTTTTATTTTATTGCTCTTATTATTATTATTATTATTATTATTATTATTATTATTATTATTATTATTATTATTATTATTATTATTATTATTATTATTATTATTATTATTATTATTATTATTATTATTATTATGTATTCTATTCTTTTTAATTATGTAAATCATCTCACTTGTTCCTACAACTGTGGGATAATGGGGGGGGGGGGGTCTGATGGAAATCACTCATTATATTTAGTTGATTCAGTTCATGTATGAAGTACACTGATGTGATGCCTGATCTGACACCCCAGAAATCACCTAAATTTACCACATTTTTGCTTTAAAAACAACTATACCTGTGTTAATTACTAATGTATTGGGTGTCATCACGTTTAATACCCTATGGCTGATGGTAGTGAAGTTATGAGTTAAAATGTTTCAACTCGTCAGGTGTTTTTGACAAAACTAAATATTAAAATGTCATGGCTCATGAGGCAGGCCTTCCAATGGTCCAACATCTAAATAATTTAATATCTGATCATTCCACAGCTGGAAGGATGAGAATCACAGCAATTGGCTTTAAAATAAAATACCATTTTAAAAAAGGTAAAAAAAAAAAAAAAGAGGGTCCAAGGGTAAAAATTTTTTTTAAAATCATAGTTTTTCCTCATCGTAGCCATGTATTAATAAAGGCTTTTTAAAAATATTTTTGAATGAAGTGCCTTAGATCCTCTTTTTTTGATTAAATTTGATATATTTTTTCCCTTTGAAAAATGTTTCACTATTCCTGAGCTCTTTGGATTTTCTCTCCACTTCTTAACAATTAAAGGTTGTTTTGAACATGTCTGACGGCACACGGACCGGACCCTCCCTCTCAATGACATTAAAGTCGACATTTTGAGTTTAAAGTAAAAATTTTAATCTCGTCACATCAAAAATATTATTTTCTTCACATGTGGCCCTAATACTCTGTCGTATAAAAGTGTTTAAAACAAACACCTGAGATTAAAAAAAAAAACAAAAACCTGCAGGTGTTGGCTCTTGGAAAACTACCAACATTTGTCAACGCATCAAAACGGCTGGAAAACAATAAACACTTCAGGTATTATATAGAAGAAGACAAAATGAACAAAGAGAACAAACAGAACTAGAAAATCCACATGTTTAAATGAGGTTAACGTAAGAAATGAAGTTTCATAAGAACGTTTTGAGTGATTGTCAGGTACTAAACATTAAACGTCATGGATCATGAGGCAGGTCTTCCCATGGTCCAACATCTAAATAATTTAATATCTGGTCATTCCACAGCTGGAAGAATGAGAATCACAGGAATCAGCTTTAAAATAACAAAAAAAAAAAAAAACTTTTAAATTTTATTGTAAAGTCAATTGCTATGATTCCTGTTCTTCAAGCTGTAGAATGACCAGATATTACATTAGAGAAAATGTTCTGTGCAATGTTCCAATGCTATTGCTATAAATATAGTTCATTTTGTCATTATATTTAATTGATTCAGTTCATGTATGAGGTACAATGATGTGATGCCTGATCTGACACCCCAAAAAAACACCTAAAATTTAACACATTTTTGCTTTAAAAACAACTATACCTGTGTTAATTACTAATGTATTGGCTTCACACTAAAACACATGCTTTGGCATCATTCAGTTTTTATTTCCGCAAACTATGGAACAGTCGACCTGAGCATCTGAGGTCCGCTGCCAGTGTTCATATTTTTAAGGATAAACTGAAAACGTACCTTTTTAACTTAGCTTTTAGTTACATTTTTTTTATTCTTAACATTATTTAATTCCACTACTTTATATATTTACTTTTATTTTATTACTATTACTATTATGTATGTATTCTATTCTTTTTAATTATGTAAATCATCTCACTTGTTCCTACAACTGTGGGATAATGGAGGGGGGGGGTCTAATGGAAATCACTTTGTCATGATATTTAGTTGATTCAGTTCATGTATGAAGTACAATGATGTGATGCCTGATCTGACACCCCAAAAAACACCTAAAATTTAACACATTTTTGCTGTAAAAGAACTATACCTGTGTAAATTACTAATGTATTAGATATCATCTTACAGGGAATTTAATCATTTTTCATGTCATACCCCCCAAAATAACATATGGCTGATGGTAGTGAAGTTATGATATAAAATGTTTCAATATGTCAGGTGTTTTTGACCAAACCATGAGGCCTTCCAATGGTCCAACATTTAAATCATTTAATATCTGGTCATTCCACAGCTGGAAAAATGAGAATCACAACAATTGGCTTAAAAATAAAATCAGAAAAACAGGTTTTTTTGAACAGGTGTAAAGCGCTCCCATGTTCTGGTCTGAAGCGTTCCTTTAAAACCTGTCACTTTTCAATCACAATAACATTTTAAACCAATCAGAATGAGCGCAGCAGCATTTTAAACAAGCTTCAGTTGTTTGTGCAGAACAATTTACTGAGTATCTTCTCACAAATGTAGCGAGTCATAAAGATAAAGATGCAGGAAACAAAGTTGGTTTGGTGTAGAATGCTAAAGTAGTTGCTGTGGTTTTATCAAAAGCAAATTTATTTGTTTGAGTCAACTTAGCAGCACTTCCTTTTGTATGCTGAGACCCAAAAATAGACAGCTTTTTTTTTCTGCTGTAAAGCCGCTTTGCTTGTTTCATCGTCGCACAGTCATTTTTTTTCTTTTTGTCTTATAATATAACACCTTCAAATTCAGTCACAGCACATTCTGGCTTTTGACTGAACTCACAGAAACAACAATGTTGGTGTTTTAGGTGAAAAGTGACGCCTTTAATTCTGCTTTCAGTTCAGATTGAACTTTTCAGTAAAGCATGCTGTTATAGTGCAGCGACGTGTTTATCCTGACTGTGGATCAGCTTTTCCTGAGTGTGTCTGTGTGTGTGTGTGTGTGTGTGTGTGTGTGTGTATTTGACAGTGTGTGTGTGTGTGTGTGTGTGTGTCTGTGTGTGTGTGTGTGTCTGTGTGTATTTGACAGTGTGTGTGTGTGTGTGTGTATTTGACAGTGTGTGTGTGTGTGTGTATTTGACAGTGTGTGTGTGTGTGTGTGTGTGTCTGTGTGTATTTGACAGTGTGTGTGTGTGTGTGTGTGTGTATTTGACAGAGTGTGTGTGTGTGTGTGTGTGTGTGTGTGTGTGTGTGTGTATTTGACAGAGTGTGTGTGTGTGTGTGTGTATTTGACAGTGTGTGTGTGTGTGTGTGTGTGTGTGTATTTGACAGTGTGTGTGTGTGTTTGACCTATAGACATTACACCAGAACTGTCAAACTGTCAAATTGGATTGATTTGATTCACAGCACATACTGTAAACATTTTATAGACAAAATCAGAAAAAAAATAATCCTATTAAAATGTATTCATTAAAGCTGATGAATCCATCATCACGATTAATTTGATTAAACAGTTGTTTTATTTCAAATTGTTTAGTTAAAACAGTTGAATAAACATGTTCATTACATATAATTATATATATATATATATATATATATATATATATATATATATATATATATATATATATATATATATATATATATATACTGTATTTTCCAGGCTATAAGGTGTATTTAAAAGATTTAGCTGTATTTAGCTCATGATTTTGCACGTTATGGATATATATATATATTTTTTTATTTTTATTTTTTTTTTTATTTATTTATTTCAATTGTGTCTGTAGTTTAGAAGACTTTTTGAATATATGTGTGTTAGTTTTTGTATGTGAATTTTTGTAGATTTTATGTATATTTTTTTCTTCACATTTTTCAGAATCAGAATGACCTTTGTTATCGTTGTAACAAAATATGAGATTGTGCCATCTCTATACCACACCTGTTCCATGAACTAAACTCAATAAAAACACTGTAAAAATTTGTCTAGTTTGAAAAAGTAATGAGTCTATTCTGAGAATGTAAAGAGTATAAAGTACAGATATTTATATAAATGTAAAGAGTATAAAGTACAGATATTTATATACATGTAAAGAGTATAAAGTACATATATTTATATACATGTAAAGAGTATAAAGTACATATATTTATATACATGTAAAGAGTATAAAGTACATATATTTATATACATGTAAAGAGTATAAAGTACAGATATTTATATAAATGTAAAGAGTATAAAGTACAGATATTTATATACATGTAAAGAGTATAAAGTACATATATTTATATACATGTAAAGAGTATAAAGTACATATATTTATATACATGTAAAGAGTATAAAGTACATATATTTATATACATGTAAAGAGTATAAAGTACAGATATTGATTCAAAAATGTAGGGAGTAAAAGTAAAGAGTTGCCAGAAAAATACTCAATTAAAGTACAGATACTTACTGAAGTACAGTAAAGGAAGTACTTGTACTCAGTTACTTGCACCTTTGCAGTAGACAGTACACAGTGCAGTGTACAGTAGTGCAGCACACATGCACTAACACAGTGTGTTGGTATTGGTTGCAGTCACTTCACTCTATATGTTGACACTGTATTGTTGAGTGTAAACCAAGCACAAAGACACGCTGACTCTTTAAAATGTCAAACATCATCGCAGCCCTATTATCACTTCCATCCTGCTTATCAGAAAAGTAGAAGATAACTGAATGAAGTAAAGTTTTAGCAGGGGACTGGGCGCCAGAGGGGCTAAAAAATGCAAATCTGACAAACAGGAAGGCTGACGCTCAATCACTTCCTCTGTGAACTCGACAAAGAGTGGATTCAGATCAAAATTTAATCGTGCCTCAAGAAGACGGCGGTGGGGGAAAAAAAATCTAATAAAAGGTGGAACGGTTGTTTCTAGAAGGTTTAGTGCAGCGCAGGGTGGTGTTTGGACAGGTAGACAATCTGCTCAGAGGGACATTTTAACGGGTACATGTGATTGATTGGACTGAGTATAAAGTCCAAAAGAGGAAAAGTCTGTGAGGCAGAGCAAATGTTTTAATGGTAGCCAGGGATCGATGCTGTCAGCGCTAGCATCCTGTCTGGAAACGCAGACGCCTTTTTGGGTTCATGTCACCTGCTTCTGATGTTGTAGAGAAGGACGAGGGACAGAACTAAAGGGACAACCATGAAGCAGCTGCTGTTTAACCCTTTGATGGATGAATTAGCACAACCTCAGACCAGGATTTTTATTTTATTTTTGATTTTTTTCCTAAGTGTTTTATTCGTCTTGAGGCTGAAAAAAACAAACCCAAAAAAGTATGTGATTGAAATATTTTTAATTAACCTATTTTTTATGGAGTTATAAACATGTGTTTAAGATTTGAATCAGCATAATCGTTAGAGTGACGTAGTTAGAGTGCCGGAGAAAGTTAGGAATGATTAAACAAAATGGTGGATTATGGAACTGAACGACTGTTGTCGCTTCTGTAAAAAGAATTTAAAGATTGTTGACGTTTTCTCACATTCTTCACTCATCCGTGATAAAAGGAAATCTACACCTGTTGTTGTTCTTCTTCTATGGTTGTTTACGCTTGTTTCTCTCCCAATCATCGCAGCGTCATTTTGTTACACCCGCCGTCTGACTCTGTACTTCACTGTGATTGGTCGAGCAGTTTCAGGGAAATCTAGTCAAAAGTTACATTGAGTGAAACTAGACTACTACTGTAGAACATTAGCGCTAGAGCGAGAGCTATGCTAGGAGGGGCTAACGTGGCTAGGCTAGGCAACACAGGCAACTAACCAAACACAGTAATATGTAATAAGTATATATAAAAACAACAGTGATATATAATAAGTATATATAATAACAACAGTGATATATAATAAGTATATATAATAATAGTCATATAATTGCAGCTAAACATGTTAGTGCAGATGTGGTATTAGCAGTTGTAGCAGAAGCGTCCATTATAGTGTCCATTACAGTGTCCAGTACAGTGTCCAGTGTAGTGTCCAGTACAGTGTCCAGTGTCCAGTGTAGTGTCCAGTGTAGTGTCCAGTACAGTGTCCAGTGTCCAGTACAGTGTCCAGTACAGTGTCCAGTGTAGTGTCCATTAAAGGGTTAAAAGAAATGAGTTGAAAAACGTTGACTTCCAGTGTTTCTGAACGGCCTCTGTATCTGAAAAACAAATTTAAAAAGTAACCTTGGAAATCAATTAAGCGGTCCCCAGGAGCCGGAGGGGGGGAAAAAAAGAAAAAAGAAAAAAAGGGAAAGGTCCACCCCCCCCACCCCCCACCCCCTCCCCATGTGTCGTTTCCTCCTCCACTTAACGGGGACTTGAATCTGCCCATTCCAACGCTGTGTTATGTGAGGAGGCTTTGTCAGCGTAGGGTTTTTGTTTTTTTTCTTTGTGCCTTATATGCTGTCAAAAAGTCTTAAGAGTCTTATTAAAGAAATGCCAGAGCTGATTTGCTTGTAATGCAGCTCATATGCTGGTGAAAGAGGGCATGTCTAAAGATCTAAACAGCTTTAGATGCAGCTTTTTAGGCTTCACATTAGGGGTTATCTGGGAGGGCTTGTCATTGATTGACATTATCTGGCCTGACAGGGCCGGATATCAAGGTTAACCTCATGGACAAAAGTGGCACCCGCACGGACACACACACACACACACACGGGGACACACACACAATGACAGTTCTATTCAAATAAGGCATGCTCTCCTCAACTTCCTGTTGGGAGGTGGCACTACATATATATATATGTGTGTGTGTGTATTCCTATGATTACGGGGATATTAATATGTTTACACAGTCACGCCACGGGGACGTCTGACACTATGGGGACCAAAATTCAGGTCCCCACAAAGGTTAAATAGAAATGTCAGTCCCCACTAGTAAAATAGAAATAATGTAGCCCTATAAATACATTAATTACTTTTTTCCAGGAAGTCCCCATAATGCATGAGGGAAAGTGAAACGTGTTTTGCGAAGGTTTGAATATGCGTTTGCTGTTTTTTTAAAATGTATTTATTTATTTATACATTTTTTATTTATTTCATTTTATTTATATTTATTTTATTTTTTAATTCTTTAAAAAAAAAATTATTTAATATTTTTATTAGTATTGTTTTTATTTTATTAAAAAGAGATGTGTTTACACTCACTTCCCAAACTTGATGACAAACTTGGTCCTCATTAAACATGTAAACGAGTATATACGTGCGTGTGTGTGTGTGTGTGTGTGTGTGTGTGTGTGTATCGGCCAGGTGGAGACTTCCAGACTTAATTGATAACTAATGGAGCGGTGTGTGCTGAGTTTACCCTGGAGGGTTGACACTGTGCTTGTGTGTGGGTGAGCTTGTATTCCTGTCTTTATGGGGACATTGATATATTTACACAGTCACATCATCTGGACCTCTGACACTATGGGGACCAAAATTCAGGTCCCCATATGAGTTAAATATAAATGTAAGTGAAAAAGTATGCAAACTTTACACAAATGATGTGACCCTATAAACACTTTTTTTTCTTTCGGGAAGTCCCCATAAAGCATGAGAGAAACGTGCGCCAAGCAAATGGTTTCAAGGTGTTATTTTTTTTTCAATGTATTACATTTTTTCACTATTATTGTTTGTATTTTTATTATTATTTATTTCATTATTTTATTTTAATTTGTAATAAAAAAATATTTAAAATATTTGGATTGCCTTCAGATTTATCAAATGTTGAGTCAATTTTAGGGAGAAAAAACTACTTATCTGGAAAATACTAATGCACATATACCAAATATCTGTAAAAAATAAAATAAAATAATTTAGACTATAGTGGAATTAATTCATATTCCTAAATATATTTATGATATATTATACGTTGTACTTTTGTTTTTGCATGTTACTGTATTTTTACTGCATTTTATTGTTTTTTAGTACATTTTAATCTATTTTTACTGCATTTTATTATTATTTTTGTGCATTTTATTGTTTTTATATTTGAAAAAAAAATGTTTTATAAAAAATATGTATTTATTTGTTACAAAAAGATATTTTTACTCTCACTACCCAATAGCTATTTTACTTACAAGTGATGATTATAAAAGACACGAGTGTGTGTGTGTGTGTGTGTGTGTGTGTGTGTGTCCTGTGGTGACATAGAGGGGGTAGGTGATGGAGATGACTTACTCAGCAGTGTAGCTCCGGATCTTGGTAAATTAAAAATGGACTCAAAGATTATGACATGGAGTGACACACACACACACACACACATACGCACACACACACACACACACGCACACACACACACTAGTGACCTCTCAGGCCAGCAGGTCGTTCACTTCCCTTTGCTGACAGATTAAAGGCAGGAGTCAGTTTCCGTTGTTCAGAATAAAAACCATATCATACTACAGCGCTGCTCTGATATTTGAGTCACTTCCACACAATCATCCACTGTCCATCATTATTTCTGTGGCTGAAATAGAAAATATTCTTCAAAGAGGATGTAGTTGCTGGTACTAGTTTCACAGTATTTGACAAATGTTACTCGATCATCAACTTCCTCAAGTAATAAAATGATCAGATTTTTTAGGAAACAAAAACACTTTTATGTGTCCGTACAGTCATGGGCCGCATTTGGCCCCCGAGCCTTATGTTTGACACCTGTGTCATATCTTCCAGTATCACTTGTACAGATCCTAAGCGTCCTTCATCTCACACACACTCATCCCAGTCTCCTCTTCTCCCTCCAGTCACAGAGGTAAAGACAGACCGTGACCAAAATACAACTGAAGCACTTAATCTGTACAGATATTAGCTTAAGGACCCTGGAGAGGTGCACCCCCTGAGCCCCCCCTGGGCCCCCTCTCCACCACTGAACCTCCTCTGAACCCCTCCATGCACCCCCTGAACCCCCCCTCCACCACTGAACCCCCCCACATGCACCTCCTGAGCCCCCCCCACCACCACTGACCCCCCCCATGCACCTCCTGAGCCCCCCCCCACCATTCTTTAGTGCATTTTACAGTTTATTTTGCAGATTTATCACATGTCGACTAAATCCAAATCATTTTGAGGGGGAAAACTGTCCAATATTTACCTGTTATCTGGAAAATACTAATGCATCTGTAAAAATATAAGGTGGAATTAATTCATATTCCTAAATATCTGGATGATATTGATTCATATGTTGTTGACATTATATAGTTTTCTTTGTACATTTCATAGATTTTTTTTTACTGCGTTTTTTTGTGTGTGTTTTTGTCCATTTTCGTGCATTGTCGTGTATTTTTACTGTAATTTATTGATTTTTAGTGCATTTTATTGTTAGTCTGGTCTAGTTTAGCCTGGTCTAGTTTAGTCTAGTTTAGTTTGGTCTATTGTAGTCTGATCTGGTCTGGGCTCATGAGGTCTAGTCTGGTCTGATCTATTCTGGTCTGGTCTGGTCTAGGCTCATGTGGTCTAGTCTGGTCTGGTCTGTTCTAGGGTAGTCTGGTCCCGTCCAGTCTGGTCCAGTCTAGTCTGGTCCAGTCTAGTCTAGCCCAGCCCAGTCTGGTCCCGTCCAGTCTGGTCCAGTCCAATCTGGTCCAGCCCAGTCTGGTCCAGTCTAGTCTAGTGTGTCCTATGTTTTACCCAGAGCATAAAACTGTAGTAAACTTGTCTGTTTTAGTCTCAGTCTGTCACAATGACTCTTGTCACTCATGTCAGATGCCCCCCCCCCCCCCCCCTCTGTTCTGGAAAAGACCATAATTACTGTGTTTGTGATGAAGCTGGAGGGCGTATTTGTCCTCACAGTTCAACTTTCCTGCCTGATCGACCTCAACTTCAACGTTTTTTTCCTCTTCCGTCTGAACTTCAGATATACTTGGTGTTTTTTTCACCCATTGTCTCCGTACGGCGTTGTTGTGTGTGTGTGTGTGTGTGTATTCCTATCTTTATGGGGACATTGATATGTTTAGACAGTGACACCATGGGGACCTATGACCAAAATTCAAGTCCCTACGAGGCTTAAATATAAATGTAGGTGAAATATGTGTGAAGTTTGTAAATGATGTCCCCTATAAACACTTCATTTCTTATTGTCCCCATAAAGCATGAGGGAAAGGTTTTAAGATGTTTTTTTATTTTCTTCTTCATCTTCTCATTATTATTATTATTATATTAAAATTTATATGCATATTATATAATTTTTCTAATTCATTTTGTATTTGTGTCTACTTTTTTCATTTTATTGTATTCAAATGTATCCAAATTTATTTTATATTTTAAAAATAAGCTAATAAATAATAAAAATTTTATTTATTTTATATAATTGTATTATTGAATTTAGGAAATACATATTTTAGATTTAATTTTTTTATTATTAATAATCCTAAAAAAATAAAAATAAAAAAAAAAACAGGTCACTACCCATTGGCTACATTTTCTAGAAGTGATGATTACAAACTTTGTCCCCATGAGACATGTAAACGAGTGTGTGTGTGTGTGTGTGTGTCTGTTTTCCTGCAGACTTTTCCTTGTTGCTGTTGTTTTGCGTGTGTGTGACCGTAGCGTGGCGTTGGCTGAGGGCATGTGTTTGATAACAGCCTGTGGACCAGGTCTCCAGTGCCGTAGAGTCCAAACGGGTCCTTTCAAGGTCGACACCAGCGCAAAGACGGAACAACAGCGTCCAAGGTCACATTCACATTCTAGACTAAAAGCAATAAGTGCTTTATTGATAGAGGAAAAAAATACAACAAGCAGGCAGATGTGCGACCAACTGATTAATAATAAAATAGATTTGTGAGAGAAGGGAGGGGCTGGTGGAGGGGGAGGGACCACAGTGGTGTGTGTGTGTGTGTGTGTGTGTAGTCGCTTTACACTAAATCATTCATCCTGTTCATCCTAAAAAAACACCTTACCAACACAGCAGACCTGCATTTACCTATAGTTCTGTTCCACCTTCATGCTGCTCACAGCTCTTTACATTAGCCTCACATTCACCCATTCACACACACTCATACACCAGTAGGTTTAGAAGCTTCTGTCAGTCCTACTGGGAGACTAAGCCAGGGTTCAGTGTCTTGCTCAAGGACACTTTGACATGTGGACAGCCAGAGCCGGGACATGAACCACCAACCTTTCAGTCATTGAGTCAGTGTAGCTGCAGTACAAACTGGAAAGTCAATATCCTGTACTCGTCCTATATCATGTCAAGTCTTTAAAAGTCGTCCCTCAGTAAAGTGTAGATGAATTTTGTGTCTCATGGAGTGGGCGGGTCTACCCAAACTCTAGAGCTGTATGACGAACCGCCAACGTCTCTGTCATTGGACGTACAAAATGCGGCTCAACCGTCCTACTGGGGAGTCAGGGTTCATTGTCTTGCCCAAGGACACTTGGACATGTGGACAGCCAGAGCCAGGACGCAAACTACCAACCTCTCAGTCATTGGACGACCCGCTCTACCAACTGAGACACAGCCGCCCAGTATGTCGTCATATGACGTCAGTAAATGGAGAATTTATTCTCCATTTATGTAACATTTCAAAGTGATCCACAATCCAAGATGTCTTACAGATCACCACTAAAATGTAATAATTTGTTCCTTGTTAAACTCCTGACACATCCTGAAAATGTGAAAATCAAAAAAAATCAAAACCTTCATTTGAAGGGGTGGGGGTCTGCCTTGGCACAGGTCAGAGTGCTTTTGTAGTTAGAAGTTCATATTTCTGTACGTGAAATAACCTGTGAAGTGACAATTATGAGAAGTGAAAATTGAGGCAAAATCTTAAAATTATTAGATAAAAAGTGAAAATTATGAGATAAAAACTCAAAATTATGAGCTAAAAAGTGAAAATTATTAGATAAAAACTCAAAATTATGAGATAAAAAATGAAAATTATGAGGTCAAAGGTCAAAATTATTAGATAATAGGCAAAAGTTATTCGATAAAAAGTTAAAATTATGAGATAAAAAGTTAAACTTGTTAGACAGAGGCTTTTCTAGTTATAAATTGGTATTTCTGTACGTGAACGACAAATATCCAATATTATCCTATTACTGTACAGCCTGATCACATATCACAAGTTTTGCTAATATCGTGCAGCCCTGGTGTGTGTGTGTGTGTGTGTGTGTGTGTGTGTGTGTGTGTGTTGGGGGGGGTAGAACAGATTGATGAACACCTCTTAGCATCCCCCTCTACCATCATTGAGACTTGGTAAAAGTCTCAATTTCGTCACCTCAAATGTAAATGTGTGACTAAGGTGAAACTCGAGTCACTTAGCAGGTTTTCCAGGTTAGAGAAAAGAAAGAAAGAATGATAAAGACACATAAAAGATGACGACAGTCCAATAGTCTGGGCTTATTTTCATAAGAAGATAAAAGGCAACGGGACAAAAGGAACATTGTTCATTAAGGGACTGAATGGACAGAAAAAGGAACCTTAGGTGACAGATGTGTGTCATAAAATATGATCCTGAACAGATGGATGTGAAAACACAACTGATGATCAGACATGATTTACACACACACACACACACACACACACACACACACACACACACACAGAAACTGCCATAAGTGCTGATCTGTCACATTTTGTTCTTCTTCAAACCACAGTAGGGCTGAACTATTTTAAGAAAAAAAAATTTTGTAATTTGCGTTATAGAAATATAATCCATTATGATTATTACCTCCACCTGTCTGTCTGTCTGTCTGTCTGTCTGTCTGTCTGTCTGTCAACAGGATTACGCAAGAATTTTGACCAAACTTTCAGGAATGATAGATAATGGGTCAAGGAAGAACCCAGATTTTGAGCAATAAAGGTCAAAGGTCAAGGTCACAGTAAAGGTCAACCACTAAAACACATCAGTGGTAATATCTGAGGATTCAGACAAGATAGAATCTGCTGTTTTGTTTTGTTTTTCATTCACATGGTCTGACCTTCACACATCAGACGGGTCCACACCTATGGTTCTATCGCGTCATGTTTTGACGTCATATCAAGCGTTGGTGGAGGTCTGCTGTCTGTGACTGATGTGTTATTACCGCCACTAAAGAGGCTGTGTTTTTGCAAGCGTTGGTTTGTTTGTTTGTTTGTGTGTTTGCGGGGGGGGGGGGGTAAATAAATAATTAAACATTTTTGCGATATCACTATTACAACCTGCGTTATCGCAGTAAGACTATTTTAGCGATATATTGTGCACCCCCTCACCCTTTGGTAATCTCCCTCCATTTCTTGTCTCGTTCCTCGTTTTCGTCCCCCCCCACACCTCCCAAAAAAACCCCATCTATCAACTAGTTGGCAATGGCATTGTTTTTAATCATCAGAACCTCAAAATTATTATTATTATTATTATTGCTTCTGATGCGACAATTAAAACTTCAGGTCAGAGACTCTGTAGTTTACCACCATAAGAATGAGCATGTGAGAGTGAATGAATAATGGATCAATTATGAAAAGCGCTATAGAAATGTAACCCATACTGTCTGTCTGTCTGTCTGTCTGTCTGTCTGTCTGTCTGTCTGCACTCTCCCCATTGGTCCAGGAGATTTGGTGTAAAGCTGCTTATATACAAACAAACAAACTCAAAAACAATACCCCTCTCCCTTTTTTTTTTTTTTTTTTGGGGGGGGGGGGGTGTAAAATAAATGAAAAAGTAAATAAATAAATAATTAAACATCTCTGCGATATCACTATTACACTCTGTGTTATGGCAGTAACAGTATTTTAGCGATATCTCCCTCCATTTCTTGTCTTGTTCCTCCATCTCATATCCCCCACTCTTCTACATAAACTTCTCCTCCACCCCCCCCCCCCCACCACCACCACCACCACCTCCCCAAAAAAAAAAAAAAAACCATCTATCAACTAGTTGGCAATGGCATTGTTTTTAATCATCAGAACCTCAAAATTATTATTATCGCTTCTGATGCGGCAATTAAAACTTCAGGTCAGAGGCACAACGAGCGGTGATCAGCAGCCGAGCTGAGAAGTTTTAATTAGACGATCAGAACCATTAATGCACAAAAAAAAGGTGTGCGCTGGGAAATTAACGGGAACGTCTTAATCAGGGTTAGCGACTCCGAAGAGGAGTCAAGTGAACAGAGAGCAAAAAACAAATCATTTCCGCACCACTGGGACAAAACTCAATTAAATATGCATGCAGAAAAATGGAAATTTCTTAGCATCGGCTGCAGCGACTGTTGGAAAAACTGAGGCAAAATCTCACGGCGAGGTCGGCGACCTGCTTATTGTTATTCTTGTGTAATAAAAATGAGAGAGGGACCAGATGCTGGGGTCTATGTGTCGTGGCGTTAGTTGTCCATCAGTGGCTTTACGCTTGACTTCCTGGCGGCAGTCGTGCAGGGAGAAGAGACAGAAGAGAAAAGAAATAGAAAAGCAAAATACATGGTCTTCCTGCCAGCTGTAAATTTTTACCAAAATAAAAAAAAATAAAAAAACGGGGATATTTTATTTGTTTGGTTTTTTTTCGGTGCGCCTCAGTGTGTGGCTCAGTAGGTTTTTTTGTTTTTTTTTGTCTCACACATACATCTTCCCCTGAGAATCCCACACACTAAGGTTGAGTGACGCTCCACACACGAGCTGCCGCTTCGTCCATTAATCTGCCAAAGGTTCGTAAAGTTAGAACTGGTTTTTGTTTTTAACCCTTTAAACTTTCACTAAATTTCACCTACATTCCTTAATAAAATACAGTGGTACCTCAACTTATGAAATTAATTTGTTCCAGAAGTGTTTTCGCACCGTGAATTTTGCATAAATAGTCGCATTTTACACGTAAAAGGCATGATTGGTTCCAAGGCCCCAAAAACTACCCCTAAACGCTTTAGGGGGTCAACACCTGTGGCTCCATCACGTGACCTTTTGACCTTTTGGCGCAGGTCTGCTGTCTCTGACTGCCTTGTTTTGTTTGTTTTTGGATGTTTTTCTTGGACTATGACTACGTTTGTTTCGATATAGTTCCTCTGTAGAGCGGGTCGTCCAGTGACTGAAAGGTCCTGGCTCTGGTTGTCCACATGTCCTTAGTGTCCCAGTAGGACTGACAGAACCTTAGTCCACTTTTAGACCAGATTACACACAGTAAAACTACAGCACTTTGTTCACTATTTCATCTGAAAATACTGACGGACATTTGAACAGAGGCGACTGTATACTTGACTTTTTATCTAAAAATTTTGACTTTTTATGTCATAATTTTGACTTTTTATGTCATAATTTTGACTTTTTATGTCACAATTTTGACTTTTTATGTCATAATTTTGACTTTTTATGTCATAATTTTGACTTTTTATGTCATAATTTTGACTTTTTATGTCATAATTTTGACTTTTTTTGGGACGGCTGTGGCTCAGTTGGTAGAGCGGGTCGTCCAATGACTGAAAGGTTGGCTGTCCACATGTCAAAGTGTCCTTGAGCAAAGATATTGAACCCTGCCTTAGTCTCTCAGTAGGACTGAAAGAACCTAGAAACCTGTGAGTTTGTGTGAATGGATGAATGTGAGGTTAATGTAAAGAGAACAGAACATTTACGAGACATAAAGGTTCAGATCTGCTGTTTGATTTTACCTGCTGTGGATATTTTATTGGAAAGTGGTTTCTTATATATCTTCCAACGTGTGAGGATCTCATTAGGTCTGCATTAGGTCATGTGACATGTGGGACAGGTGTGGACAGTGTTGTCCTGTATGTGGACCTTGGACATTTAAAGGGTTAAAGGCCAATGACACCTCTTGGTAACATATTGTAAAATAATTCTACGCTGAACAGACATCTCCCAGACCCTGTTTGTGT
>CM035789.1:43630387-43643275 GCA_020466265.1 Siphamia tubifer | reverse complement strand
TATGAGATAACAATCCAAATTATGAAGTAAAAAGTGAAAATTTTGAGGTTAAAAGTGAAAATTATGAAGTAACAAGTGAAAATTGTGTGATTAAAAAATGAAAATTATCAGGTTAAAAGTGAAAATTCTGAGGTAAAAAGTGAAAATTATTAGGTTAAAAGTGAGAATTATGAGGTTAAAAGTGAAAATTATGAGGTAAAAAGTGAAAATTATGAAGTAAAAACTGAAAATTATTAGGTAAAAAGTGAAAATTATGAAGTAAAAAGTGAAAATTATGAAGTAACAAGTGAAAATTGTGTGATTAAAAAATGAAAATTATCAGGTTAAAAGTGAAAATTCTGAGGTAAAAAGTGAAAATTATTTGGTTAAAAGTGAGAATTATGAAGTAAAAACTGAAAATTATGAGGTTAAAAGTGAAAATTATTAGGTTAAAAGTGAGAATTATGAAGTAAAAACTGAAAATTATGTGACAAAAAGTGAAAATTATGGGGTTAAAAATCAAAGTTATGAAGTAAAAATTTAAAATTATGAAGTAAAAAGGGAAAATTATGTGATTAAAAAGTGAAAATTATGAAGTAAAAAATGAAAATTATGGGGTTAAAAGTGAAAATTACGAGGTTAAAAATCTAAATTACGAGTTAAAAAGTGAAAATGATGAGATAAAAAGCCACTATTATCTGTCTGTCATCTGACTGTGAAAAGAAGCAGTACTTGGACTAACGTTGATGCTCCTCTTTTTGACCAAAGATGAAAAACAACAGTCAGTTGTATGTAGTCCAAGTGTAGTCGACATAGTTTCTTGACTTTTTCCTCAGGTTTTGGCCTTATACAGACAGTATATGGCACTCCTTTGTGGCCCTGCACTGTTTCCAGTAAAAATAATGTCACCGTTAACATAAGCAATAAGGAAAAATTTGTTTCAGCTGTTGTGCTCAAATTCTAACCTGCCTATTTTTATTTTTTTTTCCTCCTCCTCCTCCAGCTCTCTGTGCTCACTGAGGTGTCTCCTCCTTGACAATTAGCACACCATGCTAAAACCCGGCTGTAAATAATGTCCGGCGCATGTGACAGTGTTGTTTTTCTTTCTGATATTCATTAATAAGCTTTGCAGAATGCTTACTGGACTCTCAGGGAGGTGGGGGAGTCAGTCCCAGAGGGAAAAGTTGTTCTTTCATGTAGGTCCCCACAGATTTTATCTCATTGTACGCTATCATGCACACAAACGACTTGAGGTAAACAGCTTAGTGTTACCATAGCAATGGCTGTTGTAAGCAATGGTAAAAAGCTGCTGTGGACACAAACCCTCGGCATAAATAATAGTTTTGACAGCTTCTATAAACCACTGAACCATAGCTGGGGGGTGGGGGGGTTAAAACATGCTCTACCTTTATTTCATTTACTTATTTTTGTTTTGTTTTGTTTCATTTATTTGTTTGTTCGAACAGGTAAAAAGTAAAAACATACAAAGAAATTAAAGCAACAACTCTTTAGCATCTGACATAATTTTATCTTGTTCTAAAGGAAGTTGGATGAAGTTAATAAAAGTTATGTAGAGCATGTACTGTGTTATAAGGTACACTGAAAAGACTTTAATTTTCTGTCACTTATATATGGATTCATTTTAGTAGTACTTTGTGACTTGGAATTTTGACTCTGTCTAATAATTTTGACTTTTTATCAAATAATTTTGACTTTTTATCTAATAATTTTGACTTTTTATCTCAAATTTTGGCTTTTTATCTCATAATTTTCACTTTTTATCTAATAATTTTGAGTTTTTATCTCATAATGTCGGCTTTTTATCTAATAATTTTCACTTTTTATCTAATAATTTTGACTTTTTATCTCAAATTTTGGCTTTTTATCTCATAATTTTCACTTTTTATCTCATAATTTTCACTTTTTATCTCATAATTTTCACTTTTTATCTAATAATTTGGACATTTTATCTTATAATGTTGGCTTTTTATCTAATAATTTTGACTTTTTATCTTATAATGTTGACTTCATAGGTGCTTTTATTTACAATCCTTATTACTCTTTTTTTTTTTTTGTGTGTTCCCACACACTTCCACACACTAAGGATATATTCTGTGTATCAAACCAGACGTAGAATATATCCTTATATATCCATTGTTATATATATAATATATACATTGATCAAAATACATATCAACGTACTTATTTATTGATTTATTCCACATGTATTCCATTGTCTATCGGTGACTATTGTCTGTTTTGTGTCTTTTTTATGCCACTACCAAAGACAAATGTCCATTTTATGTAAAGTTTAATGCACAATAAAGCTACGCTGACTAAAAGTCCAGTCAGATTATGAAGCGACAGCCCCTTTGTGGGTCCTTTGGCGTCTGCGTGGCCGTATATAAGTGAATATCATAACTGTACATAAATAGTCACTAATGGAAAGAAACAACTGTGTAGGGGTCATTTCCTACAAGGAGCTTGAGATTGCAATGCAAAGGAAGTAGGTAGTTAAAGCATGAAATACTGAACACGGTAAACAGAAAAAATGACCTCCTCTGCAACACCCAAATGACCTCAATCTTCCTTTGCGAGAGTATTTCTGGAAAAAAAAATACTTGAAAATTTATGTCTTCCACTTCCTAATAGTTTTTCCAGCTGATTTTTTTTTTTTTTTTTTTTTTTTTTTTTTTTCTGTTTCAAAATTGCTGTCTTCTAAAAGGTGACCCTTTCACCCCTGCCTGCAATTGTCTAACACTAAATTGTACAATAATGTGCTGGTGATCTACGCACACACACACACACACACACACACACACACACACACACACCCCTCCCTCCTTCAAAACTACATAATTCCTGAAGTCATTGTTTCAGAGAGGAAGCTCACAATGTAAATACAGTAACTGAGAAAGCATGTGTGGGGAGCAACTGGGTACATTGTCTGGGCGACGGGGGGTGATCTGTAAACTCCTTTAAATTGTATATCCTCTAATGATTCCACAGCTTTGCAAAAGAAAATGAAAACAGGATTTTATGTTGCGCCGCTGTGATTTACATAATGCCGGCAATGGCTCACACATGATTGTGCTTGGCTTTATGGCGGCAGGAAAATTAAGAGGCTCACACTCATTGTTATATAAAGTGAATTGAGTCTGGAAGATAGAAGTTTGTTACCTGTGATATTAGATATTTTTTTTCTGTGTCTCTAACAGAGGTGGTTGAAGTACTCACATTCTGTATTTAAGTAGAAGTACAGCTACTGGTGTGAAAAAATACTCTGATAAAAGTAGAAGTACTGATTCAAGTCTATTAAATTGTAATAAAGTAAAAAAAAAAAAAAGAAAAAAAAGTAAAACTGGATTTTTTTTAAATTTTTTGCTATGGGTGAAATAATAGTTATTTAAGCAAGAAAAAAAAATGTCAAAAATATCCAAAAAATAAAGCCTTTAAAAGTGAGTTAGTGTGTAGATGATGTGTTTTTTCATGGACAGGAAGTTTAGGAAAATTCAAAAGTTATAAATAGGAGATATTTTTTAAAGCATAATTATGATGTCAAAAAAAATCTACATTTAAATTATGAGATAAAAAGTCAAAATTATGAGACAATTTCTGATAGTCTATTGTGAGAATGTAAAGAGTATAAAGTACATATATTTATATAAATGTAAAGAGTATAAAGTACAGATATTTATATAAATGTAAAGAGTATAAAGTACATATATTTATATAAATATAAAGAGTATAAAGTACAGATATTTACATAAATGTAAAGAGTATAAAGTATAGATATTTATATAAATATAAAGAGTATAAAGTACATATATTTATATAAATATAAAGAGTATAAAGTACATATATTTATATAAATGTAAAGAGTATAAAGTACATATATTTATATAAATATAAAGAGTATAAAGTACAGATATTTACATAAATGTAAAGAGTATAAAGTACAGATATTTACATAAATGTAAAGAGTATAAAGTACAGATATTTATATAAATATAAAGAGTATAAAGTACATATATTTATATAAATATAAAGAGTATAAAGTACATATATTTATATAAATATAAAGAGTATAAAGTACAGATATTTACATAAATATAAAGAGTATAAAGTACAGATATTTACATAAATGTAAAGAGTATAAAGTATAGATATTTATATAAATATAAAGAGTATAAAGTACATATATTTATATAAATATAAAGAGTATAAAGTACATATATTTATATAAATGTAAAGAGTAAGGATGTTAAAGGATGTCTAATATTGTTTGTTGGCAGGACTGTGGCATCAAATGAATTTTGACAGTTGATGTTTTCCACACTATAAGGCGCACTGGACTATAAAGGTGCATTAATGAGGTCAAAATCATGACATAAAATGTGAAATTTATGGGATAAAAAGTGAAAATGATGGAATAAAATGTGAAAATTATTCGATAAAAAGTCAAATTATTTGATAAAAAGTGAAAATTATTCGATAAAAAGTGAAAATTATTCGATAAAATGTCACATTTATGAGATAAAATGTCACATTTATGAGATAAAATGTCACATTTATGAGATAAAATGTCCAAATTCACAGTCACTCAGCACAACCAGAGTTAATCCATAAATAAGGCGCTCTGTGGTTTTTGGAGAAACCCCCCCCCCCCCAGTCTAACCCACACTGACTTAAGCTGTAGATCGAATACGACTTTACGAGTTACAAAATACAGCGTGTTTTTTTTTTTTTTTTTACCCCTTTCTCAGCGAGCTTTAAAAACTGCTGGATGAAAAAAAAAAACAAACCAGAACACGACTTAAAAGGTTTATTACGACCCCCGTGTTAAGTCTAATCTTTTTGACGCCGTAAATACTGTATTACTCGTTAATTATCTCCTCGCTAGTTATTTACAACTTGATAACGATCTTGACGGCCTTGATTTTGAGTTTGGGAAAAAAAAAAAAAAAAAAAAAAAAAGTTCTTCAGAGGTGAACTTTGGTGGCTCTGGAAATGAAGTGAAAGGTAACAGAGACAGTTTCTGCCCTAAAAAGGCAGCTGTGGATGTGGAATGCCACAGGCAGCTGTTCCTGCCTCATCACAGGACATGTTATAAAGATAGCCCCACTTGGGTTGAAATAATGCCACCCATTCCTGCCCCAAAGCACACCCTATTGTTCAGAGAGGCCACACCAGGGGAAATGTTTGAGACTGTGTGCTGTGAACGTCTTATGTAAAACACGCATTTTTTTGCAGGATGTTCTCATGTTTCCCAGATCAATTGTTTAAGGACAGTAGGGAGGAGACAGGAATGTTTTTGACGTTAATAAAGTCGACCCAACAGACGTTACACAAACACTTACTGGCTTTAATCCTTCACTGAACACATCATTTGGACTTTTTAAATCTCAAAATTTTGACTTTTTACTTCATCATTTTGGCTTTTTAATTTATAATTTTGACATTGTATCTAAGAATTTAAATGTTTTATCAGATAATTTGAACTTTTTTTGCCATAGTTTTGGCTTTTTATTGCATAATTTTGACTTGAAATCTCATTATTTTGGCTTTTTATCGCATAATTTTTACTTTTTTTGCCATAATTTTGGCTTTTTATCTCATAATTTTGGCTTTTTAACTTATAATTTTGACGTTTTATCTAAGAATTTGAATGTTTTATCACATAATTTTAACTTTTTTTGCCATAGTTTTGGCTTTTTATTGCATAATTTTGACTTTTTATCTCATTATTTTGGCTTTTTATCGCATAATTTTTACTTTTTTTGCCATAATTTTGGCTTTTTATCTCATAATTTTGGCTTTTTAACTTATAATTTTGACGTTTTATCTAAGAATTTGAATGTTTTATCACATAATTTAAACTTTTTTTGCCATAGTTTTGGCTTTTTATTGCATAATTTCGACTTTTTATCTCATTATTTTGGCTTTTTATCGCATAATTTTTAATTTTTTTGCCATAATTTTGGCTTTTTATCTCATAATTTTGGCTTTTTAACTTATAATTTTGACGTTTTATCACATAATTTGAACTTTTTTTGCCATAGTTTTGGCTTTTTATCTCATAATTTGGACTTTTTAATCTCATAATTCAGACTCTTTTAAAGTTTGATTGAGCAGAATAAGAGTCTTCAAGGTTGATAGTAATTGTGTATCTTCACTTAATGCACCTTATAATCCAGTTCACCTTATAGTGTGGAAAATAAGGTAAATAAAGCATTAAACTTAACATTGACAGTGATTATTCATGGACACTTAGTACAACAGGGGAAATGTTTGAGACTGTGTGCTGTGAACGTCTTATGTAAAACATGCATTTTTTTGCAGGATGTTCTCATGTTTCCCAGATCAATTGTTTAAGGACAGTAGGGAGGAGACAGGAATGTTTTTGACGTTAATAAAGTCGACCCAACAGCCGTTACGCAAACACTTACTGGCTCTAATCCTACGTTGTACACATATTTTTGGCTTTTTATTGCACAATTTTAAAATTGTTTTGTCATATATTTGCCATTTTATTGCATAATTTAGACTTTTTATCTGATCATTTTGACTTTTTATCACATAATTTTGACTTTTTTGGCTTTTTATTGCATAATTTAGACTTTTTTTGCATATATTTGGCTTTTTATTGCATAATTTAGACTTTTTATCTGATAATTTTGACTTTTCATCACATAATTTTGACTTTTTTGGCTTTTTATTGCATAATTTTGAAATTTTTGGGCATATATTTGGCTTTTATTGCATAATTTAGACTTTTTTTTGCATATATTTGGCTTTTTATTGCATAATTTAGACTTTTTATCTGATAATTTTGACTTTTTATCTGATAATTTTGACTTTTTATCACATAATTTTGACTTTCTTGGCATAATTTAGGCTTTTTATTGCATAATTTTGACTTTTTATCGCATAATTTGTAGTTTTAATCTCAGAATTTTGACTTTTTTTGCATAGTTGGCCTAGTGTTCACCTAGGGCACCACATTTACTAGAACCGGCCCTGAAGTTTCATAAGTAGTACTACTAACTCAAATGTATTAAGTTCCTGTAACATGTTCTTGTTTTTAAGTACTTCCAACTAATATATATTTTTTAATTAATTGGAACAATTGTGGATATAAATGAACATAACATAGATGAGGTAGAAAAACTTAGTGGAATTAAGTCATTAAATTAAACAGTGAGAATGATATTGTACTGTTCTTTCTATTGTTTAAATAAAGTAGTACTTCTACCATTTATTCATGTAAATGGTCTGAATATTTATTTTATCCAGTGGTTTGAAAACTCTTTTTTTTTTTTTTTTTTGCCTTCATAGGAAACTATGAGTCAAATTAACTGCACGTATTTGACTTTAGCTAAATGAACACTTTTAATTCACCTGTTTTCAGAAGGTTTAAGTTGTATGACATCTAAATTTTAACCCTGTGAACATCCAAGGGTCCACATATAGGCCAGACGTAGTCGCTCAATAATGTTCAGCAAACCACCCAAACTTGTCCCAAATGTCACATGACCTAATGTAGTTTGACAACGGAGATTCTCACACATCACAAGATATAAACCACTGTGAGATAAAATATCCACAGCAGGTACAATCACTCATTTGTTCAAAATACAAATGTCAAACAGCTGATCTGAACCTTTATGTTTCATAATTATCAACAGAGGAACCATATTCTAACAAACACAGTCATAGTTCAACAAAAACATCCAAAACAAACAAAAAAATGTTCATATGTAGTCCACAACGTCAATAAATATCCACAAATGTTTTATCTATTGTATCATTTAATAGGATCTGCCTCTAATATCCCAGTTTTCATCTGAATATTTTCATTTATAACCAACTGCATGTTATTAAAATGGTTAAAGAACAACATTCAATTGATTTTATTAACCCTTTAACTCCTCAAACTTCAGCAGTTCCAGTCAAAAAGTAATAAAATAAGCAACAAAACACGACAATAGCAGCAAAAAAAAGTTATAATAAACCAACAAAATAATAACTAACACGAATTAAATAAGACACAGATGGCACAAAAGTGAAGAAAAATAATGAAATACAATATTAAATGTATAAATAGAAAACAAAATAAGGAACAAAATGAACAAAAACTAATAAATATTTGCAAAATAATAATTAAACTTAGTTAAAATAAACTAAAATGTAAATTGTAATTTGGTTCCAGTAGTTTTAGCTTTTTCTTGTTTCTAATTCAGTTGCTTTTTGACACCTGTTTATTTCCATATATCACTTCCATGAACAAAACTCTGTAAAAAAAAAAAAAACAACTGTAAATTGTTTCTAAATATTGGAACTAAACCACCTTTTCAGAATGTGTCATAACTGACGCATCAGGTGTTAAAGGGTTAAGAAATTTAGGTGAAATTGAGTGAAAATTTAACGAGTTAAGTTCTGGAAAATTTTTTTTTTTTTTTTTTTTTTTCAAATATAAATCGTCTGCCTTAAATATTTAGACTTCTGCTTACTTACTGGGGTTTACAGTGTACCTACGATTAGCCCATGTGAGAACACGGCTCCAAAACGGCTAAAAGTGCTCAGCATTTTGACAGCTTTAACGCTGTGCAGCCCCCCCACTCAGTGGCAGGACCATAGCCTCTTGAGGTGAGAGTGAAGATAACATTTCACAGTGTCTCTATAGCGCTGTCATGTGAAGGATTATGTCGCTGTGTATTTGCTCCATGTAGTACCATAGGGGGTCTGATACCGATCTGCCTGTGCTTTCAGCTGCTTGTGCAGTTTTTTTTTTTCTCCTTTTATTTCCACTACTGCGTTAAAGCCTGAAGGTGTGACTCACACAGATATGTACAGTATCTGTCTGTGTCCTTCCACCCTTCTGCTGCCATTGTTAAGTGCTTTACATGCTAAGAATAGCAGCAGCACCATTCAACCACTCACTTTGTTTCTTTTTGGCCTCATACGTACAAAGGCCACCTTTTTATTCAAGGGATTATCTGGAGTAAAAATCAGTTTAGATAATGTTTTAGATGATTGGGGGTACATACATATACAGTATTTCACATCAAAGTCGCACTATTTGGATGAACACTGAGACATTTTCATTTTGCCATTTTGAGCCAAACTGTGTTAGCATGGAAGTGATTATCTTTTTCACTGACACGAAATGCTATTTTTAGACGAACTCTTCTGAAGTTCTAAACAACATCACACTTACGTGATAGTAAGTAGAGGGTCCCTAAAGACAAACCCAAGTGTCCTGAAATAGAGTGGAGAGTTAAACGATCTGGAAATTCACACAATTTCGTTGGATTCTTTCTAAAAAAAAAACCCAACATAGTCCAGTATTTCATTAGAAATTGAACTGAAGCTGTACGCAACAGTAAATGTTAGCATGCTAACAGGTTGTTGTTTTCAAAAAACAATGCAACAAAGGCATGAATGAAGACTTATACTCTGAAGCCAAGTCGTCTGTAACATGTTGCAGATTCTTTAGCCTCCGTCACAGAGAGTTTCACGCACTTCCCAGAAAATGTAACTCAGCGCAGACACTGTCGTAGATAAGACCAGGATCCATGTGGGAAATCGTAGGGAGTTGGTGAGAACGCCTCTTACGTTGTACACGTAAAGGCCTGTGTCTACAGGATGTGTTTTTAGCGCAGAGAGCTAAAAGCCTTGTCTCCCGGGTGCTTTCTGAGAACGCGTGTTGTTGCTAAGTTACACAAATGTCACGCACTTCCATGTTATGAATAGCACACACTATGTACTCCCCACACTGGCATAAATTACAAATATCTGCGATTAATTAACTGCGACACTTTGCCGCAAGAGCATGCAGACGCCTTAACTCTGGACTTGGCAATCGACTATTTGGGTCTTTGTCCTCAGACGTCATATGAATCCAAAGGTCCATGTCTGTAGATCAGTAACTGAAGACCTGAGGACACTTGGGTTTGTCTTTAGGGACCCTCTACTTACTACCATGTAAGTGTGATGTTGTTTAGAACTTTAGAAGAGTTAGTCTAAAAATAGTAAAAAGTAAAAAGACATTTCGTAATCACTTCGATGCTAACACAGTTTGGCTCAAAACAGTGAAACCGAAATGTCTCAATGTTCATCCAAATGGTGTGATTTTGATGTCAACTATATGTATGTACTCCCAATCATCTAAAAAAAATGAGCTAAACTTATTTTTACTCCGGATAATCCCTTAAAGCACAACAGCAGAATGCTAAACTTCGGCTGTGACTCAGTTGGTACAGTGGGTCGCCCAATGACTGAGAGGTTGGTGGTTTGCGTCCCAGCTCTGGCTGTCCACATTTCGAAATGTCCTTGGGCAAGACACTGAACCCTGGCGTAGGACTGACCTTAGACCTTAGAAACCTACTGGTGTATGAGTGTGTGTGTGAATGGGTGAATGTGAGGCTAATGTAAAGCGCTTTGAGCACCATGAAGGTGGAAAAGAACTATATAAGTGCAGAACATTTACCATTTAAACTTTGCTGTAACTTCTCTGTAACTGTGAACGACTTTGACTTACGGTCGTTTTCTTCTTGTGTTTGACAGCTGAAAGGAGTTTATGCACTGAAACGACCTCAGGAAAATCCAAGATGGCCGCCAAAAGGAAAGGTGGCCTAAAACTCAATGCTATCTGTGCCAAGCTGAGCCGCCAGGTGGTGTTCGACAGCAGCTCCCAGAATGCCGAGGGAGACCAGAGCGTAGCAGAGAACAGCGAGCGTGGCAGCTCCCACTACGATGATAATGAGACCAACTTTCCCGAGAGCCTGAGTCTAAGCCAGAGCCTAGAGGAGGACCAGAAGAGACGCGAGGCCATTGAGAAGTGGGTCAACGGCGAGTACGGCGACGAACCGCCGCTTCCCGACTGCGACGACGACGAACAGGAGCACGGACTCAAAGTCGGCAACGACGAAGATGGCCCCCCCGAGGGCGTGTACATGGTACAACCCAAAGGCTGCAGCGACGACGAAGATAACGCAGAGGAAGCCGAGCCGCTGACGGGCTCTCAGGATGGCAGTTACCATGACGACAAAGACGCCGAAGACAGGCCTTCAAAAGACAACGCCTACATGGCGCCGAGTGAGGCCCAGAGTCGCCAAGCACCGTTCTCCTCTCCAGGTAAATTTGACTGTTAATGATGTTTGTGAAACCACAGCTGTGAACACACCTGCTCCACTCACAGTCACTGGCTTTGATTTATTTATTTATTTTACATGTTGGACATAAAGAAATCACATAAAACAGGGCAAATAATAACATAATAATCTATAAATAATGATAATATAATAATGTTTTTGCTTTAGTGCAAAACCCTGCCTACATGTATATTATTATAAATTATAATAATATACAATAATTGATAAAATAACAAGACAAAAACAATATAGAATAAATAAAAAAATAAGAAGGCAAGTACCATATTCGAAAGGGAGTGGGAAGAAGTAAAAAAGAAAAGTAATATCTCCCACCCCTATTCTACCAAATAATAATACAAATATATATATATATATATATATATATATATGTATATATATATATATATATATGTATATATATATATATATGTATATATATGTACATATCTATATCTATATGTTTATTATAAAGTATCCAAATGCAAAATATGTGAATATCATGAAAAAAGGGACATTTTTTTAAGGAGAATAAAAGCAATTTTAACAATATTCTGCCTGAACTTATCATTAGTCCATGTGTTTTATTATGGATCAGTTCTATAAAGACACTAAACTCTTAGTAACAGAAGCAGAAAATGCTTCAAATTGTGTCTAATTTTCTTTAGACTTTTCAGGTTGTTCATATTTACTTCAGGTTTTTCACTTTTATTGTTACACAATAGTTTGAAAATCAAAGGAATGAAGGGAAAAAATATCGTAATTCACAATATCAAGATGAAATATACATTTAAATATAGTATTACTTTATAATAATATAGTATTATTTTTATTACAAAACTACATTACATTACAGCAATGACTTTAAATTCATTTCATTCAGTCTGATTTGATCTCTAATGGGTCAGATCATTAAAATAATTTCAGAATAAGTGATAAATATCATAACTACATTTTCTGTCTCTGTTTTAGTACAAAAAAAAAACACATTAAATGATAAAAAATACTCGTAGAAACTATCCAAACAAAAAACATGTGGAAAAATTGGAAATTTCTCAAGAAAAATGAACAATATCCTGCCTCAGTTTATCATTAATCCATGTGTTTGATTATGGATCAGTTCGACAAAGATACTAAACTCTTAGTAACAGAAGCAGAAAATGGTTCAAATTGTGTTTAATTTTCTTTAGACATTTCAGGTTGTTCGTATTTGTTCAAATTTTAGAAATATCACTATTGTTTTGCGAAAAAACTGTCATGGAAACACAACTAATACCTCCTGTAAAAAATAGAATTATTATTAATTTTTGTTACAGAACCACAGACAATAGAACACAGTGTCCTCATTTCTGCATCTATTACACAAAACTAGAATCTGTTTGTTAAATTAGACAATTAGATTTCAACAGTTTTCGTCACTTTTTGTTATTTTTATTATATTATTATTTTCCAAACTAATTCCTGTACAGATAAAAATGGCTCCAGTTCCCAGTTGTGTGAAACCGATAGACTGTGATGAAGGTTCCTGTAAAAGGTGACTGTGAACAGATGCAGTGTGATGTATTTCACAGGTAAAACAAAAGAGTAGTAGCTACTAATTATCTGTTCATTCATGTTTGGCATCTGTTATTGTGCTTTAATTTATGAGGCATTGGCTGCAGGTGATATTGAAAACAAAATGTCATTTATCTGAGCTGGAGCTGCTGCCGACTGTTATGTTATATATAACACATGGGAGTTAACCAAGTATAAGTAC
>CM035789.1:43522887-43625387 GCA_020466265.1 Siphamia tubifer | reverse complement strand
CTCTTGTTGGTTTTGGGTGACTGTTTTCTCTTCTTGGTTTTGGTGACTTTATACTCTTGTTGGTTTCGGGTGAATGTTTTCTCTTGTTGGTTTTGGTGACTTTTTGTCTTGTTGGTTTTGGTGACTTTATACTTTTGTTGGTTTTGGGTTATTTTCTCTTGTTGGTTTTTGGGTGACTGTTTTCTTTTGTTGGCCAGTCTTGTTAGCAGTGACTCAGTCCAAACTGTGAGCTCAGTGTGTTTCAGGTTCTAGAAAATTCCATTCGTCGCCTACTTTGCAGGACGTGTCACGTGACTATTGTGACGTCGACGCTCAGACATTCTAACATTTCGCGGCTCTAAAACCTTTTTTTACGACTTTATATCCGGCAACAAAGCGTAGCGTTTGAAGACGGCGAGGAAGAGAGCGCTGATCCTGTGTTCGCCGGTTGTTTCTTGTTGCTTTTATTTATTTTTTTCTTCAGAGTTGCTCTTTGTTGATTGTAACTAGGGCATCTATATTATTGCCATGTTTCTGCTCAGCTCACAATTAAAACATTTTTTTTTCTCCCTCTCTCTCTCTCTCTCTCTCTCTCTCTCTCTCTCTCTCTCGCTCGCCCGCTCGCTCGCTGTCTTTCAAAGCCTGATGCGGAGTGCACATAATTATGCATATAAACATAGTGGCTTAATTATCTCTCACAACATCAGTGACAATGTAATTAACAAACATTGCAAGATCAATGAGAGAAACTGCGACCTTCAAAACATTTAACTCCTCACATCGAGGCATCGCAAAAGCCCAGAATACTTTTCCTAGATAATTTAGATGTGGCATTAGAGTCCTCATAAGCCAGTCAATGGAAAAAATTAAAAAAAAAAAAAAAAAAAAAAAAAAGTAGAGTATGAAAGCCAATGACACAGATAGATGCTCATAGCGATGGATCAAACAGACTTGACCATGTGACTCCATTTGCAATTCTGGGTTCAGTGTAAAAGGTTATTGTTCATTTCAAGCTGTTTCAAAGCCCCCCCCTCTATTTACTGACTGTTAATTAACCAACCAAACGCGGAGGAAGTTTGAAGCAGCGTACAGTTGTGTGTGTGTGTGTGTGTGTGTGTGTGTGTGTGTGTGTGTGTGTTAAATTAGTACCAACACATACACTTTAATGTCATTTATTCCAAGCAGCTCTTTATTAGGATACTGCTGTCCATTTAAATAAACACACTCATACTAATTCACCAACACCAATGCAAATTGCCTTTTTAAAAAAAATTGTATGTAAATCATTGTAATGCGTACAATAAATAAGTAAATAAATAAATAATCTACCCGTCTGAAACGATCCATGTATTATTCGTTCTTTCATTTTGTCCAACTGCTTATCAAAAACAACAAAATATAAAATAAAAAAGACATGGATTATTTTATTTTTCATTTTCTTAATCCAACACGAAAAACTGACTTTTTATGTCATAAATTTAACTTCATTTAATACGACTTATTGTCCAGTGTTCCTTATAGTGTGGAATGTACCATTTTTCCATTTCGTATTTTTGATCTGAGCTTAACATCTATACATCAATATGACAAACCAGACATATATTCAAAATGATGAGAAAAAAAGTTATTTTTACGAGATAAAACATTCAATTTCTCACTTAAAAATAAACTGATGAGATGAAAAGTCACATTTATAGGATAAAAAAACAAAATGATGAGACAAAATGTCAAATTTAAATTTTAAAAACCCAACATTATGACATAAAAAGTCAAAATGATGAGATAGAAAGTCACATTTACGAGATAAAACATCAAATTTATGACTTAAAAATTTAAAATGATGAGATAAAAAGTTACTTTTACGAGATAAAACATCAAATTTATGACTTAACAATTCTAAATGATGAGATAAAAAGTCATGTACATACATTCACAAAACTTTCTCTGCCTTCATCATTATATTTACTGTCTGTCACGTTCATTTGTTTTAAAAATTAAACATATGTTGACGTTGACCAGTTTTTTAATCCCAGGAAAAATCACTTTATATTTTTCACACCCACAGAAGAATAAAAACACTCAGGAAAGCTTTTCCTAATTCCTACATGAAAGGGTTAAAAAACATTTTTGTCAAATGTTTGCTATAGTTGAGGTGTGTGTGAAAAGAGGCGTCCAGTGGAGGGTCTTCAGACCGTATGGTGGTCCATATATAGACTCCAGAACCTTATCATCAGCGACACCTCTGCCTCTTGGTCGTGTGAGCGCAGAATGCCCCACTGATGGCCATGTTTGGTCAGTCTAAAGGAGATATAATGCCCATCTGTTATCATATCTCCCAGGGAAAATGCCGCCTAATTGCCTCAAATATAGACAAGGCGGGTCTGCGTCGTGTGCAGGACTTTTCTGTCATGAAGTGTCAAGATTAGGAAGCACTTGTTTGTAGATTTTCCAGCAGCACCAGAGACAGTGAAGAGGGACATGTCAGTCAAAGACAGAAAAGACACATTTGGCTTTTTTTTTACTGCAGGTACCATATATTCAGGACAATAAGACGCAATTATAAGACTTTAATTTTATCCTAAACTCAGAGTCATTCTGGTTGTGCTTAGTGACTGAGAATGTTGGCTTTTTATCATATAATTTAGATTTTTATCTCATATTTTTGACTTTTTATTTCATAATTTTCACTTTTTATCTTATAATGCTTGCTTTTTATCTAATAAGTTTGAGTTTTTATTTCATAATTTAGGCTTTTTGTCTCATAATTTTCGCTTTTTATCTCATAATTTTCACTTTTTATTTCATAATTTTCACTTTTTATTTCATAATTTTTACTTTTTATCTTATAATTTTCACTTTTTATCTCATAAGTTTCACTTTTTATCTTATAATGCTTGCTTTTTATCTAATAGGTTTGCGTTTTTATTTAATAATTTAGGCTTTTTGTCTCATAATTTTCACTTTTTATCTCATAATTTTCACTTTTTATTTCATAATTTTTACTTTTTATCTTAGAATTTTCACTTTTTATCTCATAATTTTCACTTTTTATTTCATAATTTTCACTTTTTATTTCATAAGTTTCACTTTTTATCTTATAATGCTTGCTTTTTATCTAATAAGTTTGACTTTTTATCTCATAATTTTCACTTTTCATCTTATAATGCTTGCTTTTTATCTAATAAGTTTGAGTTTTTATTTCATAATTTAGGCTTTTTGTCTCATAATTTTCACTTTTTATTTCATAATTTTTACTTTTTATCTTATAATTTTCACTTTTTATCTCATAATTTTCACTTTTTATCTTATAATGCTTGCTTTTTATCTAATAAGTTTGAGTTTTTATTTCATAATTTAGGCTTTTTATCTCATAATTTTCACTTTTTTATCTCATAATTTGACTTCACTTAGTTCACCTTATAGTCAGTGCAGTACATTTTTACACAATTTCAACCCATAATTATTGAATCTATTGTGACCCCCCTCCCCCATTAATACAATATTTGTCCATCATTTATAAATGTTAACATAAGTAACAGGACAGACTTCCAAATCCAGAACGCCTCCTGTTCTCCCTTTTTTTTCCAGTGTCGTTTCCCACCTGGTGTCACATGACATCATTAAGCAGATAAGGCCTGAGTAGAAAAGTCATTTACATGGTGTTTTAAAAAGGTTATCTCCTGTCGGTCCCAGTTCTAATCCCTTCAAGTCCAATCATTTGCTTTTCATTGATAGTGTGACACGTGTCTGTTGTGATGAAGTAAATATATGACCTGCAGAAATAAGAGTGGACAGCTAATGTTTGGGAAAAGGTTTTAAAAATGGGTTTTAAGTCTGGTTTTAGTCAACTCTGGTTTGTAAAATTCAGTTTTTATATCTGTTTTAAGATTGCTTTTTGTAAAAATCCGATTAGTTTTCAGAGTTATATAACATATATCTGTTAAAATACAGTCTAACATACGATAACAAGTAATAAGTGTTAATGAACAGAAGTTAATCCAATGTTTGTGGATGAATATTTCTATTTGTTGGATCTTTTGTGAATGGAAGTCTGTGAATCAGACACAAATAAAATAAAAAAATTAATTAAATTAAATTAAATTTAATTAAATAAAAAAATTTAAATTTAATTACATTTAAAAAATGAAATAAAATAAAATAAAAATTAATTAAATAAATAAATTAAATTAAAAAATTAAATTAAATTAAATTTAAAAAATGAAATGAAATAAAATAAAAATAAATTAAATAAATAAATTAAATTAAAAAATAAAATAAAATAAAATAAAGGTCTTTCCTTTGGAACAAAATGCCTCCATCTCACTTCTAGCCCTGGAATCTAAAACCATGTTCATTCCACACATCAGACAGATTTCAAAGTAAATGTAAATGAGAGTCAAGGAAATGAACTTTAACAATTCAAACATTTTCTCCAAATCTACCTGTTTAAGACTAAAAAACATCACTGCACTTTTGAAAATCCTCCTCAAATCCAGGTTCAGATACATTTGTCATCACCTTTTACATATTTAATAAAACATATTATATACAGTGTAATTATCATTAACCCTAACTCTACAACCATCAGCGTAATCTTTAGGATGACGTAGTTAGAGCGTGGGAAAGTTGACAGAGAAGTTTATTTAAGTAAAGGAGTTGAATCAGTACTTGTACTCATTAGTACACAGAGTCACACCAGTAGCTGTACTTCTACTGCAGTACAGAATGTGAGTACTTTAACCACCTCTGGGTCAGTCCAACTGGGACACTATGTCCGGGTTCAATGTTTTTGCCCAAGGACACTTGGACATGTGGACAGACAGACAGAGCCGGGAAGCGAACCGCCAACCCTTCAGTCATTGAACGACCTGCTCTACCAACTGAGCCACAGCCGCCCTGTCGAGCCACATTTTGTAATAAACGTCCAAAATGTAATAACTTTTTAATTTCATTATGTAATAAATTTTGTCGCATTATGTTATAATTTATTAAATTTTTCAGCAGTAGGTTTATGTCTTGGCTGTAATTAGACATATTAGACAATATGGACAATTTAAAATTACAGATATTTTTTAGAAATAAAAATGTTGTTGTTTGTTTAACCTTTTGAAGTAATTTGATATTAGTTTAAAATGAATGTTAATGGATAAATGATGTGGTCACAGCAGCTCTGTAAACAAACTTATGTTGTTTAACCTCTTAAGACTCATGGAGGTTTTCTGGTAAATTCCATCTAAAATGCCCAAATTAAAGTAAAATACAATTAACAAACATATAAACTATGCTTTCGAATTGTTATTACCTAATGCACCATGTTATTACATTTTATAGAGAATTTAAAAAGTTGCAAGCGCATTTTGTAATAATCTACTCAAAATGGAATAATTTATTACAAAATGAAATTAAAAAGTTATTTACATTTTGGACGTTTATTACAAAATGCGGCTCAACATGATGTGATGGAATTTATTCTCCATTTACCGCAATGTAACATTTAAAAGTGATCCAGAATCCAAGATGTCTTCCAGTTCACCACTAAAATGTAATAACTTATTACATAATAAGAACTACTAGAGCTAGTTTGTTGTTCTGTAAACTACGTCTAACTACATCCATGGAACTGCTGACACATGTCACGTTTAAATTTACCATTTGGTAAATGGACCGCTCTATAAATACGCTAATTGCAATTAGTAGATCCAAGTTGTAGCTCTGTTAAATACTGGGAGCACTGGTATGAGTCCCTTCATTAGCTTCTCTTCTCTTTTTTTAAATGTATTTATTCATTTATTTATATTTGTATGTATATGAATATGAATTGTTTTTGTATAATTGATGTTTGTACTGTATTGTGATGTAATAAATGTTATAAATATTGCGGTAAATTGTATTACAAAATGCATTGGGGCATTTTATTACAAAATGAAATTAAAAAGTTATTAGATTTTGGCCGTTTATTACAACACGCCCTTGTGTAGTTTTTACATGACGTCTTAAAAAAAAACTACACGTAGCTACAATACGAAGCGAAAAGTGAACATCCTATACTCGTCCTATATCATGTCAGGTCTTTAAAAGTCATTCCTCAGTCAGTAAAGTGTAGATGCATTTTGTGTCTCATGGAGTGGGCGGGTCTGCCCTAACTTTAGAGCTATATGATACACCATGACCTGAGGTGGCCTTATAAATACAGTAGCAGTCAAATCTAGCCAAGCTACAAGGTTTCCAACACCTAAATAAAAAGACAAACGTAGACAATATGTCAATGTTTTTCAGTTGGTTGAACTTTTCTTGTATAATATATGCGATATACGTTTAATCCTGCGTCTTTAAAATAGTGAAAACTAAGAACAATAGGAGCAGGAACAGTGTAGTGTATGTGCAGCGGTGGAGGCTGCACATCCACTGTGTCACTCTGTGGTTTCAGTACATGTGAAAACAGCGTAGATTAGATCAAATGATCTGTGGCAAACATGTTGGTATTTCCTCTCAAATACCTGATCCATTTCTTTTAAATTTTTCATGCCCTTTCGATCCAGCAGATACTCTTTCATACTGATCTGTCGCTCAGAGGAGCAACCCCATGCAACACGCTGAATGGAAATTTAGGGATTATTTTACATGCTTGCGCAGGAGATGTGAAAAGCAGGGGCAAGAGCGACTGATTTAGCAATAAGTCAGAAATCTGAGACAAGAGCAGAAATATTTGTGTATTAATTACGCGGGTGGTAGGTGGTATTACCTCTGGACAGATCATATGTAGCCCAGCGATGAAAATAAGAAAAGCAATAAAACAAAAAAAGGAAAGAAGAAAAAAAAAAAGGATTTGGATCAGGATCTTGTGACTCTGCCAAGGATGAATTAAGATTGTGCCAAAAGTTTTACATGACCTGAAGTCAAATGATCATCTGGTGTGTTATTAGCTGGAACAGGAAAACCAACACAGCAGGAGATTTGTGGGGAATTGTGTCGTATCAGCGAATGTTAACGATTAATAAATGAATAAATGAATAAAGCTTTTTTTTTTTTATTTCTCTGACACCACTAATCTCAAACTTTCATTTCCCTTGGTTCAAACTAGTAAAATAACAAGAAAATAACCTGTAAATAATGATAATAATACATTTAGTGGAACCCCCTCACTAGTTAAATTATGAAAATACTTAATTTTATAACTTAACAAGAACAAGCAGAAAACAAGGACTTTTATCAAGAAAAATAAGTGTAATGTTGAATATTCTGCCTGAAATGATCATTTCTACATGTGTATTACTCTGGTCTACAAGTTTAAAAAATGCTTCTGGAATTAAACTAATGAAATTTTCCCACATGTGTGTTAGTGATAAAGAAAAAGAAAAGTCATTTTTATTCATTTTACTGATTTTTACAGATTTTACTGATTAATTTTTGTTTGTTTTACTGAACATTTGAGTTATTTCTGTTAATTTTATTGATTATTTTGATCATTTTTGTTAATTTTACTGAATATTTTTGTTATTTCTATTAATTTTATTGATTAGTTTCTTCATTTTTCTTCATTTTACTGAATATTTTGTTCATTTTTCTTCATTTTTCTATTTTTTTTTTGGGGGGGGGGGGGGAATTTCTTTGACAGTCTTTGCTGTGGAATTTTTACAAAAATCTGTGGAAAAATTCACCTCTCCAGGCCCTGTTAGAACCTTTTGACGTACCACATTTGGCCCCCGGGCCTCATGTTTGACACCACTGTCTCTGCAGTAGTTTCTCTAATGCTCATTCTTTTTTCCCCTCCTGTTTTTCAAAGCTTTCAGGCAAAAGCATACTTCCTTTTTTCCTCACTGACCCCTCGCACTAACCTGGATGAAAGTTAATGGACTAGAATTAATCTCCACATAATGCAATTAAACTATACATTGCCTGTATTTTTGTCTGTGTCCTTGGGGAAGTTGTCCAATTTATGCAATGTGATGTTTCACAAAGTGATGTTAAAAATCATAAATGTTTAAAAGGATGAAGGGAATGTCTTTAGACTTCAGAAGGAGGCATAAATGATGTTGAAAATACTTAACACTATGACTTCCAGAGGGTTTTATTAATTGAACTCAAAATGGCAGATCATAATTCTGTCATTTTTATCGTTTGGCTACTGTCATTATGTGGAGCTTTAAAGTTAATTCTGGTGAAAGTGTTTAATTTCTAAAAATTTGCTCAAATATAATAATAATATCTGAAAGTGCTCTTGCATTTGTGACTTTGTGAACGAATATTTAATAATTCACTATCGTCTCCTTATTATCTCTTATTAAAGACAAATATATGGCAGTATATTGAAAAATAGAATGCATTGTATTCAAAAATATATTCCCATATGTGGAAATGTAGTGCATATATTATCCAATATATGCACGATATTGGATAATATAACTAATTTAACTAAAAATTATTAGATAAATAGTGAAAATCATGAGATAAAAAAGGCAACATTATGAGATAAAAAGTCAAAATTGAGATAAAAGGTTCAAATCATGAGATAAAATTTTTAAATTATGAAATAAAAGGTTAAAATCATGACAAAAAGTCAAAATTATAAGATTAAATCTCTAAGCACAACCATAATTAATCCATATATAAGGTGCACTGTGAAAAAATTAAAGTCTTTATAGTCCAGAAAATATAAATTTCCTTAAGAATTTTTTTTTCGTTAAATTATACTTTGTTTTAGTGTCAACAAATGAAAAAAAAAACATTTACAAAGAAAGGTTTTTTTACATGTGAATATTTATCGGTTATTATATTATGAGACTGAACTGGTCTGAATGTGGAACCATCAAATAAAACTTAGACGGGCCGAATTTGGCCCCCGGGCCGCATGTTTGGCACCTGTGCAGAATCAGTGCTGCGCTGCTTTACCACAGTTTGTAAATAATCAACATCTCACAAATTAAAGCCAATTATTTGGGAGAGAAAAGGATACAGTTCATAATAATGTCATACAGTAGATGAGCTGAAAATGAGTCTGTGAATATTACAAGAAATTGTTTTTTTTTTCTCCTTTTTTTACCAAAACGTTGAAGTGACAGATTAGTTTCATTAATTGGCGTGACGGAATATATTGTAACATGAAGCTACTTGGCTCCATTAATCCCTTTGTAAGTAAAGTATTATATGCAAACAGAACTTAGATGGTTGCAGGAAAATCACTCTTTGTTTAACAAGTCACTTCGTTTTGTCTTTAACCAAGTCATTTTTATTTATAGAGCACTTTTCACAGCCAAATAATCACAAAGTGCTTTACAGAGCAAAACAATTCAAATACAATTAAAATACAGAGACAGATTCATTTGTACATGATTTAATTGTTGGGAACGATACCATCGTTGGTTGTTCTGCACAGTTGTCATAGTCATTTATTCATTTACACTGACTATATATATATATATATACAAATAAAATACAAAATAATAAATAATACAAATAAAATACTGTTAATTATTATTTTATTCATTTTAATTTATTTACTTTTTTTAACTGGGGTATTTGTTATATGTGCCATATTTTCTGCACTATAAAGTGCACTGTCAATGAATGGTTTATTTTTTTAGGTTCTTTATATATAGATAAAAAGTCAAAATTAGATTTTAATTTTCTCCAAAAACCACAGTGCACCTTATATATGGATTAATTGTTCTATATAAGGATTAATTACATATGGATTAATTCTATTGTGTTTAGTGACTTGGATTTTTGACTTTTTATGTCATAATTTTAACTTTTTATTTTATAATTTTGACTTTTTATCTCATAATTTTGACTTCACTTAATGCACGTTGTATATGAAAAACTCTGAATACCAAACCATTCATTGGCAGTGCGCCTTATAATCCATTGCGCCTTATAGTGCAGAAAATACAGTAAATAAAAAGAAAGATCTAAAAATAAATGAACTAAAAATAAGACGGGCAGGTGAGTAGATGAAATAGTTTAATCTAAAAAAAAAGTTTGTAATTAAAAGAATCCAAATATTCATCCATTCATCCTCTGAACAGGGTCAGAGGTCAGCGGGAGCCTATCCCAACTACTTATGGGTGAACAAATGTTTAATCAACTGCAGTTTTGTGAGTTTTCAAATGTGCAGTTTCAAACATCGTCCTGTTTTTTTTTGTGTTTGTGCAGGAGAAGCATCTGCCCTGCGAGACTATGCAGCCAACACCATGAATGAGTTTTTGGGAATGTTTGGATATGACGACCAGCAGGTAAGGGATGAGCTGACCAAGAAGATCAGCTTTGAAAAGCTCAAAGCCTCTACCTCAGATCCCTCATCCCTCAGCAGCGAGGAGGCCTTGCGCCGAGCTCGCTTCTCCAAGTACGAAGAGTACATCCGCAAGCTGAAAGCGGGCGAGACCCTCCCCTGGCCCATGCATGCTTCCCCTCCCAAACCGGACGACCTCAACTCAAAACTAGCCCAAGACAAGAGCAGCACCATGCTCCAGACCTCTGGGGGCCTCCCGGTGGCCGAGGCAGCACAGATCTACCCCTCTAACCTGGACCATAAACCGGCGGGGGGACCTCAGCTGAGTACCGCTCAGCCGCCCAACCCCTCCCACATCCAGAACATGGTGTCCCGAGCCTCCAAGTATGACTTCTTTATTCAGAAGCTAAAAATGGGAGAGAGTCTCCAGCAGCAGAATGGTAACGCCTACAAGCGACCCTCCAAGTACGACCTGGAGAATGTCAAGTTCCTGCATCTGTTCAAACCCGGCGAGGGCAACCAGGACATGGGCGGCGCCATCGCCTTTAAGACTGGCAAAGTGGGCCGACCTTCAAAATACGACATCAGAGCAATTCAGAAGGTGATTCCAGGGACTCCCGAGGCGTCGCTGATGCCCAACGTCCTCGCCACAGCGCCAGGGAACCCGGGGACCCCTGGAGTACCCACCGTAGGGGCAACCGGTGCAACCATCGCCCCAGGTCTTACCATGGACCAGACAGGACACATAAGCTTCAACACCTCAGATTACCTGAAGTCCAGCTTCTCCAAGACTGACTCCATCACCACGGGCACTGTATCCTCTGTAAAGTAAGTCCGCCTACCGTTTACAAACAGAGTGTTGGTTAGAACACACTTATTTAAACATCAAATGTGGTTCCTGCTCCAAATCAGTAATGCTTGATAACGATTGTCTACTCTGACAGCAATAGAAGAAGATGTCCCAAAGTAAAACTGTTAGTTCTGAGGTAATTATGTAGAATCTGTGTATCATTCATTTATGAAGGAAGTTGAGTAAACCGGAAATGACCTTTGACCCACAATGACAAAGATGGAAACTTTCTAAGTGGGTCACCCTAAGACCTGAAGATATGACCACGGAGAAAATTAGTGTAATATCATACCATAATGATCCAGTGGACATGTTTATTTGGGTTGTTAAGATTTATTTCCAGTTTATTCAATGTGAAAAACTGAAAAAACGCATCGCTATCTGTTTTTTCATTTTCATTTTGGTTTTGGAAACAAATAATGAATTAGTTTTTCCCTTGTCTTACTTTTGGTTTTATTTTGAAAAAAACAAATGAACCAATGATTTGTCAGTGACACCAAAGTACATTATGGAAATGTTGACCAAGTTTCTGTAGACCAGTTTCTCACAGATACAGGATGAAAAGAAGCCAAAGAGTGAACCAATGATACACAGATTTTTTTTCCTGTTGTCTTATTTTTAGCTTTATTTTGAAAAACAAATGAACCAATGATACACAGATTATGCAGATGTGTATAAGACTGACGAATGCAGTCCTTTATGAAAAAAAAACAAAAAATCCACCATGGTGGAAATACTGAGCTGGCAGAAATGTACTTTGACCTCAACATCTTTCACCAAGATTTAAGGAAGAACCCCTCCTCTGCCTGGTTATTGTATTCCACATCTAGGACAGTAATTACTGAAGTATGTTGCCCAGTATCTCGTAAGGAACATGCAGTAAATCACATACAAGCTATCATTAAAATTCCAGTTTGTAGATTACCAGTGGATTGAAAAGAGATCAGAGGTGTGATGGTCTCTCAGTGGAACACCTTGGAGCTAATGTGGAACTCACATACACTTAACTGCTACCGTGAGTCAGTTAGTCTAACGCAAAGGTAATTGCTACCTCCACGGCAGCCAACGGGAATGTAGTGTGAAATAGCGCATGGCGCCCAATAGATCCACGACATGATGAGTTGCGAAGGCACATGAAGTGTTTACTCGCTGTAGCACTCCATGGAGACTGATTTAGCACAGTCATCGCAAAGTGACTGACTTCTTTCGTTTGGCTAGGGTGTAACAACTCTCCCCTTAATTACTTTGGAGCCATGACTAACCTCCCGGCGAGTCACAGGGGCCGACTCAACACTGCCTGACGAGTGCACTTTAAAAGAAGCAAACGAGGGGTTTGGGGAGCTAGCCTACAGTCATGTGCAGTAGCGGTAGGAAACAGCTCCCACAGTCTGTTTGATTGGTTTTGACCTTGTCTCTAGTTAGTCAAGACCTATCAAAGACACTGTTCGAGAGCCCTCAGGCGCCGCTCCCTCAGGCTTTGGCCTGTGTCAGGTCTGGGCTCAGAGGAGCTACGAGCTTGGCTAACTGACCCAGTCTGGTGTTTGTATACAGGCAGCGGAGGGGGGTGCTAGGGGAGAATGTCTGGCAGCGTTACCCTCCCCTCTGGGCCAGATTAACCTCGGGTCATCCCCCGTGTGGAGCTGCTCACATCGAGCTAAATGCCATAGCTGAGAGGGGCCTAGTAGCAGCAATACTGTTCTGTCATTCTGCAGATTCTGCTTCCAGATTCATGTCAGGAATCAGATCACAGGTGAAGACGTACGCTCATTCCTCCATATGTCTCTGTTAATGTGATTAGTCCTTGGCTTATTTCCTCTTGATTTTTTTTTTATTTTTTTTTCCCCCATGTCCCATGTCGAACTAAAGACAGTTCTACGGTGGGGGAAAAACACACGGCATCGACAAAATGCTGCAACACAAGAACGATGCAACAACCAAAAACACAAACATATAAAACAAATACAACACAAGTGAAGCAGCAAGAGAAGAATACTGCATATTCACTCCACAACAAAACAGAAGTTCACCAAAATAAAATGGAAGAAGAAGACGGTGGATGAAGATGAAGTTGAAGTTCATTAATTTAAGAGATTAGCATGAAAAGGTGTAGAACAGCAGAGGTACATGGATAATATTAGCATTGTACCTCTGCTGCTCTTCTATGATATTGTAGCAGATTATGGTCAAGTGTTTAAAAAAAACGAAGGGAAACATTAACCTGACTCACGCCAGATGAATGGATGCTCCCATTTTACATCTGGGAAAGAAACATTAGCTTCTCTTTGTTAAGGCGGGGTTGTCAATCAAAATCATTGGCCCTGATTGGAGAAATCAGGTGCTTGTCATTTTGAATGACGTACTTCAACGTAGCCTGGCTTTCGCCGACCCTCGTGTGTTTCCACTCAGCTTCGTGAGCTCAGACAACATGCGAAGCATCCATACATCTGGCTTCAGTCGGGTTAAGTTTTGACGCCGCTGTTATAATTTCAGAAACAAAGCAGAGTTCAATCTCCTTTATGTTAGCCGAAATGTTTTTCAAAGCTACTGTGTGGAGAGTCTTCGTGTATTCTCTCTGACCGTGCTATGATTACGTCCTAACTGTTAAATCACACCTGATTGGTCCGTCCACTATTTTGCTTGAACAACAGAATGTCTACGGTGCTTTACCAGACCCTTGTATGAGCTCACGAAGCTGAGGGTCAGCGAAAGCCAGGCTAGGTAAACATACCTGTTCATGCTAATCTCTTAAATGAATGAACTTCAACTTCATCTTCATCCACCATCGTCTTCTTCTTCCGTTTTATTTTGATGAACTTCTATTTGTTGTGGCGTGAATTAGCAGCGCAGTTGTTTTGTATGTTTTTGCTTCTGCTTCTTTTCTGTTATTCCAGTATTTTTCTCTTGCAGCTTCACTTGTGTTATATTTGTTTTATGTGTTTGTGTTTTTGGTTGTTGCATCTTTCTTGTGTTTGCAGCGTTTAGTCGATGCGGTGTCTTTGTCCCTGTCGACCACCGTATATTTCTCATGAAACTGTTTCCCAGTCTATTAGAGGACACCCATGTGCCATTAGATCTGTTCAAAAAATCCTTTATTTGTTATTTTTAAGCCAATTGCTGTGATTCTCATTCTTCCAGCTGTGAAATGACTATATATTAAATTATTTACGTGTTGGACCATGGGAAGGCCTGCCTCATGAACCATGAAGTTTTAACATTTTGCCCTATTTTGCCTCATAACTTCACTATCATTAGCCATAGGGCATTTTGGGAGGTATCACATGAAACATGATGCCATTTTTTGACAAAAATAAACATTAAAACTCATCAGGCATGCCTTCCCATGGTCAAAAATATAAACACAGCGGTACCTCAACTTACAAAATTAATTAATACCACAAGTGAATTTTGTGAAAGGCCTGATTCATTTCACAGCCCCCGATACTATCCCATAAACCCTTTAAAAATGATAAAAGTATACACGTTTAGTATGAAATATGTGTTAAAAGTCAAAGTAAATGTATATTTTAGATGTAATGTATTGGTGTCAGTGGGTAAATGTGTCTTCACTGACTGAACATTAAACATTAAACCATTGAAATGAACCAGACATGTGGGTCATTTTCATACCATTGGGTTTGTTTTAATTGTCACTTTCACCTTCAACAATGTTTGTTGACAGACTTTTGGTGAAATATCGATCCAAAGACGATTTCATAAGTTTCCTAAAATGCGTCAAAGTTGCCGATTTTCAGGATTTATTTTATTTTTTCACGAATTGGGAAAGTTGATGAAATGTGTCCAGCATATCTTTTATTGATGACGATGAAATGATGGCTGCCTCCTCCTTTATTAAAATAATTTCCTGTTTCACTTCTATTGATAACGCAGTCACTTCTTCTTTTCATTCGCACCAGAATCACTTTCTTTGGGCTCATGATGAATAATGAATACGTATTGTAATAAAGTTTAAATGAACACACTGGGAAAAACTCACCAAACAACAGTAACTCTGTGATGAATGAGGGTCAAAGGTCACCAAAAGCATCATGGGTAGCTCCCTCATAGCCAATGGGATGATACATACAGTTACAGTGGGGGGTTTAGTTTCATAAATGTAATTTTCTTTCATATTCAGAGATGAGAAATTGAAGTAAAGGTTTTTCATAACTTAATTATTCGTTAGCTGGGTTTTTCTTAAGTTTAGCTCTGACTATAAATTGAATGCTGTTCTTGAACTGTTTTGATAACATGCAGTTGTTGTTTGCTTATATTATACATGATAATATTAAGATGAAAACTTGGATGTTGGAGGCAGGTCCTGTTAAATAATGCAATAGATAAAACCTTTGTGGATATTTATTAATGTTTTGATGAGTTTTGGATGAAATATTACCTCCGCCAAGAAGGTATTATAATCGGTCCGTTTGTTTGTCTGTCTGTCAGCAGGATTACATAAAAAATTCTGAAGGGATTTTGATGATAGATAATGGGTCAAGGAAGAACCCATTAGATTTTCAGCATTGAAGGTCAAAGGTCAAGGTTACACTAAAGGTCAACAGCTAAAACATATAAGTAGTAATATGTCAGGATTCAGACACGATTGAATAGAATTACGTCTCGGGGGTTTCGTTTCGTAAATTTAATTTTCTTTCGTATTCATAGACGACAAATTGACGTAAAGGTTTTTCGTAACTTGGATTGTTCGTTAACTGGGTCTTTCGTAAGTTAAGGTATGACTGTAATTTCATATCTGGAAGAATGGTAATCACATCAATTGGATTTAAAATAACAAAAAAAATTAAAAGATTAGTTGAATAGTTCTAATTTGTGCCGTCGTAACCGCAGTACCGTCTTACGTCTTTGTTTGAGACTGATTGGAGACAACTTTGACATCAGCGTTAGAGCCAAGGCCCTTAGGGATTATCAGAAAAGACCTTTTCAGGGCTTTTCTTCCACATCCCCATTATCCTGTTTTGCATATGAGCACTCACCAAAATACCCCCCATAAAAGATTAATGGTCCTTTGCTCCTGCATTTTGCCTTTCATTGGTTGGGAGACCATGCATCAAAGTGTGCGCCTTCTACCCCCTGATTCATACGGCACATGAAAACGCTGTTATGCCACAAGAAAATGTATATTGATAGTCCAAAGTTTGGGAGCGGCTTGTAAGTAAATATTGTGTCAGTTTGTTTTTATTAACAACAGGCGGGCCGACCTCACCATTAATCCTGTCTCTTTTGTGTTTGCTGTTGCATTAGGAATGGCCTGCCACCAGATAAACCCGCCAGCGACGACATCAACCTCTACCAGAAATATATTGCCAGGTATGCAAATCCCTCAATGTGCTACGCCAATGAAAAAATATACCCAAAACACAGACAAACCTTTTTTTTTTTTTTTTTTTTTTTCTCTTAGCCCCGCATATAGTGTCGCGTGCATTATACAGTGATAGAATTAGATTGCAGACTTGTATGTGAATGTTCCGTGTGCAGTAAATTAATTAAGAAAAGACTCAAATTTATGTGCTGTGAGGAGGTGTATGTGGGTAATGGAAGAGAAATGGTTTGATAGCATAGTAGCTTACACTGTAAAAACAAACCTATAGAATTTACTTGATAAAAGTGAGGTAACGATTCGCGCTCAGTTTTTGTTGAGTAGATTTTAGCTGATATTTGAAGTAAAAAGAAACTCATTTTAACAGCTATAACACAAAAATGAGGTCAAATCCACTTAAGCATATCCCATTAAACTCCCATTAAAGTAATTATACATAAAATATGAGTAATATTAACTCTGAATTGTTAGTAGGAACATGTTCTTCTATTTAATTTGGGGTTGGGCAGATGACTTTTAATGTGGATACTAAAGTAAGTTTTAGTATCAGAGCTATATTAACCCCTAGAAACATGTAGAGAATAAGAAGTAAAGATTTGTATATTATATTTAAATGTCACACAAAACTACACAGGGTCATGAGACAATGGAACAACTTTGAGTAGAAGAATACAAATAAATAAATAAATACATAAATAATTGGTTGAAAGACAACAAATGACAAATTAAAATATTACCTGGATGACAAAAATGCAGCAGAAAAAGTACCCTTCCAAATGCACCTGTTGGTACTAGTGCGTTATTTTAGTCGTCAAATGTGAACTGCTGCCGCGCACACGTTGTTTGGTACTGTAAGGTAAACAGGAAGAGACGGAAGGAGCAGCTCAAGACGTCGCAAATGATTGGTTAAAATTTAAACATGGCGCTGAATTCACGGAGATTAGCTGAATATGCGTTGAAGTTGCAAATCGCAACATGGCGAGGGTGGAGGGTCTGACTCAAATGTTAGCTGGTACGCTCTAACGGCTAGGATAAATGCTCACAGTGTTTATGTGACTCTTTGTCGCATAATTTTTACTTTTCGTCGCATAATTTGGACTTTTTTGGCCTTTTTATCTCATGAGTTTGAATTTTTATGTCATAACTTTGATTTTTATCTCATAATTTTTACTTTTTATGTCATAATTTTTACTTTTCATCACATAATTTGGACTTTTTGTCGAATAATTTGGCCTTTTTTGGTCTTTTTATTGCATCATTTTGGCTTTTTATCTCATAAGTTTGACTTTTTATGTCATAATTTTGACTTTTTGTTGCATAATTTTAAGTTTTTATCTGATAATTTTGACTTTTTATCTGGTATTTATGCCTCCGTCCGTATTATGTATGTTGCGTTCAAATCCTCTAGGGGGGCGGTAATGAGTTGCTGAGGGTTCAAGAAACATGGCGTCTATTGAAGCGGTGATTTTGATATATTTACTGAAAAACGGACCAGAAATAGACGCATAAGACGGTGTAGTGTGCGCCCACTTAATATAAGGAGGATAGTTGATGGTTCTACCTATGAGTCAGATGGATGAGGAACATTTTCAGTATTTCAGGATGACTGCTGATACCTTCCACCGTCTCCTTTTCCGGGTTAAGCCTAATTTATATCTTAAAGTCCTAGCGGGAACCTCCTTCGTGGGTGGAATTCGGTAATTTTACCCTCCGGTCTCTCTACTGCCCCTATAATTTCCTGTGGTATTGCTCCGTTTCGTCTAGAGCTCACCTGGATTGCTAAACTATTGACCAACGGACAAACTGACGGGTGAAACTACCTCTGGAACCGGATGAAAACATCAGTTTCCGTAATTAACGGAGGGTATAAATGAAGCTTAACATGTCGAAACTATTAAAAAAAAAAAAGACCGTCATTCATAACAAAGACAAACACATCAGCATGACGTGTGTGTGTGTGTGTGTGTGTGTGTGTGTGTGTGTGTGTGTGTGTGTGTGTGTTCTGGGGGTGTATCATGCGTTTCAATGGACACAGAACAATGTCACCCATTCTGGATTCATTTTGAGCCGACACTAGAAAGGTGATTATCACTTGTTTGTTTATTCAGTTTAAAAAGAAAGAAAAACAGCATTTGAAAAGCCAAAGTGGCTTTGGCGTTAATGATTACTTTTCCAAGCCATAACATGAAGGGCACAAATCAAAGCCTTGGCACTGACAGACACACACACACACACACACACACACACAAAACCCCTTCCTTGGACTGATTACATTTTGCAAGAAGATTTAATTAAGGAATTTTTAATGAGGCTTCTGCTGGCACTGCCAAGAACTGTTTTGATATTTGCGCTGCATAATGCATAAAATTTGTCTAAACATCTCGGCAGTTGATGCACGGGGAGGCTGCAGATAAGCCCAGATACAGTTTCAATTTCCGTGTTGGGGTTGGAAAAAAAAAGAGAAAGGAAAGAAGAGGAGGGTGGAAAAAAAAATGGAAAAGGAGGGCTCATAAAAAGGGCAAATGTAGCGCAGAGAGGGGAGGTAGAAACAGGGGGAGCTGTGGCTAATGAGTGCTCACTAATACTAAAAACACGCTTTGTAAACCTGTTTGCATCCAATCCTTGTAGAAAATAAAATAAAAAAAAGGCAGGAAAAGTTGTTCATCTCCTCAGCGCTGTCGCCGTACTCCAGTTTGATGTTTTAAAGAGCTTCCCTGCTCGTGTTTAGTTGCAGTTTTCACTCTTTAAATGCTTTCATGCACCCACTATTGCCTGTGCACTTTGATCTGTGTGTCTCTATTGTAACTGGAGATGCGCTGCAATCTCTGTATCGTGGCTATATTAATATTTAATCTGCTGCTGAATAGCAGCGGCCCATTAGGCCCCCTGATGCGGCAAGTGGGAATTGTCCAGAGGCAAAGTGATACAGCTGGGCAATGAGCAGAGGGGTGGGCCAGAGTCTCAGGGGGGGGGATAGACCAGAGGCTTTGTGTGTGTGTGTGTGTGTGTGTGTTCAAGTCTATATGTGAAATACTATAGAACGCTCTGATGACTGCGACATATGTTTTAATTGTGCGCATCTAACGTTCAACTTCTGCTTTCGCTTGATTTTTTTATTTTTTTTACCTTCTAACCAGGGGCAGTTCTAAAGATTCTTCCCTGGGGTAGCAGAGGGGGGCAATAAGTCCAGAGAAGAAGAGTAGTTTATGAATGTAAAATAAGTCACTAGATAGGACAGGACGTTTAAAACAAAAAAAGCTAAGACTTTATAATACCTACACACCTTCTACTATGGATTAACTATTTAACTCCTGACACTTTAGCAGTTCCACAGTAAAATAAATAAAATAAATAAACAACAAATGAAGAAAAATAGCCAAAGTGATCAATAAAAATGAACAAAGAAATTAATAAACCAACAAAATAATATGGAACACGAACAACGTAAGACACGAACGTAACAAAATTGAAGAAAATTACTAAATAATGCGTCAGCGCTGACACATCAGGAGTTAAAGTTAAACATTTGTTACCTGTTTGTTAATGTTTATTAATGTATTACTTATACATCATTAATCATAAAGCATTTGTTCACACGGCTACAAATAGTTAATACATCATGAACAAACATTAACAAATGAGTAATAAACGGTTAAAACATAATGAATTGTATGTAAGTATTATATTACATTATTATTATATATATGTAGGTATTATAAAGTGTGACCAAAAAACATTAAATTATAAAAATACTTACTTTTATACACTATCTAAGCAAAAAAAAAAAAAAAGATGTGAATAACCTGAAAAAAAGTAAGAAATTTCGGTCACACTTTACACAATGGACTCTTTATTATTACATTTTCTAGAGAATAAAAAAAGTGCATTTTGTAATAATGTTCTCAAAATGTAATAACTTATTACATAATGCGTTGGGGAAGTTTATTAGAGTTTATTACAAACTAAAATGAAAAAGTTATTACATTTTGGACATTTATTACAAAAATGCGGCTCAACCTCCTCTGTTTCCAACGTCCCCTTTACAGCCCCCAGTCAGTACATTTAACACACATACACACTTACACACATACACACATACACACATATACACATATACACATATACACACATACACATATACACACATACACACATACACGCATACACACTTACACACATACACACTTACACACATACACATATACACACATACACATATACACACATACACGCATACACGCATACACACTTACACACTTACACACATACACACTTACACACATACACACTTACACACATACACACATACACACTTACACACATACACACTTACACACTTACACACACACACACACACACTTACACACATACACACTTACACACATACACACATACACACATACACACTTACACACATACAGTCATACACACTTACACACATACACACATTCACACATTCACATGTACACATATACACACATTCACACATATACACATACACATATACACACATACACACTTACACACATACACACTTACACACATACACACATTCACACATACACACATACACATATACACACATTCACATGTACACATATACACACATTCACATGTACACATATACACACTTACACACATTCACTCATTCACACATATACACATACACACATATACACTTACACACATACACACACATAAACACATACACACATACACACTCGCACAACCAAGTTAAAAAAGAGTAGTGGATTCGCCGTTCAATTAGCTTAATGAACTCAGCAAAGTGATCTGTAAATGCAGCTCTGGGATAATCCTAACAAGGAAAAACCAGAAAGAGAGATGGAAAAAATATGACTTCACCCCTTTTCCCCCTCTGCTCTGCTCTTCTAGCAGATGGAGCTCTTGGCAGCGGCAGTGCAAATGTTTATTTGTGTGTTTTCACTGGTAATTGGAGGATTTTAACAGTCATCATCGTCAGGCTTATAATCACCACCGTAAAAGTGGCTGTACTGTAGCAGCAGCAGCAGCAGCAGCAGCAGCAGCAGCAGCAGCAGCAGCAGCAGCAGCAGCAGCGGCGGCTGTGGGGGTTTTCTACTAAAATCAGAATAAAATGTGTTTTTTTTTTTTTTCTCAGACTAGATCAGGAACTGATTAGAGAAAAAAAATTCAAATAAAAGCCCAGAGCTACTACAGCACCTCTGAGTATTTGACCCTTTGTTCACTGAGTTAAACTGGAGTAAAACTGGAAGAGTGAAACTTTACACTGATGAGAAAAAATGAAGTATGCACAGGGTTCAGTGTGTGTGTGTATTCCTATCCTTATGGGGACATTGATATGTTTGATATGTATGTTATTATTATTATTATTATTATTATTATTATTATTATTATTATTATTATTATTATTATTATTATTATTATTATTATTATTATTATTATTATTATTACCTTTATTTATTTATGTTACTAGTGTAGTGTATTTACATTCAGTACTCAATGGCTACTTGATTGCAAACTTGGTCCTTATGAGACATGGAAATGAGATGTGTGTGTGTGTGTGTGTGTGTGTGTGTGTTCCTATCCTTATGGGGACATTGATATGTTTCCACACACAAACAAGCAATGTACAGTATTGTTGTTAAAAAAAATAAATAAATAAACTAATTGTAAATGTATGTGTTTTAAATGTATTTTTTTCCGTTTTTTTTTTCTCATTTGTTTATGTTTTTAAACATTATTAGTATTAATTATTTTTTATTGCTTAAATTTCAGTATATTTTGTTATTTAATCATTCATTTTTATTATTTATTACATTTAATTTAGTTTTCCAATTTATTACTATTATTTTTACATTTATTTAACAAAAAAAGGCGTTTTCAGTCACTACCCAATGGCTACTAGATTACAAAGTTGGTCCTCATGAGACATGGAAACGAGTATGTGTGTGTGTGTGTGTGTGTGTGTGTGTAGGGAAAGGGTTTCAGTGTAATAAGTGTCTCTTACGGCTGCTTTGGAAATAAATGGAGTTAATTTAAGTGAAATTGGTGTGACAGACGGGTAAATTGTTGCAGCAGTGTGGAAAGCAGGAGTGAGTTTGAAGGTGTGAACTGTGTTCCTCTGAAGGTGAGATGAGCTTAATGTCTTTGAAAAAACCCTTCAACTCATTTATCTTTTTCTTTTCTTTTTTTTTTTCCCAATCTCGCAGAAATATTTTTTCAGCTGCTTTTGCTTGTTAGTTGTTTTAGCAGGAACTTAAATGTTGCCAAAAGCATCAAAAGTTTCATTCACTTTCTTCAGTGTTTAAAAAGCTAAAAATACTGACCATATATGACGATAAATGAGTCTTTAGATGAATAAGATAATAAATAAATGTTCCTGTCTTCCTGAAATTGACCAGAACACCTTCGTATTAAACTCAGATTTCCACAACCACCACACATCAAAGTCATTTAAGGACAATTAATGCAATTAATCCAACTGGAACAAATCATTGAAATCATGTTTTTCCATTACTATGTTCAAAGGTCAAAGGTCATACTAAAGCTGCTTTTATAAATGTATACATTTTCCACAAAATACACAAAAAATACTACCTACTACAATCTACAAAGCATGCTAAAATCCACAAAAATTCACTAAAAAAGCAGCCAAACATATCAAAAATCATTCTTTTAGCTTCTTAAATTTCACACAAAGTCCACAAAAAGACAAAAAAATCGAGAAAACATGCTCAAATTCACAAATACGCAACAAAAAAATTCAAAACGTATTAAAAAATGTATATTTATTCGACTTAAATTCCCCACAAAATGCACAAAATTTTTTTTTAAATCTATAAAACATGCTAAAATACACAAAAATTCACAAAAAAGTGACAAAAAAATTCTAAACGTATTCAAAAACTCATCGATATGACATCTATGACAACCACCAGACCTGTCAAAGTCATTATTTAAGGACAGTTAATGCAAAATCCAACCAATGACAGTTTACTATCATGTCCCCAATATTTGGAATAAATCATTGAAATCATGTTTCTCCTTTAATACTGTCAAAGGCCAAAGGTCAAACTAAAGCTGCTTTTATAAATAACTATAAAAATGTTATTTCCTCGTTTATCATTTGTCCTTAAAGTCTTATTTAACTCATGTCCATGTGTTGTTCTAGTAAAGGTCATTTCTTTTGTATTTGTGTTTTATTTACTTTATTTAAGTGACTTTTCACATTTGACAAAACATTTTCTACAAAAAATACACAAAAATACACTGATAGACAAACAATATCTGTAAAACATGCTAAAATTCACAAGAAATCGTCAAAAAAAATTCAAAACATTAAAAAATTATTCTTTTTTCTATTTAAATTCTACACAAAATACACAAAAATACACTGAGAAAGACAAAAAAAATCTCTAAAACATGCTCAAATCCACAAAAAACAATAAAAATATTCCAAATTTATTCAAAATGTTTTATTTATTCTATATAAATTTCCCACAAAATCCACAAAAATTCACAAAAAAGCGACAAAAAATTCAAAACTTGTCCTTAAAGTCTTATTTAACTATGTTGTTCTACTAAATGTCATTTCTTTTGTATTTGTGTTTTATTGACTTATTTAAGTGACTTTTCACATTTGATTCATTTTCAGTGTTAATTAAGTTGATGAAGGGAGGATCTATTGAAGCAGATTCATCTTTTATCTTTTATCGAGTGCATAATAAAGTAAAATGTAATGTTTGTTTTTCAGGTTTTCTGGAAGTCAACACTGTGGACATGTCCACTGTGCGTACCAGTACAGAGAACATTACCACTGCATGGACCCGGAGTGTAACTACCAGGTGAGCGTGAGTACTTTATCAATTTATGAGCATCTCTCAAATACACATTTAACAAATTCCTCTTACACGTATTTACTGGAATAATCCTCTCCTCAGCAGTAGCCATGTTTATATTTATACACTAGGAAAAAAAATCTAAGTTTGATCATGTATATTTTTGTTTTTTCTTATTAAAATATAAGAATTGTACATAATGTGGAACACTCCCAATTTGATTTTTTTCAAATCAAATTCAGTGCTACCTCTACTTACGAAATTAATCCCTTCCAGAAGTGTTTTCGTACCGTGAATTTTTCGGAAATAGTCGCATTTTACATGTAAAAGGCCTGATTCGTTCCAAGGCCCCCGATACGACCCCTAAACCTTTTAGAAATGATAAAAAAATTACATATTTGTATGACATATGTGTTTAAAGAAAATGTAGATTTATATTTTAGTTGGTCCAGGCTAATGTCAGTGTCCGGAACAGAAGAGTTGATCCACGTCTGGGTGAGAGTGAGGATGCATCAGTCTGGTGGATCATGTTTGTGTTTAAATCTTCAGGTAGTCCACTTTGTTTTCCAGTGAGCGTACGTTGGCGGTCAGAACGGTTAGCTCTTAGCTTAGCTGTAAATCCACCATGACATTCGCACTACTGTCTCCGATGTCGTCCTCTGTGGGACGGAGACTCTGCTGCTCTGTAACGTCTCCGGGGTTGCGGAGTCCAAGTTTTTAACAATTGATGATAGTCTGTCGTTCATATACTCTTCTTGTACCGTTTACGTTATAGCGTGATATGTTTATGATTGACACACAAACAGTTATTTTGGCCACATGTCACCTTTGACCTCTATAAAAAATCAAAATCAAGCGACAAAAAAGTCAAAATAATGTGATAAACACAGTGTAACAGAAGTTCATTTTGCGACATGTCACCTTTGACCTCCACCTCATGCGATAAAATATCTAAATAATGCGATGATTAAAAAAATAAAACATTCGATAAAACGCCAAAATAATGCAATAAAAAGTCAAAATCATTCAATAAAAAATCACAATAATGCGATAAAATGTCAACTATACTCAGATGAATGGTATAAAAATGTAAAATTCCTTCTGTGATCAGCAGTGATCGGTAATCAGCAGTGATCGGTAATCAGCAGATCAAGTTTTTTTGGTGATTGGGCCAAAAAAATGATGATCGGACGATCAGTTTTTGGATTCTTCAGAGCAGGCAGAGGAGGTTAGGGTTCAGAGGGTCTGTGGGTTTTAGTGGATTATGTTCAGGTGTTTAACCCTTCTGTTTTGAATGTTTATTTACGCTCCTGTGTTTCAGTGCATTTATCGATAGATGATCTTAAGTTAATAACTTTTTTCATTTTACTGTTTTTTTTTTTTCTTTTTCATTCTCTTTACTCATGTTTTTTCTTTAGTTGATGTAGATGCTTTTTACGCTGATTGGTTGTAGTACCGTCATAGCTGCTAGGCTAGGCTAGGCTAGGCTAGGTCTGGCCCACTTTATAGCACCTTCGTCTGAATGTGACCTCTGACCTCAGATGACTTTGACACCCCTGGTTTAAGCAGATGAGTTTCGTTCTGCAGAGCGGCTCTGGGTGTTTTGTATTTTTTGTCGGTGTGTCAGACATGTTTGGCCTTTGACAGTTGGCCTTTCATTCAAAGGGTTAATTGTAAATATGCTTGAAATCCAGCTCTTTTTTATCTATGCGTTCTTTATCTGAAGACATCTGCCACTGTCAGAGGCCTGCCTTTAATCCCCTTTCACATTATTAATCTTGTCCCGCTGCCAGGAGTTGTCATGTATAGCAGAGGAAGAGGACAAAACACACACACACACACACACACACACACACACACACACACACACACACACACACATATACTCGTTTCCATTTCTTGTGAGGACCAAATTTGTAATCAAGTAACCATTGGGTAGTGAGTGTAAACATCTCTTTTTTTGTAATGAAATAAATAATAATAATAATAATAATAATAATAATAATAATAAAAGATTAAAAATTAAATATGGAAAAAATGTAATTAATGAATAAAAATTGTTTTAAAAAATCAATAATTAACCAAAAACAATGAATATAATAAGTAACAATTAAACAATGATGAAAAAATAAATCAAGTACATAAAAATAAATAAAAAAATTTAAAAGAAAATCTCAAACATTTGAAAAATATACATTTCAATGTACACGTGTTTCCCTCATGCTTTATGAGGACTTCATGCGTTTATAGGGCCATATCATTTCTATTTTACTAATGGGGACCTTCATTTATGTGTAGATTTCATTAAATTAAATCATAGAATTGACAAATATGTCCCTGTAAATAAACAGGTTAACTATCAGGCTACTAACTGGTCAGCTACTGTCATATTGATAAATAAAGGAGCTTCACAATTAATGCTAATACGATAATTAGACTAAATGTCGTAAGCGAACAACATTGTAATTTTACAGCATTAGTTCTATGAGCAAACAATAGCTACCATATTCTCTGCAGTATGAGGTCATTCAGTCAAAATGATGATATAAAGGCCACATCCATCATTTGTATTTTACTCGTGGGGACCTTTATTGTCAGAGGTCCCCATGATGTAACTGTGTAAAAGTCAAAATGATGATATAAAAAGTGAATATTTTTAGATAAAAAGTCCAAAGAAATGTTTTTTTATATACTTGAAAATAAATAATTTAAAAAAATACATGTTTCACTTTGCCCCTATTTCCCACATCCATCATTTCTATTTTACTAGTGGGGACCTTTATTTATATTAAAAAATGAAAACAAAAAAAAGAAGAGATAAAACGTAAAACATTTTTAGATAAAAGTGAAAATTGTGAGATAAGAAGTCAAAAGAAAAACATTTTATATATACATAAAAATAAATATATATTTGGAAAAAAAATAGACCACATCCATCATTTGTATTAATTGTGTAAAAGTCAAAATTGAGATAAAAAGCCAAAATTGTAAAATTAAAAAGTCCAAATTGTGAGATAAAAAAGTCAAAAGATTTTTTTTTTTTTTAAAATACATAAAAATAAATATATATTAGGAAAAAATTGACCACATCCATCATTTGTTTTTTACTAGTGGGGACCGTTATTGTCAGAGGTCCCCATGATGTAACTGTGTAAACATATGAATGTCCCCATAAAGATAGGCATACACACACATGGTCATACACAGTGTGTGTTTGCTGTAGCATATGGTTAGAGAGCGTTAGACAAACATGGGTAGATTTGTGGTAGATGGGTGTTCAGCTCCAGCACTCTGTGTGTTCCTTCCTTTCTTCACATTTTTAGAATGAAGCCATCTTCAACTGTAATCTCCTTTGTCTGTTCCTGATCAACAGAGATTAGCGCTCGATAAATATTGTTTATGTGCCTGAAAACCATTACACATCTGAGCTTTTCATTTTCTGCATGAATCTGACTTCACAGTCTGACGATGACACACTTGGATTGTTGAAGGAATACAAAGGAAAATGATTCCATGTCATTATTTAAAGCGTTAGTTCAGGTTATCACGCCAATTTACACGGTCAAGTCCACATTGCTCTGTTGCTTTGGCGTCGCCTGGAAACACAGATATGCTCTGGAAGCTGCAGACTCTAGATGGCTGAGTCCCATTTCACAACTTACCCCTACCCAGAGGTGGTCAAAGTACTCACATTCTGTACTTAAGTGGAAGTACTGCTACTGTACTGGTGTGGGAAAAGTAGAAGTACTGATTCAACTGCTTTACTGAAGTAAAAGTACAAGAGCAAAACTTCTCAGTTGTAAGAAAGGAAAAAGGAAAACTGTATACATATAGCTAATGTGCATCCGATGCAATGATCCATTTGAGTAAAGGTCAAAGGTCAAGGTCACAATTAACTAAAAGGTCAAAATCACATTATCATTTATAACTCAAGAACAGAGGGTCACAGAACTTTCAGATTGGTACCAAACAATGCAAGAATGAAGATTTATATAATTCTCATAATTGGTGTTATCACCTATGACCAATAGTTTTTCAGATCTCTGGAGGTCAAAGGTGACATGCCACAAAATTAACTTCTGTAAGACTGTTTATGTTTATCGCATTATTTTGATGTTTTATTGCATTATTTTTATTTTTTAATCACATTATTTTGACTTTTTTATCATGTAATTTTGACTTTTTATGGAGGTCAAAGGTGACATGTGGCCAAATTAACTTGTGTAACACTGTTTGTTTGTGTCAAACACAGACATATCACATAATATATATAACATTATATATATATATATATATATATATATATATATACACCTCAATCAATACTGGATATATTATTATAATATTACACACACTGACGCATATATACATATAACGAAATTATCAATATTGCAAAAGGTCAAAGGTCAAGGTCGCATTCAGCAGAAAGGTGAAAATCACATTATTGGCTATAATTCAAAAACAGGTTGTCATAGAAACTGGAGATTGGCACAAAATAGACATTCTCTGAATACTAGTTTAATATGTGGTCATTCCACAGCTTAAAGAATGAGAATCACAGTAATTAGCTTTAAAATAAGAAGAACAGGTCTACCCCTTCAAATGCAGCTATAAGGGGTCGGGCTAAAGGCTGAAATGGGATTCAGTCGATGTCAATACCCTGAAAAAATGTCCCGGCAGTCAGTGATGAGCAGCCCCCGTTCGAAGCGATAACTCATGAAATGTTACATGACACACACTCCTTGAATATTATCCCAGTGCCAGCCTCTGGCCATTGGCTGAGTCGTGACATTCTCCTTTCATGGGCTTGTACATGAGCGAGAGTGTTCATCTTGCCACACTAGTGGGAATCCTAAAATAAATGTAGCAAGTGGCTCCCAACCTTCATCACCACTCAACTGAAAATGAGATCTTTTTCCCAGTCAGCTCTCTCCATGGCCTATTTTGGACGGCGTTGATGGATCGAATTTACCATGACCGCAGTTCAACTTATCTTCCGGTCGACATCATCATCATCATCATCATCATCATCATCATCATCATCAACATCAACATTAACAACAATCCGTGTATCATTTGTTCATTCCAAAATAAAACCCAAAAATAGTCTACTTCCTAGCTTAAAAACAGTGTAAATAAATAAATAAATCATCATGTTAAACTAGCTAAAAAAAGAATAATATGTTAAAAAAGACGTACCAAAAAAACAACCGAAATGGAAAAAAAAAACGGGAAATGGACATTTTCTGTTTTATCCATCATTCATTTAAACACAAAAAGGAAAACTGAAAAATCACATCACTTTCTGTGTTTTCATTTCGGTTTTGGAAATAATAAGAAATGACTCGTTGTTTTTTCAATGAATGATTGGTTTCCATGCTTACGAAATAACTTCTCATGTCATTTCGGGATGATAAAAATCCTAGCATTTGTGATTGAATGTAAAAATTGACATTACGCACTTGTGTTTTTTCAACCTTTAGTAAAAATAGTTAATAGTTTAGTGCAGATATTCAGTGGAAAAAAAAACACTATTTTTGACAAATCCTCATTTTTCTATTCAAAGTTTTTGTGTTTTTTCAGGAAAACACTGCATTTGAATTTAGTAGCATATAGAATAATGATGAATAGATATGTAAAAGTTAATATTTACATACAATCCATGTATCATTCATTCATTTGTTCATTTAAAAACAAAACAATTTTTTTAAATTCCATTTTATTTGTCATTTCTCAGTAGAATTGAAATAGTGTACTTCCTAGCTTAAAAGCAGTGTAAATAAATAAATAAATCACCATGTTGAACTAGCTAAAAAAGATAAAAAACGGGAAATGGACGTTTTCTGTTTTATCCATCATTTAAACACCAAAACCGAAAAATTGCATCACTATCTGTTTTGTAAACAAATAATGAAGAAACGATTTGTTGTTTTTTCATTGTCTTATTTTTGCTTTTATTTTGAAAAGCGGTTTGCGTAAAAGTGTCCTTAGGCAAAAGAAGTCAGTATTTTCTTTTCTTTTCTCTCAGACATATGTGTAGGTGTTCCTCACCTACCCTGAACGTGCTTTTAAAAACAGCTGATGTTGTTGTGACCCCACCGTCCCCAGTAGAACTGACAGAACCTTACAAACCTACGAGTGTATGAGTGTGTGTGAATGGGTGAATGTGAGGCTAATGTAAAGAGCTTTGAACCATGACGTTAGAACAGAACTATATACGTGCAGAACATTTACCATTTACATCATGTGCTCAGTTTGACCTGGCGGTGAGAGAACCGAACCCGCTCCTGAACCGCTGTACCGTGCCCTCGTAAAAAGGCCTCATGAACTGAACCATCAGAGAAAACTGTTTATTCTAAATGTTTATTCTACGGGCTTCAGCTCCCGTTCACTTTGAATGGACGTTCCCAGCCTTCAGCAAACTGATTTTTTTCACACCGTTGACGCCCGCTACCAATGGCAACGGGTTTTGTCACCTTCGATTCATGGTACCGTATCACTCCGCAGGTAGTTCGGACACTTTGAAAGTAAATATTTGCTACGTTGTAACAGCTATTTTATCCAGTCTGTTAGAGTAGTAGCAGTAATAACCTGTAATAACCTGTCATAACCATAGAATAAGCAGTAATATCCTGGTAATATCTCAGGATTCAGACAAGATAGAATCTGTTTTTTTTTTTCATTCACATGGTCTGACCTTCTGACGTCAGATGGGTCAACACCTACAACCCTAACCTTTGACCCCTAAACCTAACCTTCTGACATCAGATGGGTCAACACCTACAACCCTAACCTTTGACCCCTAAACCTAACCTTCTGACGTCAGATGGGTCAACACCTACAACCCTAACCTTTGACCCCTAAACCTAACCTTCTGACATCAGATGGGTCAACACCTACAAACCTAACCTTTGACCCCTAAACCTAACCTTCTGACGTCAGATGGGTCAAGACCTACAACCCTAACCTTTGACCCCTAAACCTAACCTTCTGACGTCAGATGGGTCAAGACCTACAACCCTAACCTTTGACCCCTAAACCTAACCTTCTGACGTCAGATGGGTCAAGACCTACAACCCTAACCTTTGACCCCTAAACCTAACCTTCTGACATCAGATGGGTCAACACCTACAACCCTAACCTTTGACCCCTAAACCTAACCTTCTGACATCAGATGGGTCAACACCTATGGCTCCATCACATCATGTTTTGACGTCATATAACGACATATCAAGCTTTGTCTGCTGTCTCTGACTGCTTTGTTTTTTTTGGTTTTATTTTGAAAAAACGACTGAATGAATGATACACAGATTTGCATCATTATCTGTTGTTTTGAAGTATTTTTTTTCGCTGCCTTATTTTTGGTTTTATTTTGAAAAAAGCGAATGGAAAAAAAATGATACACGGATTTGCATCGTTATCTGTTTTTCGTCTCGGAAACAAATAATGAAGTCGTTTTTTTTTCATTGTACTTATTTTTGGTTTTATTTTGAAAAACGACTGAATGAATGATACACAGATTATCAACCAATACGTTCCATAAAACGCCAAAGCTGTCAAATTAGAAAAGTCGTCGTTGCCCCCCACCCCCCCTCACCCCAAAAAGCATTCGTCAGTGAGATTAAAAGTCGTAATGAAGTGTTTGCTCCTGCAGGAGTGGAAGATGTCAGAAATCTGCTGCGGTGGGAAATAAGCCAAGAGCAGCTGCTTTTTAACGGAACACATGACACAGAGCAATTACCCTACTTTGTTCAGCAATTAGCTGCTTTTTACAATGAATCTTTCTGATGTTTTTCTCTCAACTGCAGATAAATATGGATTGAAGACACAACTGTCTCATTGATTTGTGCTTCTCCTCTTACACTTTCTGTAACATCAGCTTAAGCCCAATTACAGCAGATTTGGTTCCTGCTGAGGGGGGGTGGGGGGGTACTTTTCTGCTTTTCCTTCCTGATTCCTCTGTGTGTGTTTGTATTACTATCTTTATGGGGACATTGATATATTTACACAGTCACACTATGGGGACCACGATTAAGGTCCCCATATAAATATAAGTCCTCACTAGTAAAATAGAAATGATGTGGTCCTATAAATATGTGAGAAAAAAATTTTTTTCCTGGAAGTCCCCATACAGCATGAGGGAAAAAGATGTAAAGTTAAACATGTATTTTTCAAAGGTTTGAAGATGAGTTTACATTTTTTTTAAATATATTTATTTTTATGTATTTTTTTTGTTTTATTTCTTATTATTTTTAAATATTATTATTTAGTTTATTTTTATTTATTTATTCATTTATTTTTAAATTATTGTTTTTGTATTTATTCATACATTTGTATTCATTTTTTAAATTGAAATTATTTTACATTTTTATAATTATTATTTTTATTTATTTATTCATTTATGTGTGTATTTATGTGTTTACTTTTATATTTTTTATATATAATTTAAAAAATATAATATATTCTTTGATTTATTTATTTTTACTCATTTATAAAAAAAATTAAATTACTATTATTTTACTATTAATATTAATTTTTATGTATTCATTATTTATTTTGTAATGATTATCAGTATTTTTATTTTATTAAAAAAGTATTTACACTCACTACTCAATGGCTACTTAATTACAAACTTGGTCCTAATGAGACATGGAAACGAGTATGTGTGTGTGTGTGTGTGTGTGTGCGTGTGTGTGTATGTGTGTGTGTGTGTGTGTGCGTGTGTGTGTGTGTGTGTATGTGTGTGTGTTGTTCAGTGATATTAGACAGAAGGTCTGTAAACATATTCAACACATCATTACAACCAAAGTCTGCACCAAAAGCAATTGTTAACACTTTAATTAAAAATTAAATCATATCTTTGCAAAATGAAAGGGAAAATGTTTTTGTATTTTTTTTTGGTTGACTTGTTTGTTTGTTTGTTTCTGTTGTTTTTTTTTTTCCCCTGTGCATGTCTGGAAAACCATCTGCACGGAACATAATTTTTTCCAGAGACAGAAACATCACAACTGTGATCGTGCATGTTAATGAAGTCATCTTAATATAAAAGAAAGAAAGAAAAAGTACATTTTTAGAAGAAAAGGCAGAAATACTGTCGATGCACAGAACATATAGAGCAGGGGTGTCACACTACAGGCCTGGGGGGGGGGGGGGGGGGTGTGGGGGGGTCCTGCAGGTTCCACATGATGCAATTTAACTCTTTAACTCCTGACACACACACAGTAAAAAAAAAAAAAAAAAAGAATAAAATAAGCAATAAAATGAACAAAAATGCCCATTAATTGATTTTTATTCAATTTATTGATGACTTTTTAAATTTTTTTTAATATTATTTTTAATTTTATTATTTTTTCTTTAATTTGTGTCTTGTTTTGTTCATGTTACTAATTGTTTTGTTAGCTTATTATTCATTTTTCTTCATTTTATTAATAACTTTGGCCATTTTTATTTTTTTTTTGCTCATTTTGTTTATTTTTCTACATTTTGTTTTTAATTTAATCATTTCTTCTTTAATTTGTTTCTTACGTTGTTCATCTTACTCATTATTTTGTTAGCTCATTATCCATTTTATTGATGACTTTGGCCACGTATGTTCATTTCATTGCTTATTTTATTCTTCTTTTGTGTTTTTTTTTTTTTTTTTTACTGTGTAACTACTAACATCTCAGGAGTTAAAAGGTGAAACTGAATCATGTGGAAGAGGGAACTATCTAGAACATGCAGGACACACTGTTTAACACCCCTGCGTTAGACACAAGTTCTGCAGCGGAGGCTTCGACTACGCACAGAAAGTCCCAGAAACCTTAAGGGGGGGGGGGTTCCATTTGGATAGGACACAGCTTTTTAAGATATGCAAGGTAAATGAATAACCCTTTAAAGACATTTGCCCCCCCCCCCTCTCTACTTCAGTATGTACAACCCTAACCCTCATCTGCCAATTGGCTCGTGCGTCGTGCAGCTGCTACTTCCACAGAGATAAAATGACTTGTTGCTTATTCTGTGACTGGTTTAAATAAACACCAACCTGTTGGCGTACATTTTTCCCCTCCCCTTTTTGCAGAGGTTTACCAGCAAGCAGGATGTAATCAGGCACTACAACATGCACAAGAAGAGGGACAACTCTCTGCAGCACGGCTTTATGCGCTTCAGTCCTCTGGACGACTGCAGCGTCTACTACCACGGCTGTCACCTCAATGGAAAAAGCACCCATTACCACTGCATGCAGGTACATTACAAACATCCACATGCTCCCCTTCCACCCACACTATACGTCTGTCTACCCACACACACTAAACAGGAGTGTGCATTCATATATATATATATATATATATATATATATATATAGTCTGCACACACTCACACACTGTAAAAACAAACCTATAGAATTTACTCTATAAAAGTGAAGTAAGGATTTGTTTGGTTGAGTAGATTTTAGTTCATATTTTAAGTCAAATGAAACAAATTTTAACAGCGATAGCAACAAAAAAATGAGGTCAAATCCACTTAAACATATCCCATTAGACTCCCATTAAAGTAATTATACATAAAATATAAGTAATAGTAATTAATTGTTAATAGGAACATGTTCATCTGTTTAATTTGGGGTTGGACAGATGACTTTTAATGTGGAAACTAAAGAAAGTTTGAGTATCAGAGCTTTATTAACACCAAAAAACATGTGGAGAATAAGAACTAAAGATTTGTTTATTTAAATGTCATCACCTTCATGTGATCAGAACACTACAGAGGGTCATGAGACAATGGAACAACTTAGAGTAGAAGGATATACATGAATGAATGAATGAATGAATGAATGAATGAATGAATGAATGAAGGAAGGAAGGAAGGAAGGAAGGAAGGAAGAAAGAAAGAAAGAAATGTTTTTAATTTATTTAAAATTATTTTAATTTAGCTTTTTTGTTAAAACTGACACATTTACAGCAACTGTCCCTGTTAAACAAACAAATAAACACATAAATGAATACATAAATAAATATTTTAATTTTATATAAAATTGTTTTAATTTTGTGGATCTGGCCCCGGGACAACGGTTGAAAAACACGCTGAAAACACAAAAAATGTTATGATATTAAAAGAGATGTTAAAAAAAACACACAATGTTAAAATTAGTCTTTTAAGAAAAGTTAAAAACACACAAAGATGTTAAAATATGGGGGAACAAATGTAAAAAAACAAACAAAAAAAACAAACAAACAACCACAGGTGTAAAAGAAAATGTATTTAAAAAGTGTTTAAAAACACATAAAAATGTTAAAATGTCTTTAAAAAAACATATTTAGGCACAGATAGAGGTGAAGATAAAGATGTTTTAAAAAATGGTTTAACAAATAATACATTTAAAAAAATAAAGAGGATAAAAATTAGGGCGGGGGGGTCACAGGTTTAGTTACAGGAGGATCATGAGATAAAAAAGTGAAAATGATGACATAAAAAAAATAATAAATAATAATGGTGCGGCCCTGCTGGTTTAGTTTTAGGAATGACTTCATTTTTAACACTTAACCAGAGGAGCATCAGTTCAGCGTTACTGTATAGTTTATGCCCACATTTGGGAAGTGTGTGTTCTGGGGGCTGTGTTCTCAGGGGGGGGGGGTCACACAGTATATACTTCCATATGTATGGCACTGTCACACTTTCACACCTTTTCCATTTAAACCAACGTGTCCTAAAGTAAATAAAGTAAAATAGAAAAAGGGCAAAGACACCAGAGGCTAACGAACTAACTCGCCCCATCCCCTCTCTCTCTCTCTCTCTCCTTAATTGGCATGGATAAAATTCTGTTAGGTGTTTATATAAACTACACATTTTTCATCTTTTAGTACCAAGCAGCCAGTTGAAGATTATTCACCCTTCTGGATTTGTTTAATTTTTTTTCACGTCTGCTTATTTTCACCGTGTCGTTTGTGCCGACAGCGTTCTCATGAGCAGGGCAGCGGGATGACTTCAGATATATTCTTTTTTAAACCCCTCTAACGGCGTAATTGTTATTAGGACGTTTCAGCCCTTGTTTTATTTTAACAGTCCCCTGAGAACCTGCAGATGTTGGCATGGACGCTCTTGATTTAGGGCGAAAAAAAAACACACTGGCATTTTGTTCATTGTTTGACTGAATATGGAGAAGTTACCCAGGTTTGAGCGGCTGAAAAGTGCCAGCGCTGATATACAACGACTGCTTTTAATTCAAACATTACCTGACCCCCCCCCATCTGTTGGCTCTGAGGGATCCTGAGTACCAGAACATTTTACACTAAGCCCCAGACAGTCATCTCTGTCCTGTCTGCCTTCCTCTGCCCCCCCAACCCAAAACCCACCCCCACCCCCTCCAACCCCTGACACCCCCACAGTTTACACTACATGTTTGAATCAAAGCTGATGAAAATTTGGTACGATTCAAAAAGAAAAACTCTTCTAAAATACAGTAAAAAAAAAAAAATACTGTATATATATATATATATATAGACATACTGTTAATGAATGGGTTAGTTTAGTTAGTTAGATTATTCATATATAAGGCACACTAAATCATTCAATAAAAAAGAAAAACTATGAGATAAAAAGTGAAAATAATGAGATAAAAAGCCAAAATTATGAGGTAAAAAGTCAAAATCATTAGATAAAAAAGAAAAATAATGAGATAAAAAGCCAAAATTATAAGGTAAAAACTCAAAATTCTAAGATAAAAAGTCAAAATCATTAGATAAAAAGTGAAAATTCTAAGATAAAAAGCCAAAATTCCCAGTCACTAAGCACTACCAGAATAAATACATTTTTGGAGAAAACTAAAGTATTTTAATTGCACCTTATAGTCTGGAAAATACAGTGTATGCAAAAAATACACAATATTTTATGTTAATGTTCAATGAACAGAAAAAGTGAGTTAAAGCAAAGGAAGCAGAATAAGGGGGGGGGGGGGGGAGTTAATACATTTTACTTCTTCCTAATCCTTTTCGAGTGCAAAAACGTTTTTATTGACCATTTTTGTTGTTGCCTTGATGATTTTGATGATTTTGTGTTTGAATAAAAAAAAAACTGAAGTGAACATGAGTTCTCAGAGTTACAGTACGTTTGTGGTGAGTGTGTCACGCTCCAAATATGAATTTCAGTTTCTAAAAGCTACTTTTACCAGAAGGATGCTGTAAATTCTGATACCTGCTGCGGTCGTTTCCTCTTTCACTGTTTTTTTCCCCCAATTATCACAATGACACGGCTGTTTCTAAATGACGTGAAACTCACTGTGGGGGGGGGGGGTTACACGCTAAAAACACCACTTAATAACACTGCCCTCAAGTAAAAAGACAGTAACTGCATTAGTTATTGTGGGGGTTTTTTTGCAAAATTCTAATCATTCTTCGTCATGTAATAAAATATTTAATCTCAAATATCTGTCGTTTTGGAGAAAATGAGTGAGTGTTTGTACAATAACTACAAAAAGTACTAGTAAAACAAAACAAAAAGACAATAAAGACCATTACTGTGTTCTTACCGATGTTCATTTAGTATTAGACTGAGACAGATGATGGAATTACTGTATTTTCTGCACGATAAGGAACACTGTCAATGAATGGTTTTTATGGAGGTGTTTTATATATGAGCTGCATTAAGTGAAGTCACAATTATAAAAAGACACAAATCAGAAGCAAAATTCATGAAAAATGAGCCAAAGTCCACTTTTAAAAAGTGAACAAAATAGGCAACACAACTTATATTGATAGATGTATAGATGGAAGGATTAAAATGAGTCCAAAATGTCCAAAATAAGGGAAAATCCACAAACATAAACAACAAAATTTATGAAAAATTACAGAAAATGTAGAAAAAATCAACAAAATAGGCAAGAAATCGAGATCGATGGATGGATGGATGGATGGATGGATGGATGGATGGATGGATGGATGGATGGATGGATGGATGGATGGATGGATGGATGGATGGATGGATAGATAGATAGATAGATAGATAGATAGATAGATAGATAGATAGATAGATAATAGATAGATAGATAGATAGATAGATAGATAGATAGATAGATAGATAGATAGATAGATAGATAGATAGATAAAATTAGTCAAAAAGTTTGCAAAATAAGGGAAAATGGACAAAAATTTCTGAAAAATTTGAGAAGATTAATTTTAAAAATTCAACAAAATAGGCAAGAAAATAAAGATAGATGGATAAAAAAATTGTAAAAATTGATACAATTTTAAAAAATTCTACAAAAAAATTGACAAACAAGCATCAAGGTGGATAAACAAAAAAAAATCAATGTATTTTTTTTACACTGTGACATTTAGTGTGTATTGCAGCAGCAGAGTAAAATAGTGAACGTGAGAAAAGCAGGTTGTTGAGCCCATTTCTAGGCCACTAACATGTTCTTAACCACACTGACTCTGTTCACTTTAATGCAAAGGCTTTGACAAGTGTTAGTTTCCAACCATTGTTACAAACTGAAACTCTCACGTTCACCTTTTCTTTTCTTTTCTTTTCTTTTCTTTTCTTTTCTTTTCTTTTCTTTTCTTTTCTTTTCTTTTCTTTTCTTTTCTTTTCTTTTCTTTTCTTTTCTTTTCTTTTCTTTTCTTTTTTCCACTGTCACTTTGCAGGTGGGCTGCAGCAAAGTCTACACCAGCACCTCAGATGTCATGACCCATGAAAACTTCCATAAAAAGAACGCCCAGCTGATCAACGATGGCTTCCAGAGGTTCCGTGCGACAGAGGACTGTGGCACCGTGGGCTGTCAGTTTTACGGTCAGAAGACGACACACTTCCACTGCAGGTGAGAAAGTCCAGGACGAAGCAAACGGCGAATGTTTCCTTTAACTTTAAGGGTTTTAGTTGAAGTCATATGAGCACGAATGGTGCCAACAGTGCATGGTCAATGTTCAACAAAAGACTCCAAATCTACATCAAATCCAGGGTCGGTTCTGTGGTGCCCTAGGCGAACACTAGGCGAACACTAGGCGAACACCAGGCGAACACTAGGCGAACACCCCCTCTTTCCTTTTGTGAAATTATAAATGATCATCTGTAACTTATTCATCTGTCCATGAATAAGTGTTAAGTTTAATGATTTATTTACTGTATTGATTTATTTACACTATAAGGTGAACTGGATTATAAGGTGCATGAAGTGAAGATAAACATGAACTATTAGTCTCAACCTTGTTGAGTTGTAACACGGAACACTCTTATTCTGTTAAATCAAACTTTAATAGTCACAATTGTGAGATTAAAAAGTAAAAATTGTGAGATAAAAGTCTAAATTATGCAATAAAAGGTCAAAATTATGAGATAAAAAAACTAAAATTCTAGAATAAAAAGTAAAAATTGTAAGATAAAAGTCTAAATTATGCAATAAAAAGCAAAAATTATGAGATAAAAAGTCCAAATTCAACTCACTAAGCACAACCAGAATTAATCCATATATAAGGCAGACTGTGAGAAAATTAAAGTCTTTTAAGTGCGCCTTATAGTCCAGAAAATCTTAATATTAAGATTAATATTTTAATTCTGTGGGTCTTGGTGACCCCAAGACATCTGGTGCCTTAGGCGACCGCCTAGTCTGACTATGCCGAACCCTGATCAAATCAATACTTTAAAGCGGGGGCAGGTAAACTCATGTTAGTTCAGGGACCACATTTAGCTAAATATGATCTGCAGTAAAACCCAACCAGTGAAATAATAACATAATAATACATACATAATGTCAACTACAAATATTTCTCTATATTTTTGTGTGATTTTGATGTCAACTACATGTATGGACCGTATAAGGTGCACTTAAAAGAGTTTAATTTTCCCCAAAAACCACAGTACAACCTTACATACATTATGGATTAATTCTGGTTGTGCTTAATGACTGGGGAATTTTGACTTTTTATCTCAGAATTTTGACTTATTATGTCATAATTTTTGCTTTTTATGTCATAATTAAAAAATTTTATCTCATAATTTTGTCTTTTAATCTCATAACTTTGATGTTTTATGTCATGATTTTGACATTTTATCTCGTCCTTTTTGCTCCTTATCCCATAATTTTGACTTTTTAATCTCATAATTTTGGCTTTTTATCTCATATTTTTGGCTTTTTAATCTCATAATTTTGGCTTTTTATTTCATAATTTTGATGTTTTATCTCAGGATTTCGATTTTTTATCTAATAATTAAAATTTTTTATCTAATAATTTTGACTCTTTATCTCATGATTTTGACTTAGAATTCACCTTATAATCCAGTGCACCATATAAATGAATTACCTAAATAAAAATAAACCATTTATTGACAGTGCGCTTCATAGTGCAGAATATACGGTACTCCCAATCACCTAAAAAATTATCTAAACTGATTTTTACTCCAGATAATCCCTTTAAAAGCCATAGAAACATTTTAAGAAGAATTTATTTGTCAACCAAACAATTCCGCGATAGTGTGACAAAGGTTTTGAAACACAGTCTTATTTTACTATTTGAATATTTTCATCCACATTTTTGAGCGCAGCCTGTCCCACCAAACAGGTCTGAACCCCCACCCCCCCTGAGACCAATGGTCCCAGAACTGCTGGTGCTTGTTATCACCTTGTAATGGTGGAAGGTATAGGATAACAGGAAATAATAGTGAAAAAAGATAGCTGAAATATCCTAAGAGCTGGCCTTGGCTTGTGGCCTAAAAGGTTGCATGTGGCGATATGTAAGTGAGCTGTGGTCGTCTGGCCGCCCCCGCCCACGCCCACCCACCCACCGCCTCCGTTATCATTCCTTCACTGCCTTAGAAAACTGGCACAGTTCCATGTTGACCCAACCATTTTAGCCTCCTTTTATTGTTCTTTTATTGACTGGCTTTTATCCTTTTGTCTGGTGGCATGGTTCGGTCAGGCCTCTGGAACTGAGAACAAGTCACTGAATCAAATAGTCCCGTCACCTGATTGGTCAGCCACAGTCTAATCCCGCCCCCACGTCCAGAGGAAAATGACATCATCAATTTTGGACGATCTCTCTCGTCTTTTTACAGGACAAATGTCTTTTAGTCGTAGGTTCAGGACACAGCGTGACTGACACTTTATTTATTTATCTATTTATGTATTTATTTACCCTTCTTTGCTGTATTTATTTATTATTGCGATTTCAATTCCTACTTTTTAATTTAGTGTTTTTTTATTTCGTGAGGATTTTTATTTATTGCGTCTTGATTGTATTACCTCTGCCAAGGAGGTTATGTCTCTGTCTGTCTGTCTGTCTGTGTACAACATACCGTATTTTCCAGACTATAAGGTGCACTTAAATGACTTTAATTTTCTCTAAAAACCACAGTTCACATTTTATATGGATTCATTCTTGTTGTGCGTATGTGACTTGGAATTTTTTACCTCATAATTTTCCCTTTTTATCTAACAATTTTTACATTTTATCTCATAATTTTACCTTTTATCTAATAATTTTTACATTTTATCTCATAAATTTGACTTTTTATCTCATAATTTTGACTTTTTATGTCATAATTTTGACTTTTTATCACATAAGTTTCACTTTTTATCTAATAATTTTTACATTTTATCTCATAATTTTACCTTTTTATCCTAAAATTTTGACTTTTTATCTTATGATTTTGACTTTGCTTAATGCACCTTATATATGAAAGACCTTAAACATAAACCGTTCATTGACAGTGCAGGAAATACTAATGGATGGATTTGGATGACATTTTCAGGGTATGGTGGTATGTCAACAAATGAGTGGATTTTGGTGGTGGTCGTCAGGGGGGGGGTGCCTTTCTAGTTGACCTAGAGTTTATTTATTTATTTGATCTTTTTAATTCTCCATGCTGCTGTTATCGCTGAACGGTTGAACTGAACTTTTTATGTCTTTTGTCCTCGACAGTTGATCAAGTACCTGCTCGACAGGTTTCCATGTTTATTCTGTTTTGTTTTGTTGCCAAATGAAATCATTCTTTATGCAAAACAAATCTACCCCCAGGTACAAATAAGGTAACATTGAACCTTTAACCTTTAACCTTGAACCCTTCCATTGTAAACTCATTGGAATCATGTGGACTTCCTTCACGGATTCCGTCTGAGCTTTAGGTAAGACGAGGCTCTGATGGATTTTCTCCCTTTTGGTTTTCAGGCGCCCGGGCTGCACGTTCACCTTCAAAAACAAGTGTGATATCGAGAAGCACAAGAGCTATCACATCAAGGACGACGCCTACGCTAAGGACGGCTTCAAGAAGTTCTACAAATACGAGGAGTGCAAGTACGAGGGCTGCGTCTACAGCAAAGCCACCAACCATTTCCACTGCATCCGCTCCGGCTGCGGCTTCACCTTTACCTCCACCAGCCAGATGACCTCCCACAAGCGCAAACACGAGCGCCGCCACATCCGCTCGTCCGGCGTCATGGGCCTCTCCTCCACCTTCTTGGTCCCTAAAGATGAGCCCGAGGAGTCCAGCAACGATGACCTGATGGATTTCTCCGCCATCAGCAGCAAGAACTCCAGCCTGAGTGCCTCGCCCACCACGCAGCAGTCCGCCACCGTTTCGCACCTGTTGGCCACGCCCACCACCGCAGTCTCCTCCTCCCCGTCCAGCCACACCCTGAAGCCCACGCCCTCGCTGCCCAGCGCCGGCCAACGGATGAGCAGCCTGCTGTCCCAGGCCCTGCCCAGTAACATGCCCGTGGCCCTGGCCTTGTCCAACAGCGCCCTGGCCACCTCCAACCCCTTCTTCCCCCTCATGCCCAGGTTGCCCCTCCAGCCGCCTCCACCTGCTCCTGGCCTAATATCAGCTGTGTCCTCCACGGGCCACTCCATGCCCACTGACTCGCTGACCCAAGGCTGCTCCGCGGCAGGAGCCGAAGCCGGGGTGATGACCTCCACCCCGACCTCTTTTGCCACATCCTCCATCATGGAAAAGATCTCTGCGAGCAAAGGTCTCATATCACCGATGATGGCCCGACTGGCTGCTGCCGCCCTCAAACCCTCCAGCAACCCAGAAGCAGGTCAGACTTTTATTTATTTATTCTCTGTTCGGTATATTTGTTTTTACCTTTTATGACTTTTATGGCATAAAATGCCTTTGAGAGTTACGGAAGTTAAACAGAAGTACAGTCATACCTCAACTTATCAAAGACCCAGCGAAGGAATAATCCAAGTAACGAAAAAACCTTTGTCAATTTTTTGTACGAAAGAAATTTTAATTTTCAGAACAAAACCGAAACTCCCCAAGACATATATATTTATATTACTGTACGTAAAGACGTAATGTATGTACTGTACATAATTTTAACATTTTATCTCATAATTTTGACTTTTTAATCACATTATTTTGATTTTTATCTCATAATTTTGACTTTTTATCTCATTATTTTAACTTTTTAATCACATTATTTTGATTTTTATCTCATAATTTTGACTTTTTAATCTCTTTATTTTCTGTTTTATCTCATAATTTTGCCTTATATCTCAGAATTTTGATTTTTTATCTCATAATGTTGACTTTTTAATCTCATAATTTTGCCTTCTATCTCATAATTTTGACTTTTTATCTCATTATTTTGAGTTTTATCTCATAATTTTGGCTTTTAACTCATAATTTTGACTTTTTATCTCATAATTTTGACTTTTTAATCTCATTATTTTGCCTTCTATCTCAGAATTTTGACTTTTTATCTAATTATTTTGAGTTTTATCTCATAATTTTGGCTTTTAACTCATAATTTTGACTTCACTTAACGAGCCTTATAGACCAGGGCACCTTATAGTATGGAAAATACAGTGTGTGTATATAGACGCTCTAGGGGGGTGTAGCGAGGCTTGGCTAATATAATTGCAGAATAAAAAATAATATTTACTCTATCGTGTCATAAGACAGGGGTTATAATTTAATATATTGTGATATACTGCGTCGTCTGGGATCCTTTTACAGTATTATTATTATGTAGCAGAAAATCTGCTTCCAAATTCTTAATCATTCTGTCAGCAAATGATAATTACTTTAAAAGTGCAGAGACTTAAGTGTTAAAACAGAAAGGCCATTTTGAGCTGTGTCAGTATTAAGTGAGACTGCAGAACAGTACAGTACATCATGTATAATAAAAGCCACATCCCTCTTTGTCTTTGTGTAGACTGGCTCCACTTCAGCCAGAGTACCAGGGTGCATTCAGAGGTCACTACTGCAGAAAAAGTGGCGTTTGCAGGCTTAAAGGGACATACCGGAGGCATGGTCCTCTGCTCTGGGCTTGTTATTGTGTTGATCGTTTGTTAGATACCCACAATCCATTTGGAGATAAATGCGCTGACAGGGGAGAGTAGAGCCTGTAAAAGTCTCTTATGATGTTCAGAGTGGGGGCTCCTGGGGCTTGTGTCGAACATGTTTCCTCATCATTGGTCTCTTATCTGAGTCTGTGCCCGTTCCAGGCAAATGGAGGTGGAATGAAATTAAGTTCAGAAATTGTGAGAACAAAAAAAAAATGTTTTTTTTTTTTTCTCCATATCCTCTATGCAAACTGATAAAAAAAAAAAAAAACAGAAATCGCTCAGGCAGAAATGACTCAATGCACCAGACATTTTTTTTTTTTTTTTTTTTTTCAAAGACACACTCTCATGCATCTGCAAAAACAGACTTTCTGAATTTCTAGAAACCTTCCCTTCCCACAAAATCTGTCAACATCTATTTAGCATAAACACAATTCACATAAATTTTGGAGGTAATTGGCTTGTCTAGGTTTATCATATTGCTCAGTGTTTCCCAACCAGTGTGTCACGACATGCAAGTGTGCCGTGAGAAATCATCAGGTGTGCTACGGAAAATGATCCAATTTCATCTTATTGGGACTGTAAGCCAGTAGCGTGATTATCGGAACATACAAAACCACTACTAATCCACTCAGAGCTGTCCAGCAAGTTCAGGCAGAAAGGGTCCGGGGCCGAAGGTGGCTCCTGCAGCGAGCTTTACAGCACCCTCCACCCGGACTTCACCGCTGCCCGGACTCGTTTCGCCTTCTCTCCCCCTGGGTGAGAGTTAACGGGACCCCTTTTCCCCCAGCGCGCCAACCGTGTCACCAAGGGGGGGGGGGCCGGTCCACGTGCAACAGGGACCAGGGGTCAGCTGCGATGTTGGCAACCCACCTGACCCACCACCTAATGCACACACAAGTCAGAGGGCTGAGGTGGGTGCACCCGGGCAGCAAAATCGGTGGATCCTAATGAACATTAATAGTGATGATCCAAAACCAGAGGGGGGGGGATAAACCCCCCATCCCCCAAATTGCACCCAGCATGTAACTACATTTACAGTTAAAATCGTTGTGTACATGCAGTAAATGTCTGCATCTGAGGCTTATAAACTGGTGCGGCTTGTATATTCTTTTGTTATTATGTTTGTAAAAATACAGCAGATGCGGCTTATATACAGGTGCGGCTTATAGTCCAGAAAATATGTTACTTTTGTTGATATTTTTGTTTAGTGGCGTGCCTGTCTTGTGATGTTTCTAAGGTAAAATATGGGCTGTGGCTCAAAAAAGGTTGGAAAACACTGGTCGAAACAAAAGCGTCTGACGGTGAAAATGAAGTTACACAGTCTGGCATTTATTTCTGCAGCAGAGGGGGCCTCCTGCGCTGAGCCTGAGCAGGTGGGGTGCGGATTGAAAAAAGGGGCTGGAAGGGGGAGCATCTCCGATCTCCGGATGTTGGGACTGGGAAGGATTACAATTCCTGGTGGTGTTCCTGGAGCAGGACAGGCCCTGGGAGAGAGTTAGGGCAGCTGCTCCGGGGAGGCGAGCTGAGCCCAGGCTGTCAGACTGAGCTCCACCTCTGGGCTTCCAGCAGGTAGTCTGAACACTGGGAAGGCCCCCGCTGAGGGTGGGGCCTCCACAGATGGTGCTTTCACCACCCCTCTCACTGGCTTACTGAAAAGCTGCAGCTGAGATCTCACTGCTGGATCGCTGAGTTCACTTCACTTCAGTTTCATTTTATTTCCAAATGGTCAACATTTGTTTTACACTGGAAAAGTTGTTATTATTATAAGCTCCACCCCTTCCTTTTTTTTTTTTTTTTACAAACTAATAATCGAATACATTCTAATAATTAATCACAATAATATCTTATAATCCATATATCATTCGTTCATTCGTTTTTCAAAATAAAACCAAAAATAAGTTGTTTCATCATCATTTGTTTCCAAAACCAAAATGAAAAAACAAATAATGTGCAGTTTTTTCAGTTTTCCTTTTTGTGTTTAAATGAATTGGAAAAAATGGATAACGGTTGTTTTCCGTTTTATCCATTCTTCAATCATGCTTCTACATTATAACTAAATGTTCACGTATGCAGATGATGTTCTATATATTTTATTCATACTTTTAAAAGGACAAATTTAATAAGAATATATTTTTACTTTGATTCAGATTATTCCACAGTTGTTTCCCCTTGACTTTTTGAATTTGTTCTATAATTCATTTTCCTAAAAATGTAAATTCCCCTTAATTAAAGGGACAGTTCAGTAATTGTCATCAGTGTCTTTACTCTGGTGCACCCACACTGACTTACCCCCGACAGTGTCCTGTGAGCCCAGTTCTGGTCCAAAGTAGTCCCGGCATGTTTCCTGGGGGTAAGTCAGTGTGGGTGCACCAGAGTAAAGACACTGATGACAAACACATTCATCTGAAAAATAATGAACTGTCCCTTTAAGTTCCAGTCACTGTTCCTTTAGCTGGAACATGGTTAGCCAAAATGAAATTAGCTCCATAAGATAAGCCCCCTCAAATGCATATAGTAAAACTTGAGTGCAGATGCGGAATAGAAGGCCAGCTGTGGTTTAGTTTCTCATATTAGCTTCATAAAATGTGTGAACAGGACATTTGGAGCTCAATTGAAAAGGAAGTGGTTTGCGCTTCTTTGTTGAAAAGCTGTGAGAAAAGTCACAGTGTTTGTGGCTATTTTTCACTGTTTATTTTTTCACCACATTGTGAAACTTCACCTCCATTGTGGTAAAATGTACATTTTTCTCGTTTCTGCTTTGAGTGTTCTCTGTAATTCTCTGGGTTTGTTTTTTTTTTTTTGTTTTTTTTTGTCTTTTTTTTTTGTTTTGTTTTTATTAATGTTCCGCTCTAATTTACCCCTAAGTGTTTTTCCCAGAGATTCAAGCATCTGAAGGGTTTACTAATTAGACACACAGTACAAATGATCTTTCACAAGCTCTGTATCTTATCCGGAGTAATTACATGGTGGTACATTATTCCTGGATAATTTCCAGAAAGAAGAAGCTGCTTTGAGTCAAACTCATTTGTTCTCCTTCTTTGGAAAGTGGATAAAAAAAAAATAAAAAAAAAACCTTTAGTGTGTTTCACAGAACAACAGACTTTTTTGCGCTATAATCCACCTTAAACAGTTACCGTATGCTGGGAAATCATTCGCCGATTCTTTAATCCGTCTGATTACGGTGCGTAGATGCTATAGCGAGTGGCTGTTGTTGATATAACGTGCTCTCATTTTGGTCTTAACAGTTGATTTAATTGACGATGACAAGGCAGGATTTGTCAGGCTAGTTAATTTTGGGCGCACTCTTAACCCAGTCGTTGGGCGTAAGCATTCACTGACCTCAAATCAAAATTGTTTGACTGCTGTTTTGGTTTAGCCCCACCCCACCCCATCCTGACCCCGCCCCCCCCCCCCCCCCCCTCCGCCCCTCCACCCCCAACCCGTCCAACATCATCCATTGTCAAAGCGAACTGACACTGACACTTCCCCATCTCCTTGCTTTCAGCTGACAAGGCCCAAGACTGGCTTTTCCGCTCCTATTCTGTGTGATATGTCTCTGGGTCATCTTGTAGCAATGGTGGGTGGGGGGCGGGGAGGTGTGTGTGTGTGGGGGGGGGGGGGGGGGGGGGGGGACGACACACACCACGACTCTGGTTGGTTTCCCCCCTATGTACTCTTGTTTTCTCCCCAGCCAGGCAAGAAAAAGGGAAAAATGAGAAGGGTTTCTTCACCAGGCTGAGGGCCAAGGGGTGCACACTTGGTTGCCCATGACCTTGCCTGTCATAAACCCCCCCCAGGTTCTTAAACAACAGTTTTTTGTGGTAAATAAATAAAATAAATACATAAATAAACACATTTTATAAAAAATAAAACAAATTAAATTAAATTAATAAGTGAAAAAATAAATACAAATATTTAAATCTAAAAATTAATTAATTAATAAAGAAATGAATGGTTTTAAAATAAAAATGTATTAAATAATAAAAAAAGAAAAAAGACCAATAAATAATAAAAAAATAAAGTAAACAAAAAAATTATTAAAAAAAAATTCAATCAAATGAATAAGTAAAAAAATATTTTAAATAAACAAATAAAAAATGTAAAAAGACAAATACATGTAAAAAAAATTATTAAAAAAAATTTTAAATTAAAAAAATTAATGAAAAAATCTGTTCAATTAAATTAGTAAGTAAAAAAATAATATATACAAATGAGTAAAAAAAAATTACAAAAAAGAAAAGAAAACTAATTGCAGGACCTGTGATGTGACTGTTGTCACAGTGCAGCGCTCAGGGGACTGTTGTTCGTTAGATTTATTATTACCTTTTATGACTTTTTATTCAAAAATAAAATTGGAAATTCACCTTATTCACCTGGCGGCCATTTTTACGCTTGAGGGGTACGGAAGTTAAACAGAAGTACAGTCATACCTCAATTTACGAAAGACCCAGCTAACGAATAATTAAAGTAACGAAAAAAAATTTTGTCTTTGAATGCGAAAGAAAATTCAACTTGTGAAACGAAACCCCCAGACGTAAATATGTACATTACTGTACGTAACTACGTAATGTACGAAAATAGGTTAAACTCATCCAGATGGGTGCGGACACGGCACCGTCTCCAGATCGTCTCACTCTGGGACCCATTTTCCAAAGATAGAATTTTTGGGGTACCCATGACACCCATTTTGACGAAAGATTTGACGTCAGATTCAAATGTGTTTCGTGTGGAGTGGGCCTAGCTTTTCCACTCCTATTCTGTGTGATATGTCTCTGGGTCATCTTGTAGCAGTGGTGGGTGGGGTTTTGGGGGGGGGGGGCACACATGACGACTCTGGTTGGTTTCCTCCTTACGTACTCTTGTTTTCTCCCCAGCCAGGCAAGAAAAAGGGAAAAAGGAGAATGGTTTCTTCACCAGGCTGAGGGCCAAGGGGTGCACACTTGGTTGCCCATGACCTTGCCTGTCATATAACCCCCCCCCCCCTCCATGGTTCTTAAACAACAGATTTTTTTGAGCAAACCAATCACAGCCATCTTCCATTTTGATGGTTTCTAACAGACTAACAGGCCCATCTTTGAGTGTATGGCCTCAGGACAAATTAATATTTTAGTCCCTTGGGGGGATCAGTGGGGTGGGGCAGGATTCACCTTCCTGTCAGCGTTTCTACCCCCACGCCGTCCTCGGGCCTTTATTTATTTATTTTCATATCAGCACTCCTCCTCTGTCCTGTCTTGTCCTCTCCCGCAGCATCCACTCTGAATACCTATTTGGAAAAGAATGTGATTGAGAGGTCACGCTATTTGAACCAATCTGATTGGCTGTCAGCTCCAATCTGACCGACATAGCGCCCCTGTTCTCTGTTCCTCGTGGGTACGCTCCGTGGCATTGGCTGGCGTCCGTTGTCAGGCCAACGAAGAGCCCGGGAAGGTGGGAAGAGAAGGGATGGGTGGGGGGTGGGGAGGAGTAGGGGGGGGGGGCAATCTGAGACTGCCACTTTCCCTCAGCGTTAGCATCTCACTTAATGACCAGTTAAGAGGCAGCCTAGCAAATGAGTTGTGACAAGTGCTGCAGAAAAAGGAGTCTTTTTCCCTCATATCTCCCGCCTCTCAATCACCATTTAAAAGGCTTGACGGCCTGACATAATTTGGGCAATAATTATCACTGGGAGTATTCTTTTCAGGCCAGGACAGAAGTCAGATTAGATCTCGTCACAGGGTAATAATGCTGACCAACAATAACTTTGTTGTGCGTGTGTCCTGGTCCTCAGGGAACGGGCAGTCGGCCTCAGCCAACCAGTTCAATCTGGTTCAAGTGAAGCAGGAACCTGCCGACGCCGGGTCTGGGGTTTCCCAAGACTCTACGCAGGAGCACAGCCTGGACCTGAGCAAGAAAGACAACAGGTGAGATAGAGATGGACGGATGTTTATTTATGCTACGGCTGCACCGTGTTAGGAAAAAAACTAATGAAAAAGGACATTATAGGAATAGGAAGATAGAAGAAAAAAATACTATGGAGTCAATAACGTCGTCAATAAGTGTCATCCTTATGTAACTGAAATAATTAAATAAAATTAATAATTATAGGTAAATAAATCCAAAAATTTTTTAAAAGTTTAAATAAATAAATGAATAAAAAATTTTAAAAAGACAAATGAATAAATAAGAAAGACAATAGCAAATAAATTAATAATAAATAAAAATAAATACATAAACTAATTTTAAAAAATAAATAAATCAAATTAAGTTAAATTAAATGAATAAGTAAAAAAAAAAATTCATAAAAAATAAATGAATGCAAAATAAAAATGTAATTAATAAATAAACACATAAAAAAAGTCAAATTAAATTAAATTAATAACTAAAAAAATGTATGTTTAACAATAAAAAATAAATAAATGGATAAAAAATAAAAAGATAAATACATAAAAAATAAATAAATAAATACAAAATAATAATAAATAAATAATAATAGAAAAACATTTAAAACTTAAAACAAATCAGATGAAATTAAATTTATGAGTAAAAAAAAATTTTTTAAAAATCTAACAAAAATAATAGCAGGACCTGCCATGTGACTGTTGTGAACTGTACACATACTTTACTATGTTAATATATTGTTCAGCTCTAGAACAAAAGAACTGACAAATAAATAAATTAATTAATTAATAAATATCCATCTCATTAACATTTAATGTCCAAAAAATGTCCTTAAAGCACCTTAAGGTACTGAAGCACAAAGATAAAAACTATCTATCAATTACATTTATTATCATTACATTCATACACATTAATTAAATCTGTACTTAAGATAATACATATAATTCCATAAAAGCAATATTAGTCTTATATCAATACAACAATAAAACCCTATTAATGTTATATATATGTAAAAATAGTACAAGATTAAAAGTACAGATTAAAAAGTGCAGCACTGAATAAAAAAACTGCAAAAAAAAACTGAATAAAAGATGAAAAAAACCTCCTAATTCTCAGTATGGATGTAAATTCTTAATGCAAATACACTTTAATATTGTATAAATCAACAAGAAAAACAGTTTCCTAGGTTGATATGTGATTCCTTACCACTGTTATATAAATATTCTATTCATATTAATTAAGATACACACCAATTATAGTGTTTTCACCATATTTCTTCATTTTAGTGTAAGAATGTGTGTGTACATAAACCTTCCACACCCCCTCACATACACTAGATCTTATTTCTTCAGAAGACAGCATTTTTCCTCTTCATTATACAGGCACACCTTGTGTGATAAATAGTAATATTTACTGTTCTCATGCAAATCTTGACTAAACATTGTTCATTTTACTTGTTCCAGTAATGAATCAAACGGACACCCTGTACCAGGGAATACATCTCTTTTATCCTCGCTTATGAATAAGGTAAGATCCATCCATCAAACGCCTTTCATCCCAAGACAAATTAGCGGGACACGGAGGGGCCCTGTTTGTTTTTTAATGTTTCACCGCTAATAAGATGAGTTTGTATCATTTAAATTTTCCAGCCATTTTTCATACGGCGTAATTTTCACTGCACCTCTCACAAATTAATATAATGAAGCAGTAGCTGGGTGCCAAGCCAGATATATAGAGATGTTTGTTTTTTGATGAGCTGTTTTCAACTCCACGTCCATTTTTTTCCTCCTCCTTTATACTTTTTCTTCCCCCGCCTTCCTTCCTTCCTTCCTTCGCTCAGCATTTATTTATAGAGTTTGTAAATTATTTGATTAAAAAGTCAGAGGAGGGGGAAAAAAAAAAGAAAAACAGGGAAGCATTGCTGTCATTTTTATATAGATGTTAGCGTCAGGAAACGTAATTGTTAATTTTTTCCTAAAGATTTAAATGGACGTTGTCTTAATCACGCTACGGATAAGGCAGATGGTTTCATCTGCGTAATGATGGAAGAACACATCAACCTGCAGTTTGTGTTGGTCAGAGATGTACTTCTGCTTTAACACACACACACACACACACACACACACACACGCTCGTTTCCATGCCTCATGAGGACCAAGTGTGTAACCAAGTAGACATTAGGTAGTATTTTTTAATAAAATAAAATAAGAAGACCACATTTTCTGTACTATAATGTGTTAAATTTTCTCCAAAAATCACAGTGCACCTTATATATGGATTAATTCTGGTTGTGCTTAGTGAGTGGGAATTGTAAGCTTTTATCGAATAAATTTGAAGTTTTATCTTAGAAATTTGACATTTTATCTCATGAATTTGATTTTTCATCTAATAAATTTGACTTTTTATCTCATAAATGTGACTTTTTATCTTTTAAATTTCAGGTTTTTATTTTTTATTCACTCATTTGTATTTATTTCTTTATTTCTTTGTATTTATTTCTTTGTATTTCATCTGATTTGTTTGTATTTGACATTTTATCTCATGAATTTGATTTTTTATCTAATAAATGTGACTTTTTATCCTTTAAATTTCAGGTTTTTATTTTTCATTCACTCATTTGTATTTATTTCTTTGTATTGTTTTTTTATTTTAGTGTTATTTATTTATTATTATTTTTAAATATTATTATTTAGTTTTATTTAGTTTTAGTATTATTTATTTGTTTTTAATTTAAATAATTAAAAAAACCTATTTATAACTATTATTTTTATTTATTTATTTACCTTATTTTTTTTAAATTATTGTCATTGTATTTATTCATAAATTTTTACTTTTTAATTAAACAAATAATTAAATAGAATTTTTTTATGATAATTATTTGTATTTATTTTAAAAACTAAAATAGACCTCACTTCCCAATGGCTACTTGATTACAAACATGGTCCTCATGCCACATGTAAACGAGTGTGTGTGTGTGTGTGTGTGTGTGTGTGTGTGTGTGTTGACCATATGCACTGTCCCAGCGTACAGATGCTCATCTCTACCCCAGCGGCTGGTGCTTTATCTGCTGGTGTGTTTTGTAGATGTCACAGGTGAACCCTGCCCTCTTCAACGCCATGCATCTGAAAACAGAGCTGGAGGCGGGCCAGGGCGGCGACAGCTCGGAGGCAGCGCGTTATCTGAACCGAGTACTGAAGAGGCCTCTGCAAGACAAACCCACTGAGATCTGGAAAACATACCTGCGCAGGTACGAAACCCATGTAGACTGACTCCTGGAGTGAACCGAAAAGTCACTTTGGTCAAAGGTCAAAGGTCAAAGTCGAATGTTTCTGCCAGTGAAGACCACCGCTGGGTTTATGGGAAATAAATACAATAAAAAAGTTAAAAGTTGACAAGAAATATGAAATTATATCCATTATGTTATTGTACAATTTTTATTAACAATATTTACACCAATCGCTAATGAAATATACACACTGAAATACACCCTATTCACTGTTAATAATGAATAAATAAATAGATAATATATATTTACCTATTTTCCAGACTATAAGGTGCACTTAAAAGACTTTAATTTTTTCAAAAAACACAGTGCACCTTATATATGGAGTAGAATTTTCGCTTTTTTGACTTTTTATCTAATAATTTTCACTTTTTATCCAATAATTTTCACTTTTTATCAAATAATTTTCACTTTTTATCCAATAAATGTGATTTTTTTATATCATAATTTTCACTTTTTTCTCATAATTTCCACTTTTTATCTAATGTTTTTGACTTTTTACCTCATGATTTTGATTTCACTTAATACGCCTTATAGTGCAGAAAATACATTATATATAAATAAATATCAATGACAAAATCCACAAAATGGGATAAATATTTGCCATATTGAGGCTTGATTATGGTTGATGTAATAGGAAACATGTCCAGGAAGTGTAACGGCTACATGGGTTATATACAGAAGGTCACAGAACTTTCAGATTGGTACCAAACGATGTGGAATGAAGATTTATACAATTCTTATAATTGGTGTTATCACTTACGTCAAAAAGGTCAAAGGTGACATGTCGGAAAATTAACACTGTGTGTGTGTCAAACATCGACATATCACGCTATAACTTAATCAATACTGAATATACTATCATAATATTACACACACTGACGCATATATACATATAATCAAATTATCAATATTGCAAAAGGTCAAAGGTCAAGGTCACATTTAGCAGAATGGTCAAAATCACATTATTGGCTCTAATTCAATTACGGGTTGTCATAGAAACTTGAGATTGGCACAAAATAGGGGCAAGATTCCAGTCTCCATGATTATAAAGGAGCAGGATCAAGAAAACTTGTAACACCTGCCTCTTTCTTACATGTGCTCCGTCAGACAGTCACCATGGCAACCATTACAGCGAAAAAACTAACTTGTCAGTGTGAAAATAAAGTGAAATTATACAATAACATACAAGTCGCACCCGCTGCGTTCTATGTTTATTTACTGTGGAATTAGATTTTCAACAGGATGGTGACGGTGTTTGTGTCTTTGCTCAGGTTCGACACAGATGATTTCTGCGAGGCTCAGTGCGACTTCCTTCAGAAAGTGCACTTTCACTGCGTGGTGGAGGACTGTGGAGCACTCTTCAGCACCGTGGATGGGGCCATAAAACATGCTAAGTGAGTGTCACGCCAAGTCATGACCAGGAAATATACCCCTACATTTTAGATTTCAGATTTATTGAATAACATAAAAAAAACGAGATTCCATTTTGTTTTCCAGCTTTCACCTCCGAGCCACTTTGAAAGTGAAGTCGGAGCCTGTGTTAACTGAGGGAAAGGACTCCGCTGAGGGAGGCGGAGCCCAGCCCGCCGCTCCCGTCTCTATGGCGAACAATCCTTCCATGGACATGGCGCACCTCACCTCCTCCGGCGGCTATAGCTCGCCCCCTCCCTCTCTTTTGGCCTGGAAGCAGCTGACCGGCAACATCCCCCAGATGCCGGCGTCCATGCCCAACCTGCCGGCCAGTTCCCCTCTGGCCACCACGTCTCTGGAGAACGCAAAGCCACAAGTCAAACCTGGTTTCCTGCAGTTCCAGGAAAAGTATGACAATTTCTATTTTCCTTTCATATTATAAATTGCATTAGAATAAGTTTTAATCTAATGTAGAAAAGATCAACCAGGGACAGGAGTTAAGAATGAACTCAAACTTTAGTTCAGGACCCTCAAAGTCATGTTCTTCATTTTCCACATTCACTCTGATTTAATTTCCAATAAACCAGTAAAATGAAAAGATAATACCATATTTTCCAGACTATAAGGCGCACTTAAAATACTTTAATTTTCTCCAAAATCCACAGTATATATGGATTACTTCTGGTATGCTTAGTGACTTGGAATTTTGACTTTTTATCTCATGATTTGGACTTTTTATGTCATAAATTGGACTTTTTGTCTCATAAATTGGACGTTTTATCTCATATATTGGACTTTTTATCTCATAAATTCGACTTTTTATCTTAGAATGTTGACATTTATCTCATGATTTGGACTTTTATTTGATAATGTTTGCTATTTATCTCATAAATTAGACTTTGTATGTCATATATTGGACTTTTTGTCTCATAAATTGGACGTTTTATCTCATATATTGGACTTTTTATCTCATAAATTCGACTTTTTATCTTAGAATGTTGACATTTTATCTCATGATTTGGACTTTTATCTGATAATGTTTGCTATTTATCTCATAAATTAGACTTTGTATGTCATATATTGGACTTTTTATCTCATAAATTGGACTTTTTACCTCATCATTTTGACATTTTACCTCATGATTTGGACTTTTTATCTGATAATGTTCACTTTTTATCTCATAATTTAGGCTTTTTATCACATAAATTTGACTTTTTATCTCATAAATTGGACTTTTTATCTCATTATTTTGACATTTTATCTGATAATGTTCACTTTTTATCTCATAATTTTGTTTTTTAACACATAAAGTTGACTTTTTATCTCATAATTTAAACTTTTCAATCTCATAATTTTGATGTTTTATCTCACTATTTGGACTTCACTTCAGCCTTATAATCCAAAGCTCCAGGTCTCCTTTAAAGACATTGTTAGATGATGAGTTGCTACATAGCTGAGCTAATAATGTACAAAGTTTGACATTATGACATTATGCTATTACATGATGAACTTTTATTACATTATGAGTGTGTTTTTACGTTGGGAGTTGCTACAACCCTGTTTATGACATGACAGAAGGTTGTAGTTGGTGTAACACTGTGGTCTGTTTGTGTGTCTGCAGTGATCCCTGTCTGGCTACTGACTGTAAATACTCAAATAAGTTCCACTTCCACTGCTTGTTTGGGAATTGCAAGTACGTATGCAAGACTTCTGGCAAGGCCGAGTCCCACTGTTTGGACCACATCAACCCCAACAACAACCTGGTCAACGTCCGTGACCAGTTTTCCTACTACTCTCTCCAGTGTCTCTGCCCCAACCAGGTGAGTCAGACTTTAAATCCAGGAGCTGAATCACCTACTGTCATCTCCCAGAGGTTTCTAAGGATGAAGTATGCCATCTATTAGACCAGTATTTGAGCTTATTTGACTCAAGGCTTTCACAAGCGTTGCTCCCCGTCTTCCATCTCTGCTGAAAAAGACAGTCGACTCACCCCAGTAATGCCTGTTTATATGTCAATGATGTCATTTTGACTGCCGCATTCTCCTCTCAGAAAAGGCCAATTTAGCTGATATTACCCAATAAATCATTGTCACTTGCACAGTAAACAAGGCTGTCTGGAATAGGGCAAAAATCAGGGGAATGCTTGGCAAATGAAACCTAAATGGCAGCCCCTGCCTGCTCTCATGAGCTCGTATTTGGAAAACCGTTTAAATGAATTCATTAATGTGTCGAAAATCACCCCCTCACAAAAGTCCTCCTCCTCCTCCTCCTCCTGCTTCTTCTCTTCCTCCTCCCCTTAGCCTCCATCTCCTGAACAGAGCAGATCTTATTTGGCCCGGTCCTTTGGGTCTGTGGGCCTCACAGACAGATGGTGGTGTACAGACATGTTAGATTATAAAGGAGGGGGGTCTTTGAGGACAGTCTGCCAAAAAAAAAAAAAAAAAAGTCAGATGATGATTCACAGAGATGTTCCGGTTCAGTTGACCAAAAAGGAAAGGATTTTTGAGGTGTCCGAACTAGGGATGTTAACCGTTTGACCGATGGTTGACCGCATTAATGGTGTTCAGTCATAAATTTCTGTCGTCGTTAATAAAAAAAAAAAAACTAAAAAAAAACAGCCTGCATCAGTCATTCCACTGCACAAACTCTTCTGTGTTATAGTATAAACCAGGGGTGTCAAACATGCAGCCTGGGGGCCAAATCCAGCCCCCAAATGGGTCTAATCCGGTCCACGGGATAACTTTATGAAATACAAAAATAACAGTGAATATAGTGATAATTTAATTTCAGGTTCCACATACGGATCAAAATGGGTCAGATCAGTAAAATCCTATCATAATAATAACCTATAAATACTCACAACTCCACATTTTTGGAGAATTTTCATGTCATTTTACTGTTTTTACAATAAAACAAATTATTATTTCACAAAAAACATGAATAACCTGAACAAATATGAACATTTTAAAATGTCTGAAGTGTAAGTTTAACAATGTTCTTCCTGTTATTAAATGTTTTGTGTATTTGTAGATCCACTAATAAATAATCTGTACATTGTAATTGACGTGTAAATATTAACTTGAGACATAATCTTGTTAAAATTACATTTAGTTTTCTGAAGAATTGTTGTTTTTTTTTTCATATTATTCACATTGTTTTAAAGGACAGTTGGTAGACGTGAACATTTTCAACACATAATTCAACTTTTTTTTTTTTAGAGTTGACATTATTTATATATTATATTATTATTTTAGTGATTCGGCCCAATTTAGATCAAATTTGGTTTAATGTGACCATGAACTAAAATGGGTTTGACACCCTTGGTATAGATTATAAAGAGGAAGCTTTGTGATCTCTCCATAGAATATCTTTAATAAAAGTGATGAATTTGAACATTAAAAATACAAGACGCAATTTATTAATAATAAACTCAGAGCTCAGTTAATTTATGTTGTACGATCATTTCACACCAGTTTAGAACGTTTACTCAAAACCTAAACAAAACACAAAGCAGACGTGAGGTAATAGAACTTCTAGAGCTAGCAGCTGGAGACTGGGACAGCAAGTTGTCACCATGACAACGGTGGATGAGTTGTGTTATCCATCTGACAGACCTACTTGAAATGACATGATAGGTGAGCTACGGCAAAAAGAGTTTGTGCAGAAGTGACGCAGGCTGGTGGACATCGATAAGGTTTTTTTACACTATATATATATATATATATATATATATATATATATATATATATATATATATATATATATATATACATATGACCCTCCATCATTAAACCAGTGGTTCAGTCTCATTACAGTGTTTCTAGCTTTAGCCTCAAATACGTTATATGGGTCAAAATGATCGAATTTGAAGTTTATGCATAAAATCCCAGTAAAATGTCTCCTGAATACTTCTAACTATGAGTTTTGGTTAAAATCCTACCGTAAGTTCTTCAAATCATGTCTTTTAGGAAGAACAACAACTGACCCTGACAGTAATTAAGTCTAAAACAAAGAAAAATTGGCTCAAAACACGACTTTCCTTCGCGTTTACGTTCGGTATTTCCCCGTCATGTTTGGTACCGTTGGAAAGATGGGGATTCCCTCTAGACAACCCTGAAATAGGAATCTATATAATTATATATTTGAACCAATGAGAGGCCTCAGAACAAATTCTTCTCCAGTAAACTAAATCCCTTGTTGCTATGGTGATGTTGAAAAACAGCCTCTGATTGGTTGAATTTTTCATAAGCTTTCAGATAAATATAAAACCTTAATTTCTGAAATTTGACCCAAGTGACTGGTTTTGTGCTGCAGGGTCTTATACTTAGCAGCATAATGTCCTGTAACATCGAATGACAGACAGGGGTAAACGCTGCAAACGCAAGAAAGATGCAACAACCAAAAACACAAACACAAACCAAATGCAACACAAGTGAAGCTGCAAGAGAAAAATGCTGCAAATGCCAAAACACACAAACTCCCGAAACAACGACAAGAGACAAACGCTGCAAATTCACTCCCCAACATTGTGTCTTTGAACAACAGATGTCAAATCATATGAATCAACTTCTGTGGTTTTTAAAAAAAATCACCACATTTGACTCATGAAATTGTAAATGATGTGTCTCGTCCGCAGCACTGTGAGTTCAGAATGAGAGGCCACTATCACTGTCTGAGGCCTGGATGCTTCTTCGTCACCAACATCACCACCAAACTGCCGTGGCATGTCAAGAAACACGAGAAAGCAGAGCGCCGCGCCGCCAACGGCTTCAAATACTTCACCAAGAGAGAAGAGTGTGGAAGGCTGGGTAAGTGTAATCTACTGTTGGAATCTAATATCAAACTAAGGGGGCCCCTAAACACTATTTTGCCCAGGGCCCCCACAAATGTAGAAACGGCCCTGCTTCTTTTTTTTTTTTTTTTTTGCTTTCTCTTCTACCTTTTTTTTTTCCCCCTCTTGTATCTGGCATCACACAGACATTTATATCTTACGGAAGGCTTTGATAATAGTTTGCCGGGGAGAGATATGTGGATTAAAGGTGTCAAATTTAAAAAGATGTGGATTGATTTTGGTGTCTGTTGAAAGAGGATATCCTGTGTGTTTACAAAGGGAGACAGACCAGTGTTGGCAAACACAGTGCGGTGCGACCAGAGCGCTTCAAGAGGCACGAAGCAAGTCGGCCTCATAGCTTCTGCCGCTGTGTTTTGCATATTCACAATGGCACCTCAAGTCCCAAAGGTAGTCTCGCCTGTACTATATGAGCAATAATGTCAAAGGGGGCAATCACATCCAGCTTGTTTTTCTTCTTCTTCCTTTTGCCCCTGTCAGAAATGAGCAATTAGGTTTGTGTTTGTTAATTATCCAGCTTGTCTGGTTTAGCCTGTTTGTGTTTTCCGAAAGCTGCGCCTCACAGCCGCCGCCGCCGCTGCTGCTGCTGCTGCTGCTGCCATCGCACAGAAATGAATTAAAAGTGATCTGTTTTTTTGTTTTTTCAGGCGGTTACACAAGCTTTTCAGATCGTAGAAACAAAGCAAACAAAAACAGGCCCTAAACAGCTGTTTTTTGTCCCCAGCCTGATCTGCCAACTGTATTGTTTGGGCTTGGGTGAAAAACAGAAAGGATTACCATCGCTAGCACTCCAGTCATAAAGAATTGATGGGTTGCCAGTCAGTATCCATGGCAGCAACATTAAACTGAACACCGCTGATGATGTTACCTGGTTTCTGTCTCACAAAAGGCCCCTTCATGTCACGGGAGAGGGTGGGTGGGTGGGGGGTGGGGGTGGGGGGGGTTTACTGTTATTTGCTCAACATTTTAAAGAATTGTGTGTGCAAAAAAACAAAAGCTACTTTAAAAGCAATGTTAAATAAATTTAGCTTAGCCGCGAGCAAATCCACTGTGCTACCGTAGTAGTCTAGTTACGCTCCATTCAACTTTTGGCTAAATTTCCCTGAAACTGGCCGACCAATCACAGTGAAGTATAGAGCGTAACAGAGAGCGGGTGTAACAAACTGATACTGCAACGATTGGGAACAATTAACTTTGTGTTTGTTAATTATGTCTTGTCTGGTTCAGCCTGTGTTTTCCGAAAGCTGCTCCTCACAGCCGCCGCCACCGCCGCCATCGCCATTTACACGAGATCGATTGCGGCTAAATACGATAGCATATTTTATCAGAAGTGCCTTTCATTTACACGAAGCCGACGCTGTCAGGGTGTGAATACGTACAAATCTGAAGACTGCTTCCAGAGTGGGGCATATCTGAAGATGCCCCGGGTCACGTCTGCGTCTAAACGGCATGAAACGCACATGTTAACGTGTTAGCGTGCGTCTTTACGTCACATACACTTTCACGTTACATTCATAGGCTGAGCAGGTAAAGCAACAAACATGTGGGACAACCTGGATCCCACAGATTTTCCAGCTGCACTTGCATTAGCATTAGCACTAGCATTAGCACTAGCATTAGCACTAGCATTAGCACTAGCAGCTCTAGCAAATATACCGGAGACGTTTCAGTTATTATTACACATATACCATAGTTGAACAGAGACGGGTGGACAATTACATACGTCAAAAACAAAAAAAGGACATGTGGGCGGGTCTATCACTGTACCATCTAGCGGCCTGGCAGGAATATCCAATTGTATTTCGCCTACTGTTGCGTCTTTGTATAAACAAGGATTTCCTACTGAATACGCTCGTCTAAACGCGGATGAAAAATCGAAGACGAGACACCACTTTTGCGTCTTCTTCTGTTTTCATCGTCTCCGTATAAATGTAGCGTAAAAGTGATCTGTTTTTGTTTGTTTGTTTGTTTTCAGGCGGTTACACAAGCCTTTCAGATCGCAGAAACAAAGCAAACAAAAACAGGCCCTAAACAGCTGTTTTTTGTCCCCAGCCTGATCTGCCAACTGTATTGTTTGGGCTTGGGTGAAAAACAGAAAGGATTACCATCGCTAGCACTCCAGTCATAAAGAATTGATGGGTTGCCAGTCAGTATCCATGGCAGCAACATTAAACTGAACACCGCTGATGATGTTACCTGGTTTGTGTCTCACAAAAGGCCCCTTCATGTCACGGGAGAGGGTGAGGGGGTGGAGGGTGGTGGGGGGTGTAGGGTGGGGTGGGGGTTGCTGTTATTTGCTCAACTTGCCGCGTTTTAAAACATTGTGTGCGCAAAAAAAAAAAAAAAAAAAAAGCTATTTGATGACACAGAGGTGTTGTTGCTCTTAAACTGGGTGCCATGGTTACTGACATGCTAGCACCTGCCCAGCATGTTAGTCTTTCAATTATTTCTGCCTGCTTTTATATAATGGTATTTGATTAACAGGCACAAAATGGAACATTCATTTAATTTGAAATCATAAAGCAATTAGAGCCGGACCGCTTAAAACACCAGAAAAGAACAGAAGAATTACGAAGCAGACGGCGGTGCGTCGGAGAACAAAAGGAAAAATGACAATGGAGATACTTTGAAAAATGAATTTAATATGGTAATAATTGTATATTTACTTTGGTTTGCAGGGGTGTGTGCATTATTGGCCCACAGAAAATGAGAATTTATTTATGTAAATTCCTAATTGAATAAAGCATGTCAGTGTAATAAAAGAGCTCCACAGGTTTAGTGCACAGAAGCCTTGACTTGCACAGTGTGACACCAGAGTGATCTAATATTCCTCCTACATGTACACTCAACACAAACACTTTGAAACCCAATCCCTCTTCTGTCACAGGCTATATCATGGAGCTTCAAAAACACACCTAAAGTACTAAACGCTGTAGTTGATTCACTCATAATTAATGAGAGACCAATATTACCAATACTGTCGTACAAAGTAAAAAGGCAGGAAGTGCACAGACGCCAAAGAGAGAGAAAAATGACCTTAAAGTTAAAGGCTTGTTTTTATTAGACATAAGGCAGTTATTGTTACTGTATATTAACTGGTTCTACAAAAAACACAGTGTGACTGATATATGGATTAATTCTGGTAGTTTTTAGTGACTGGGAATTTACTTTATCTCATAATTTTGACTTTTTATCTGATTATTTTTGACATTTTATCTCATGATATTGACTTTGTATCTCATAATTTAGATTTTTTATCTCAGAATTTTGACTTTTTATCTCATGATTTAGATTTTTTATCTCATAATTTTTACATTTTATCTCATAATTTTGACTTTTTATCTCATAATTTTGACATTTTATCTCATGATATTGACATTTTATGTCATAGTTTTTACTTTTTATCTCATAATTTTGACTTTTTATCTCATAATTTTGACTTTAATTAATGCACCTCATATATGAAAAACCTTCATAAAACCATTCAATGACAGCTCACCTTATAGTGCAGAAAATGCAGTAATTCCATAATGTGTTTCAGTCTAACACAGTAATTAATTGACTGTAAACTATTGGGTCAGGGTCCTAAATGGACATTGGTCAGAACACAGTAATGGTCTTTTTTTATTGTGATTTTTGTAGTGTGACCAACAAAGGGTAATAAATAAAAGTCTGTTGTCCATTTATATAATTTATAATTTACTTTTCTTAAAATCTCGTCTCATCTCGTGAGCTGAGTGTCTCGTCACACCCCTAATAATTTCTGAAATTGGACCCGAGTGACTGGTTCTGTGCTGGAGGGTCACCTATGGGTGGATGTGTAGTCATAACGCAGGCGCATTCATAACATTTATTTAAGTGTCAGATGTTGGGTAATAAACCTCAGATGAATTCTACATGTTTTTTTGTCTTCTTCACAGGTTGTAAGTATAACCAGGTCAACAGCCACTTCCACTGCATCCGTGAAGGTTGCCAGTTCTCCTTCCTACTCAAGCACCAGATGACCTCACATGCACGAAAACACATGAGGCGGATGCTGGGAAAGAACTTCGACAGAGTTCCGTCCCAGGTACGAAGACAAAAAAAAGCGTCTCATATGACACATGCCGTTCTGAAAAGAATAATTACTGCAGGCAAAAATACAGCGTCACTGAAGGATGACAAGTGTTGAATAGTTCAGAGAATGTTCTAGAAAGGCTCACACACCCTCTTTTATTGATGTTTTTAGACAAAGACTTTGTATTCTATCAAAATAACAGCTATTTTAAGTCTTACAGGTTCATTGAAGATAGAACAGAAACATTAAAGGAAATGTACGTGAACAGTGACTAAGTCTTTTTACAGTATTTTCTTTTAGATTATAAGGTGAACTTTAAAAGACTGGAGTTTTCTTCAAAAAACACAGTGTGCCTCATATATGGATTCATTCTGGTTATGCTGAGTGACTGGGAATTTTCACTTTTTATCTCATAATTTTACTGTTTTTTTCTCATAATTGTAACTTTTTATCTCATAAATATGTCTTTTTATCTCATAATTGAATTTTTTTCTCATTATTTTCACTTTTCATCTCATTATTTTCACCTTTCATCTCATTATTTTCACCTTTCATCTCATTATTTTCACTTTTCATCTCATTATTTTCACTTTTTATCGCCTAATGTGTCTTTTTATCTCATAATTTAGGCTTATTTTATTCGTTTCATGTTACTCACATTGTTTCAAAGGATAGTTTGTCAATGTAAACATTTTCATTATTTAATTTTACTTTTTTCTACTCTAAAATATAAAGTAATATTAGTAGTTATTTCACTGCTTGGTCTTCACTTCAGATCATATTTAGCTAAATGTGGCCCCAGAACTAAAACCACCCATCCTGATATACTGAAGTCATTTATTTTCATTAGCAAAAATATTAAAAATGATTAAAACAGAGAAGAACTGCAGTGTTTTGTCCATTTATTAACATTTATCTGACACGGTGGAACCATGTTTAGTCAGTTTTCAGTTTAATTAGTGCATTTCTTGTGCTCTGAGTCACAATCATAGAAGAAATTAATGAGTGAATTTATTGTTGTGAAAAGTCATTCGCTGTCACACCAGTCCATGATGAATCACTCAAAACGTTCTTATGAAACTTCATTTGCGACGTTAACCTCATTTAAACATGTGGATTTTCTAGTTCTCTTTGTTCATTTTGTCTTCTTCTATATAATACCTGAAGTATTTATTGTTTTCCAGACGTTTTGATGCGTTGACAAATGTTGGTAGTTTGCCAAGAGCCAACACCTGCAGGTTTTTATTTTTCTAACAAGTTTGTTTTAAACACTTTTATACGACAGAGTATTAGGGCCACATGTGAAGAAGATGGGAGAGATTAATGTCGAAATGTCAACTTTAATCTGAAAATGTTGAGAATAAAGTAGAAATCAAATGTTGACTTTAAGAGAAAGCAACTGTTCTGTAGCTGGAGGGTCCGTGTGTCCTTAGACTGTAGACTTTTATTGTTAAAGCCTGTTGATATCTCATCATTTTGACTTTTTATCTCATCATTTGGACTTTTTATCTCATCATTTTGACTTTTTATCTCATCATTTGGACTTTTTATCTCATCATTTTGACTTTTTATCTCATCATTTTGACTTTTTATCTCATCATTTTTACTTTTTCTCACATAATTGTGACTTTTTATCTTAGAATTTTTACTTTTTATTTCATATTTTGACTTTTTCTCTCATCATTAGCTCATCCGGTCAAAGTCACAATGAGCTATTGCCATTGCGCTTCGTCTGTCATCCGTCATCGTCCACACTTCACTAAATTCACTTCTCCTCCCTCAATTCAATTCTGATTTTATGATCTATTAAATGACTCCCATTTCTTCGTAGCAAGACATCACAGCTGTGAGGATGAGCACAGGGACATTGGCACTATCTTTTTGACTTTTTATCTTGTAATTATTACTTTATATCTCAGAATTTTGCCTTTTTTCTTGTAATTTTGACTTTTATCTAATGATTTTGACTTTTTATCTCATGACTTGAGACTTCACTTAGTTTTTATATAAGGTGTACTGTCACAGAATAGTTTATTTTTTTACGTTTTTTCATATGTAAAAATTAAGTAAAGTCAAAGTCATGAGATACAACGTCACAATTATTAGATAAAAAGTCTAAATTATAAGATAAAAAGTTAAAATTACAAGAAAAATGGCAAAATCCTGAGATAAAAAGTAATAATTACAAAATAAAAACATAAAAAAATAAACTATTCTGTGACAGTGCACCTTATAGTGTAGAAAATAGCAAATCAACGTAACCAATCAATACCTGTTTTTCTTTGTTTTGAAGGCTTTTACAATCTTTCCCTTTTTTCTTTTTTCTTTTCTTTTTTCCCCAGGTGTTGCCTCTGGGTCACAGAGCAGATGAAATGCAGAACACCCCGGGCATGGTGTCAGGACCGGTTCCATCCCAACCCGGTGTCACCTCCAACTACTCCAACACTGTTATGGATGAGACTGACGATTATATGGACTACATGGGCGGAGACGGGAGTCCTCTGGGCCTGTCCTCTGAGTCGTCCACCCAGGACCGCAGCTGCACCAGCACACCTGTGGGACACGACGGCTCCCCAGCAGGTGAGCGCGCTCAGACACAACCCAGCAGCAGCAGCAGCAGCAGCAGCAGCAGCAGCAGCAGCAGCAGCAGCAGCAGCAGCAGCGCAGGTGTAGATGACAGCAGCACAATCCCTGGATCATTCGTTCAGTTGTTTTTCAAAATAAAACTAAAAATAAAACATTATTTGTTTCTAAAACCCAAATGAAAAAAATGTGTAATGATGTGGTTTTTCAGTTTTCCTTTTTATGTTTAAATTAATAATAGAAAAACATTAATAATTTTTTATTTTTATCCAATTTTGACCTGAAGGAACTTGAGTAAACGGGAAATTAATCTTAACAAGCAGAAGAAACATTTTTATCTCATAAGTTTTTACTTTTTATCTGATAATTTTGACTTTTTATTGGATAATTTAGATTTTTTTTGTCATGATTTTGACATTTTGTCTGATAATTTTGACTTTTTAGCTCATAATTGTCACTTTTTAATATGATAATTTTCACTTTTTACTTGATAATTTTGACTTTTTATGTCACAATTTGGACTTTTCATCTGGTAATTTTGACTTATCTCATGATTTTGACTTGCACATTGAATGCATTATCCATTTTTATTTCCATTATTCAGTTAAAACACAAAAAGAAAAACTGCATCGTTATCCACTTTTTTTTCCATTTTGGTTTTGGAAACAAATAATAAAGAAACGACTTGTTGTTGTTTCATTGTCTTATATTTTGTTTTATTTTGAAAAAACGCATGAACGAATGATACACGGATTCATCACATCTGAGCGTCTACTTCACCTCATGTTTTTCTATTTTTGGATGTGATTCAGTAGCGTAATGACACATCAGTCACAGTACTGGGATACTAAATGAGGATGATGATGATGATGATGATGATGATGATGACAAGGCTGTGTTGTTATATTGTGACTGGTAGACAAGATCCTTTGTAGTTTTTTGTCCTGGTCATCCTCATAAAACATCCATTTTGTACATCAGTGGTTTGAGTTATTGCAGTGTATGTAGCTTATTACATTTTCCTTTGGCCAGAGATCATCCCTGTGGCTTTATGTCTACTTTAGCAGTTTGACTGGGTGGAATTGTGGGTAAAAAGGGGAGGAGGAAAAAAAATTTAAAAAAATAAAAGAACAGCCTCCTTTTTTTTTTTTCCTCAAACTTGCTGATATAAATGATCTTCTGCTTTTATTTCCAAAATCTGAGCTTCTTTGCCTGTGATTTTTCCACATTTTTTTTCCACGTGTTGCCAGTTTGATCTATTATCTACTGCTCTCATCATTGTTGTTGTTGTTTTGGCTGGTGTTTGGGTATGGAGGGGTTGTTGGGACAAAAACAAAGTGTATTAACAGGAAAATAACATGTGAATATTCAGGATATTCGTGTGTCGGTGGTTGGAGTTGAACATAAAATGATTATTATAATATATTATAACTGTAAAATGAGTCCATTTGTTCTGATGTTTTTGATATTTGTCACAATATGAGAAGAAAAGTTACCACATAAAAATGATTATTTCTTAGTTTGTTAGTTTATTTTTCTTCTCAAATGGAAGAAAGTGGTAAAAAAAAAAAAAAAAAAAAAAAAAAAAACGTTATCACGTCATAGGTGTAATACAGTTTTTTTTTTTTGTTTTTTTTTAACCATGGATAGGGTTAAAGGTCAGAGGTCTGGGTCAGTTTTAGTTAGGGCTAGGGGTCAGAGGTCAGTTTTTCTTATGGATAGAGTTAGGGTCAAGGGTACATGAATATACTGAATATTATAATTATTATAACATTACTTTCCTGTGAATACGCTTCATTTTGTCCCAAAAATGTCTCCATATTTGGGTAACTTGTCTTGAATGGGCCTCATTTTGTATCATTCTCTTATCTTTTATCTTTCCCTTTTTTACCTCCCATCCCTGTGTGTGTGTGTGTGTGTGTGTGTGTGTGTGTGTGTGTGTGTGTGTGGGTTTGTCCCTCTCGTCCCTTTTGTCCATCTCTTCCCTCTTGTCCCTCTCGTCCCTTTTGTCCCTCTCGTCCCTTTTGTCCCTCTCGTCCCTTTTGTCCCTCTCGTCCCTTTTGTCCCTCTCGTCCCTCTTGTCCATCTCTTCCCTCTCGTCCCTCTTGTCCATCTCTTCCCTCTCGTCCCTCTTGTCCATCTCTTCCCTCTCGTCCCTCTTGTCCCTCTCGTCCCTCTCGTCCCTCTTGTCCCTCTCGTCCCTCTCGTCCCTTTTGTCCATCTCTTCCCTCTTGTCCCTCTCGTCCCTTTTGTCCCTCTCGTCCCTTTTGTCCCTCTCGTCCCTCTTGTCCCTCTCGTCCCTTTTGTCCCTCTCGTCCCTCTTGTCCATCTCTTCCCTGTCGTCCCTCTCGTTCCTCTCGTTCCTCTTGTCCCTCTCGTCCCTCTCGTCCCTCTTGTCCCTCTCGTCCCTCTCGTCCCTCTCGTCCCTCTCGTCCCTCTTGTCCCTCTTGTCTATCTCTTCCCTCTCGTCCCTCTTGTCCCTCTTGTCTGTCCCTTCACCCTCCTCTCTGGTCAACCTGTCTCTCCAGGACAAGGCTTCCCCGCCACCACTTCTGCTCCCACCACCCCTGCTGACACTAGCGCTACCCAACACGCACCCCCTTCTTCCTCTCCCCCCCCTCCTCCTCCTCCTCCTCCTCCTCCTGCTCCTCAGCCTGGCCTCCAGTCCCAGGCCCCATCCCTCCCTCCCGCCCTCCTCCGCCCTCCTCTTCCCTCACTCCCATACCTCCTCTCTCCATCCTGTCTGTCATACTCTCTGCTCAGCGCCTCTCTGGGAGCCACTCGGAGTGTTGTCATGCCAACCAACACACCAGCTTTCAGCCCCATCATTGCCACTCCGTCTCCAGTTAAAAATGACGTCCCTATAGTGCAGGATGCTGCAGGTACTTATCCCCGGCGCAAACCAACACTGCAGCTGTCAGTCTCAATTGAGTCCTGTGTGTGATCCAGCTTTTTTCTCTGCAGGATTGTGGGTTTTTTGTGTTTTTTTTTTTCCAAAAGATGAGAAAAATCAAAGAGCATGCCAAAACAAAACATTTTAATAAAGATGATGACAAGTGCATGCTTTACTGAGTAGGTACTGTCACAAAATGTAGAATTAACTCACTGACATCTGTAGCTTAAAGGGGTTTTGAACCCCCAACCCAGGCTCCTACCCAGCACTCCCCGCCCCCCGCGACTCTAGCCAATCACAGCACTGGAGGTAGATTTTTCAATTTTTCCCGATGACTCAGTGAGTCGTCTGTACATTGATAAAGTTATTTATCTGTAACCTGTGGAATGTTATGAACTGTGTGTAACTGTGAATACTGCAGTTGTCATATAGGCTATGTATGGTTACCTGCTAATGCTAAGGAGGTAGGCTATGTAGGTTTACTGAATAGGCAGCTATGCTAATGAGCTAATTAGCTCATTGGCCTTTTTTTCAACGTTTTCCCTTTTTTTGCCCTTCTTTTTTTCAATGGGTTTTTTTTGCCCTTTTTTCAAAATGTTCTCTTTTTTGTCCTTTGTTTTGTTTTCATTTTTTCTTCTTTTTGCCCTGCTTGTTTACATATTTTTCTCATTTTTGCTCTTCTTTTTCTATTTTTTTCTCTTTGAAATGCTGTAAACTGTGAGCAACTTTGAATATTGCAATTGTCATATAGGCTATGTATGGTTACCTAAATATGCTAATGCTAATGAGCTAGGGTATGTATGGTTACCTGAAAAAGCAACGAGAAAAACTATTTAAAAAGAAGGGAAAAAATCCCAAAAAAATGAAAAAAGGGGGGCAAAAATAGGGGGAAAATAAGAGCATTGGGTTAATTAGCTCATTAGCATAGTTGCTTATTCAGGTAACCATACATACCCTAGCTCATTAGCATTAGCATAAGTAGGTAACCATACATAGCCTATATGACAACTGCAGTATTCAGTTACACAACATTCCACAGGTTACAGATAAATAACTTTATCAAGGTACAGACGACTCATCTTGGCTCAACTGTACAATTGTCGAGTCCTCCTCAGGGAAAAATACAAAAGCTACCTCAAGTGCTGTGATTGGCTAGAACAGCTGTGGGTGGGGAGTGCCTTCCAGGCACAGCTGCCTTGGAGGCGTGGTTGGGGGTTCGAACCCCAATTAAGGACAGTTGTACCAAGATTTACAGGCATGTTAAAACAGGGGTTTTCAAATGGTGGGACAGTGACCCCTCCCCTAAAAGAACTCAGGAGAAGCCACGCCCCCCTACAATAACTTTTATAAACACATTTCTTTTTTTAATGTATTATTTCTTCAACCTTTTTTTTTACATTTTAAACATCTTTATCTTCATCTCCAGATGTGTGTGATGTGTCTTTGTGTGGATTCAATATATATATTTTTAAACACATTTTAACATCTGCATGTGCTTTAAAAATTTTTACCCCATATTTTTTTACATCTTTGTGTGTTTTAAAACATCCACAATTCATTAAACTTCCTGTGACAAAAACATTATAACTCACTAACAGACTGTGGGGGCGGAGCTTCGTCAAAAGATAAACTTTTTTATATGAAAAGATAAACTTCAAATAATTAGACTCAGAGTTCTTCTGTTTGTCGATCGCCCCAGACTCTGTGTCCTCTCTCACTTTCACTTGAGGTGTAATTTTGGGATGTTCTCTAGTTAACTAACCCCATTAACACATTTTTATTTTTTTCTCATGTCTCCCCTCCCCTGAAGTTGCCTGGTGCCCCCCAGGGGAGGCCCCGCCCCACTATTTGAAAAGCCCTGTGTTTAGAGCAACATTTGCCTGCAGGTAGAAGCCTGGGCCTTGTTTAGCTTCGATTAACACAGCTGTATCAGCAGACTCTTATTTTAATCACGCCTCAAGTTTTATCGAGGCCCAGTGCTTCCTGCTTGGCAGAACAGGGATCACATCATTAGCAGTGACCCCAGGGTGTAGCAAAAGGTGGGTGCCCCCCATAAAACAACATGAAGATAAGAGGGTGGGTTAAGACCCGCAGCTCTCCCTCTGTTTGGAGGCTGAGACACCCTGTAAAAGTGTCATGTTTCAAAGTCAATCTATCATCCCCCCCCTCTTTTAATCATTCTGGGAATTAGGAATTAAAAATGTGTGCCTCCCTGTGCTTACTCAGCTGTGAACCACTTCTGGCTGAGTAAGGTTGCACATTAGAGTTGCAACCAGGATGGTCTGGCCACTGTAATGTGCCTGTTGTTTGGTAGATGCTAGATTGGAATGACCGGATGGATGTTGTGCCCAAGGCGAACACCCCTCTTTCCTTTTTGTGGAATTAGAAATGAGCATCTGTAAACATGGTGTCCTACATCTGATGGAGTACGTACTGAGTGTCCATGAATAATCACTGTCAATGTTAAGTTTAATGCTTTATTTATCATATTTTCCACACTATAAGGCACACTGTGCCTTATTATTATTTTTTTCATACATAAGGTACATTAAGTGAAGCTGAACTTTCACATTAACTCTCAACCTTATTGACTTGTAACACAGAAGAAAACACACTCTTATTCTGCTAAATCAAACTTTAAAAGAGTCCAAATTATTTGACAACAAGTCAAAATTATGAGATACAAAGCCAAAATGTATGCAATAAAAAGTCCAAATTTCAAGTCACTGAGCACAACCAGAATTAATAATACTATACTATATACCTATATATATACTATATACCTCTTGGTGCTTAGATTTGCCAAAACACTCCACATGAAAGAAAAAAATAAATAAATGGACGCCACCAAGAAATATTTCCAATGATATGCACCTGATTCAGCTTTTTGACTGCGATGCATCTGAGTGTCATAGTTCAGGCCATAGCAACAAAATCTGCAACTGCGCACAATGTCCTGACTTTAATCACGCCCCTTAGTCCCACCCACCATCTGTCTGTCCGGCCGTTCCAATCTAGCATCTACCCTGTTGTTTGTTGTTTTTTCTTTGCGACTCAACTCATTATTGTTTTATGTGCTCTCTCCTTTTTCCTTCAGGCAACACCATCTCCATTCCCACAGCCACCGGAGCAAAGAAGCGCTTCTGGATCATCGAGGATATGTCCCCCTTCGGCAAACGCCGCAAGACGGCTTCGTCACGCAAGATGCTGGACGAGGGAATGATGCTGGAGGGCTTCCGCCGCTATGACCTGTACGAGAACTGCAAGGACTCCAACTGCCAGTTTTCCCTGAAGGTTACCCACTACCACTGCACACGGGAGAACTGCGGCTACAAGTTCTGCGGCCGCACTCACATGTACAAGCACGCGCAGCATCATGACCGCGTCGACAACCTGGTCCTGGACGACTTCAAGCGCTTCAAATCCTCCCTCAGCTGCAACTTCCCCGACTGCCAGTTTTCAGGCAACAGCACCCACTTCCACTGTCTGCGCTGCGGCTTCCGCTGCACCGACAGCACTAAGGTGACGGCCCACCGCAAGCACCACGGCAAGCAAGATGTCATCAGCGCCGCCGGCTTCTGCCAGTTCAGCTCCAGCGCCGACTGCGAGGTCCCCGACTGCAAATATAAGCTGAAGTGCTCCCACTTCCACTGCACCTTCCCTGAGTGCAAGCACACGGTGGTGGGCATGTCCCAGATGGACTCCCACAAGAGGAAGCACGAGAAGCAGGAGCGGGGGGAGCTGCCGTCGGTGTCGCCCAAACAGGAAGGGGGAATGCACCACTTGGGTGGGGGTGTGTCAGCCGTGGCTCCCGTCTCCATGGGTCTCTCGACGTCTTCGCCCGGCGGACTCCACGGGATGTCCCACAACATCAACAGCAGCGCTCCCTCCATGCTTTATCCAGGAGGAGGCGGCATGGTGTCCGAGTACAACCACCCCTACGCCCCGCCCACCTCCATCAGTCTGGACAGCTCCCTCAACCTGAGCACAGACACCAGCAGCTCCCTGTTCTTCCTGAAGAACGCATCCGGTCTGGGTCTCAGCGACTCTCTGGACCTCAGTAAGAAGATGCACCACGACCCGGGCGTGCGAACCTCCGCCAACAACAACAGCATCGCGCACCAACTGGTTCTGCCGCCGGCGGCTCAGGACGACACCACGGGAACGTCCGGAGATGCCGAAGACGACCTGTCGCCGGAGGAGGAGGATGTGGCGCACATGGAGGAAGAGGAAGAAGAGGTGGACGATGAAGAAGAGGAGGCGGAGGAGGATCTCAACAGTGACTCGAATGATGATTCGATGCCGGAACCGGATGGCGAAAAGGACAACGGGGAGGGTTTTGATGCTTCCGTTAACCACACTGATTCTTCCCAACTGGAAAAACAAGATGCTGACCCTTGAAAAACAAACAAACAAATAAACAAAAAAAGAACAGTGACTGTAGGAACTGAAGAAAAACCCTGTGTACTATGAACAAACAAAAATGAAAGTGGCCTCATTTATCATGTTTAGAGACTTCAGATGACAACGAAAAAAACAACAGCGTGGAGAAAATGACGGTCCGCCATGATTTATTATGATGTTTACACGATGACCAACATTATTAATTCAATTATGCATTAAGAAAAAAACAAAAAAAAACAACGGAGACACACCGAATTAGGCCCTGTTTTGACAAAGGACAGGGCAGCAATGTAAAACATTTTACTACACATCAGTCTTTTTGTGTGGGTGCATGTTTGACTTTTAATTTATTTTTTATTTTTTTCACTTTCTTGTGTGTGGAAAAACAAAAAAAATCGAGAAAAACAAAAACAAATCTCTATATAACTATATATGTAAGTGTGAGTGTGTGTGAGTGAGTGTGTGAGAGAGAATGATGATCTACAAAAAGGAAATAGGCGGCACAGTCATCATGAACTGCAGTGGGTACATGTAGAAAAAAGGGAAGAAGTGGATCACTAAGGGGAAGCAGAATGCATCTTTTTTCTGTATTATTATGAATATTAATTATTATTAATATTATTATTATTAGACATTATAGAGAGGAAGGGGGCTGCCTTTTGCCGGCACCCCTCCCCCACCACCACCACCACGGCGTTTCTCTCTCAGATGTTTTACTTTGTTCTCAATAGCTGTGTTTCCATTACAGTTTTTCGCAAAACAATGGCGATATTCCTAAAATTTCGATAAAGTACATTTGCGCTTTGAACGTGTTTCCATTGACGGTCGTTCAAGGCAGGAGCGTCGCAGCTCTGGAAAAATATCATCCCGCGAGATTTTGGTGTTGATATCACGCTGCATTTCTCTGCTGTTTGGTGTCTTTAAAATGACACTGATGGTTTTCTCGTGAATTATTTCGAGAAAAAGTCTCTGCCTCCTGCTGTGTCCATGTGTATCTCGCCATTTTCACTCCGAGAGAAGTGATCAGGTGATCATGTGACCTATAATTGCGGAAAAAGTGTTTCCATTGCGCTTTTGCAATATATTGGAATACATCTGAAAAACCACCTCATGAAAACATAAAAAATTTTATCGATATTTGAGTGTGTTTTCAAAATTCAGGGGTTTCCGTTACCAGTTTTTTTATAGCAAAATATTTACATTTTGCGAATTTCCAAGGGTAACGGTAACGCAGCTAGAGTTAGTTCTCAACATCACACTCACTAGCTGCATTTCTATGACAGTTTTTTGCTAAACAGTAGCGATATTCTTAACATTTTAACAAAGTATATTTGCACTTTGAATGTGTTTCCATTGACGGTTGTTCTAGGCAGGAGCGTCGTAACTCTGCTCAAATATCATCCCGCGAGATTTCACTGCTGGAAGATGGGCACCCAAAAACTGTGACTACGGTTGCAGTTGATCTGTCACTTTTCAACAGGAGACGCAGACTACGGGCGAAGTCCTTATGTGGGGGCAAAGGGCACGAATCATGGATCTAAAATGGCACTTGTGTTTTTCTCGTGAATTATTTCCAGAAAAGTCTCCGTCTCCTCCTCTGTCCATGTGTATCGCACCATTTTCACACTGAGAGAAGTGATCATGTCCTGTGGCGTACAATTGCGGAAAAAGTGTTTCTATTGCGCTTTTGCGAAATATTAGAATATCAAAACATCTGAAAAACCACCTCATGAAAGTGTAAATACGTTTTAGCGATATTTGAGTGGTTTTTCGAAATTCAGGTGTTTCCTTTTCCAGGTTTTCGCAAATATTTGCGCTTTGAACGTGTTTCCATTGACGGTTGTTCCAGGCAGGAACGTCATAACTCGCATTAAATATCATCCCGCAAGTTTTCACTGGACCTTTCCGTGTCGTTGATATCACGCTGCATTTCTTTGCTGTTTGTTGTCTCTAAAATGACACTGATACTTTTCTCATGAATTATTTCCAGAAAAGTCTTCGTTTCCTCCTCTATCCATGTGTATCGCACCATTTTCACTTCCAGAGAAGTGATCATGTGACCATGTACGTCAAGTCCTGTGACGTATAATTGCGGGAAAAGTGTTTCCATTGCACTTTTGCGATATATTAGAGTACAGAAACATGTGAAAAACCACCTCATGAAAGCGTAAATATCGATATCGATATTTGAGTGGTTTTTTTTTTTTTTTTCGAAATTCAGGTGTTTTTCCATTACCAGTTTGTTATAGAGCTATTTACATTTTGTGAATTTCCGAGGCTAATGGAAACGCAGCTAATGACATGTGGAATTGACCAGTAACTGTTTTGGTCAGTCTCAGCTGCAGTCAGGCGTCCAGTAAAAGCTGCCAGTCTCAACAGTTCTCTTTGACATTCTGCTAGAAGCGTTTTTTGACTAGCACCAAAAGATAACCAAGCTCAGTCCCTGTAACTTTGTCCCCCACCCCCCCTCCCTCACCTCTCTCATCTCCCTCACCTTCCATGGGGTTAGATTTGTCTCAAAAATATGTGTAAATGTACAGAAAGTGGTGTACAAATACAAATAGTCAGTGGTTTGTACATGTGTTTTGATATTCACAAAAGTACATTTGATATTTTTAAGTTGTATTTTGGTCCTTGCAGATAAATGTGTACTTGTAAATATACTGTTTTTCATTTGCAAAACAAAAATACATTTGTAAAACTGAAAATTTTGCTTGTGAAACCTTACTCGCATTTGTGGTTCCGCAATTTACATGCATTCGCCGCATGTTCTGTTTTTGCCAAATCTACATCTAAATTAAAATAAATTGTAAAATAAGTTTACATTTGTGAATATGACAACACATGTACTCACCCTAATCCATAAAAAGGCAATGTTATAAGATAAAAAGTGAAAATTCTGAGATAAAAAGTAAAATTTTTTAGATAAAAAGTGAAAATTCTGAGATAAAAATGTAAAATTATGACATAAAATATCTAAATGATGATATAAAAAGTCCAAATTAGATTTTAAAAAAAGTCCAAATTATGATATAAAAAGAAAATTTGTCCCCATTTATTTGCAAAGACCAAAATACAAATTGCAAATATCACATTAAATTTTGTGAATATCAAAACACATGTACAAACCACTGACTATTTGTATTTGTACATCACCTTCTGTGCATTTACACATATTTTTAAGACAAATCCACCCCCCCCCCACCCACCCCCCCTTTGTCGAGGAATCAAGTTTGTGTGTGGATAGTGCACTTTTCTATTAGCTGACCATGATGATTACAATGATGATAGATAAAAGTCATAAGCATATTTAAATAATATTTTTGTTACCATTTGCATTCATTGCATTAAAATGTCATTTTTGTTGTGTTAGTTAGAAGCATATCGATCTGTAGAGCAGGCCAGGTCCTGATTAATGACCGGTAAGTCGAGGATGGAGGGAAGGGGGGAGGGGGGGAGGGGAGGTGGGAGGGGTCAAACTGACCAGAGGAAATGATGAGTCACTCGGATGCAGCGGAGGAGGAGGTGTGTGTGTGTGTGTGTGTGTGTGTGTGTGTTGGGAGGGGAAGGGGAGGGGGAGGGGCGACAGAGGAAGCATCAGGGAGTGTGTTTTATGTTGAAAATGTACAGACCGAAAAATGTCCAAAAAAACGGCATTTTGTTTTGTTTTCCATTCACTATGGCTGTGGTTGAGCTCCTGTTGTTATTAATGGTTTTTATTTAATATTTATGTGACCTTCCAATGAAAAATCTTTAGGGTGTTATTGCACTTTTTAGGTTCATTTTTACCGTCTGAAAAAACAAAAAAATGATATATATCTTTTAACAGGGAATTTGCTTTAAAGTTGTTTTAGTTCACTTTTTTTTTTTTGCTTTGATGCATAAATAGATGTTAGTGTGACAAAAGAACTGTTGTTCTGTGATTTATTTAAAAGACTGGTTTTTATTTTTGCTTCTGTGATTGGACAGTTTGAGAAAAAAAAAAAAGGAAAAAAAAAAAAAAAAAAAAAAAAACTTAAGTGGTTGCACCGGAGAGAAAAAAAATAAAAAATAACGGTGAGCTGATAAGAAACACTAATATGGACTGTTGTGATTTCAATGAATTCTCCAGAGGTTGACGGCGATGCTCACTTACTGTAGAACTAAATTATAAATCTCTGGATGATTATATACTGTATGTACGGCTGAGGATGTGGACAGGGATTGGGAATTCTGTCCTGAACGAAGAAGGCATTGGGGAAAAAAATAGGGAATAATGTGTGGAGACAATATTCCTCCAAATATTGTTTTGAGAAGAAAAAAAAAAAGGTTGTACAGTATTTTCCTCTGTAAAAAATAACTATATATGAACAAAATGCTCTTTGATGAACAGCTTCCTTTAAAAAGAAAACCGTAAAAAGGAGAAATGAATAATAAAAACTTAAAAATTCAAATAGCCTCACATTAGTTTGCTTGTGTGCGTGAACTTTTTTAATTCAATTTGGTCCAGATATTTGGATAAACTTGTTATATTATTGGCTGATGCTAGTATGATATTTGCAGTATATATATATATATATATATATATATATATATATATATATATATATATATATATATATATATACACATACATACATACAACTACATACATACACATACATACAATTTGACACCTGTTCAAAAAAAAGTTTTTTTATTTTAAAGCCAATTGCTGTGATTCTCATTCCACATATCAAAATATGTAGATGTTGGACCATGGGAAGACCTGCCTCATGAGCCATGAAGTTTTAATGTTTAGTTTTGTCAAAAACACCTGACATGTGGAAACATTTACCTCATAACTTCACTACCATCAGTCACAGTCATAGTACCTCAACAGTACCATAGAAGTGGTATAGCAGTACTATAATAGTACCATAGCAGTACTATAATAGTACCATAGCGGTACTATAATAGTACTATAGCAATAGTATAGCAGTACTATAGCAGTACCATAGCAGTACTATAGCAGTACTATAGCAGTACTATAACAGTACCATAGCAGTATCATAGCAGTACCATAGCAGTACTATAGCAGAACCATAGAAGTACTATACCAGTACTATAGCAGTACTATAGCAGAACCATAGAAGTACTATAGCAGTATCATAGCAGTACTATAGCAGTACTATAGCAGAACCATAGAAGTACTATAGCAGTATCATAGCAGTACTATAGAAGTATCATAGCAGTACTATAGCAGTACCATAGCAGTACCATAGCAGTACCATAGCAGTACTATAGCAATACTATAGCAGTACCATAGCAGTACTATAGCAGTATCATAGCAGTACCATAGCAGTACTATAACAGTACCATAGCAGTACTATAGCAGTACCATAGCAGTACCATAGCAGTACCATAGCAGTACTATAGCAGTACCATAGCAGTACTATAGCAGTACTATAGCAGTACCATAGCAGTACTATAGCAGTACTATAGCAGTACCATAGCAGTACCATAGCAGTACTATAGCAGTACCATAGCAGTACCATAGCAGTACTATAGCAGTACCATAGCAGTACTATAGCAGTACTATAGCAGTACTATAGCAGTACTATAGTTCAGTTTCAGCCAAACTGAACAAATGATTGTTATTAAAATAACTTTGTCTCCAGTTCTTTGTATAATATATAATTACTTTCATGTTCAACCTAATAAACAGTGTTCTGTGTTCAGAGTGTGCAGAACATGTTCTGTGTAATGTTCCACTGCTATTACTGTAAATATAGTTTATTTCAAAGTTCACTTTGTCATTATATTTAGTTGATTCAGTTCATGTATGAGGTACAATGATGTGATGCCTGATCTGACACCCCAAAAAAACACCTAAAAGTTAGTACATTTTTATATTAATACAACTATACCTGTGTAAATGACTAACATACTGGGTATCACCTTATAGGGAATGTGGTCACCTTTCATGTGATACCCCCTAAAATAACATATTTTTAATGGTAGTGAAGTTATGAGGTAAAATGTTTCCACATGTCAGGTGTTTCTGACCAAAATAAACATTAAAACGTCATGGCTCATGAGGCAGGTCTTCCCATGGTCCAACATCTAAATAATCTAATATCTGGTCATTCCACAGCTGGAAGAATGAGAATCACAGCAATTGGCTTTAAAATAAAATAACAGGTTTTTAACAGGTCTAACACACACACACATATAATTAATTCTTTGATGTGTCTGTTTTATTTAAGAACTCGTTTAATTCATTGTAATTTTTGTGTGTGTTTTTTTTGTTTTCCTCAGTCAATGAAATTCTTGGTTTATATATTGACTTTTCTGTGGACACGCCTCGTTCACACACTGAATTGTTTCCTGTGTTTGCACAGCAGAGGCGGAACTACACTTGTTTTGTTTTCTCGTTATTTGCTAAGATACCTGTAGGAGCTGGGAGACACTGTGCACTTGAATTTAGGTTGTGTGTGTGTGTGCGTGTGTGCGTGTGTGTGTGTGTGTGTGTGTGTGAAAGTAGCAGGATTTGTAAAAAAAAAAACTTTAAAAAAAAGTTGAAAATAAAGAAAGTCTAATTATTCTACCAACACATACTGTATATAGTGCTTCAGCCTGAAGAGGTTCATAGTCACGTGTTGGGGCAGAAGCCGTTGCTGCTGGGCAACAGCGGGTCAAAGGTCACTGCGACAAAACGTTCTTTTACACTTATGTACATGTACTATTGTCTATTAACCCTTTACATACTGTTGATATTCTCTGCCTTCACGGTCTGGGTCCATTTTGACCAAGAAAACGTTTCTGTCACTGTCTCCAGATTCACTAAACTAACAGGTACACGTCTCCATGGCAACCAGATATTCTGTGAGAAAATCTGGTGTGAACATGGAAAGTTCTAGCCTACCCGCATTAAACCCCCCTAGCGACAACAAATCTAATGTCCTACCCTAATAGTCTAGTTATGCTTAATGTATATATATATATATATATATATATATATATATATATATATATATATATATATGTGTGTGTGTGTGTATGTGTGTGTCTAATCCGTGTATCATTCATTCATTCGTTTTTCAAAATAAAACCAAAAATAAGACAATGAAAAAAAACTTGTTTCTTCATAATTTCTTTCCAAAACTAAAATGAAAAAACAGATAATCGTGCAGTTTTTCACTTTTCCTTTTTGTGTTTAAATGAATAATGGAAAAAAAAAACGATAACGGCCATTTTCCGTTTTATCCAATTTTGACCTGAAGCAAGTTGAGTAAACCGGAGATGACCTTTGACCCGCAGTAACAAAGATAGAAACTTTCTACATCCTTGGGGAAACTAAGAGGGTCACCCTAAGACCTGAAGATATGACCACAGAGAACATTGGTGTCTATAATGATCTTCAGGTCCAGTGGACATATTTCTGTGGGTTCTTAAGATTAATTTCCGTTTACTCAATTTGCTTCAGGTCAAAATTGGATAAAACAGGAAACCTTAATCTGTTTTTTCTATTATTAATTTAAACACAAAAAAGAAAACTGAAAAAGAAAAGACGCATCACTATCCTTTTTTTTTCATTTTACTTTTGGAAACAAATAAGAAAGAAATTAGTTGTGTTTTTCGTTGTCTTATTTTTGGTTTTATTTTGAAAAATGGTGAATGAATGTTACATGGATTATGCCTGATCATATTCTGATATTTCTAATGAGATCATCAGCTCAAAAATCGATTCTTTCCAAATGCTATTTCCAGCTTCTGGACCGGGTTAGGACAAAAGTGTGTTTTTCTGTCATTGATTTTTCTCTCTAATTAACCCTGTAAAGTCCCTGGGAAATGACACTGTTGTGATTTGGGGCTCTATAAATAAAGTTGAATTGAATTGAAAACTGGACTGATTTACTAGCCTAGCCGCACTAGCCCCTCCTAGCATCAGCAAATCTAATGTTCTACAGTAGTCGTCTAATTACGCTCAATGTAGCTTTTGGCTAGATTTCCCTAAAACTGGTCGACCAATCACAGTGAAGTATAGAGTCAGAGGGCGGGCCGAACAAACTGACACTGTGACGATTGGGAGAGAAACAGGAAACAACCATAGAAGAAAAGTTCAGCAATCTTTAAATTCTTTTTACAGCACCATCCTATTGCATACAAAGGATTTGAAAGACAACCTTTTAGCCCCGCCTCCCCTGACTATGAAGCACCACTAGACCCATACATGGAATGAATAGGGATAGCACTGCTAGGCTAGGCTAATGATTTAATTCATTTTTGGGTAATTTTTAGTGTATTTTAGTGTATTTTAGTAGCCCCTCGCCCCTCGTAGCAGCAGCAAAACTAATGTGCTACTGTAGTAGTCTAGTTACGCTCAATGTAACTTTTGGCTAGATTTTCTGGAAACTGGCCGACCAATTACGGTGAAGTATAGAGTCAGGGGGCGGGCGTAACAAAGTGACTGCAATGATTGAGTTAGAAACAAGCGTAAACAACCATAGAAGAAAACAGCTACCTTTAAATTCTTTTTACAGAAGCGACAATAGTCGTTAAGCTCCATAATCCACCATTTTGTTTAGTCATTCCTAACTTTCTCCTCCGTCAACTTTCCGGTGCTCTAACTACGTCATCCTAAAGATTATGTTGATTGGTTGTAGCACCGTCCTAATGCATACAGAGGATTTGAAAGACTGGAATGAGTGATTTCTTCTCATAAAAAACAAAAACTCACACCTCATAATTGCTTGGAGCTACTTTCTCTCAATAGTTATCAATGTGCTAACATTGTCACTGCTAACAGCTGTGCGCCTCCACATAGCAGCCGCTAACACTGACCAACAACTGATGAAAGTAGTTTGCTAAGGCACACAGCTGTTAGCAGTGACAACGCTAGCGCATTGATCGCTATTGAAAGTAGTTCCAAGCAATTACGAGGTGTGAGTTTTTGTTCCGTGACGGTTTTATTATGTAAATAAATCACTCATTCCAACACGTACTGTTTTGAGAAGAAACACGTTTTATTTTGTTGACCCCAGGAAACCTGCCAGGACTACTTTGGCTTTGACCAAAACCGGACCAGAACTGGGCTCACAGGACACTGTGGGGGGTAAGTCAGTGTGGGTGCACCAGAGTAAAGACACTGATGACAAACACATTCATCTGAAAAATACTGAACTGTCCCTTTAATGTAAAAAGTGAGGACGCATAACAGATGTTTTTATCCAGTTTTAGAGCCGTGGGTGGGACCAAATGTGGACATATGTTCACCTACTGATGTTCACTTAAATGTAACAGAAAACTCTTTGCTAACGTTAGCCTTTGTTTTTTTGGGGTTGAAATGTTACGTTACACTAACTTTGATACTTGTTGTTCATTGCTGGACAGATGTGTGTCCATGTTGTTCTTCCGCTGACAATGTGATGACATCATCACGACTCGTCCACTCAACTTTATTGACGGATAAGTTGATATAAAATAAACTGAAGTTGTTAATGCCTTAGCGTCAAATATTAAAATGAAGAGTATGAAAGGGTTAATACAGAACACTGATACCACATGTCCTCTACTGGGGACAATGTTTCTATTGGTGACACTACTGAAGAGTGTGTGTGTGTGTGTGTGTGTGTGTGTGTGTGTGTGTGTGTGTGTGTATCTGCCACTGTAGGAACACAGACCTGTTGGCTCTGTCCCAGCTGCTCAGAGCTTCAATTCATATTTCATGACCTCACCCCCCCCCCCACCCCACCCCCCACTGCGCTTTGTTCTGCTGTAAATCCAACTGGGACTTTTTTTTCTTTTTGTCACAGAATTTGAAGAAGAATAAAAAATAAAATAAAAACATCTGCTTTCGTGCAGGTCGAGGGAATCAACAATATTTGTTGTCAGGGTCACAGGTTATTTTAAAGTTTTGGTGCGAGAACAAGATCACACCCAAGGACCATTAGCATGATGATGAGGATGAGGATGATGAGGATGAGGTTGAGGATGATGATGTAGACAGCTGCCATTGTCTTGTTCGCAGAGGTGGAAGTAACAAAGTAAAAGTACTTCATTACTGTACTTAAGTAGTTTTTTAGGTATCTGTACTTTACTGGAGTATTTATTTTTCTGGAAACATTTTCCTTTTTCTTACATTTCTATAAATATCTGTACTTTATATTCATTATATTCTCAGAATGGAGAATTCTTTTTTCAAACTAAATAGATTTGACTAAATAATTTGTTTCAGAGGCAAAATAAGTGAAGAGAAATTATGACTATTTTGACTTTTTACGTCATATTTAGGACTTTTTTTTTTAATCTCATATTTATAACTTTTTTAAATGTAATTTTTATGACTTTAAAAAAATGCTCATATTTATTCATTTTCTAAAATGTCATATTTATGACTTTTCAAAAAAATCTCATATTTTGATTGTTTTTTTAAACTCTCATATTTATGACTTTTCAAATCTCAGATTTTTTTAATGTAATTTGTAATCATAATTGTGACTTTTTTTTGTCTTCAATTTTTCCAAAGTTTCCAAAAAACTTAGACCCCATGATCTGATCAAACACATCATCTTCACATTAACTCACTTTTAACTCACTTTTATTTTTTGACACTTTTCAACATTTTATGATTTTTCCTTCTTAAATAAATATTATTTCATCCATGTCCAAAAAATGCAGTTTTTCTTTTTACTTTATTACATTTTTTTGTTTTAACTTCAGTAAAGCAGTTGCATCAGTGCTTGTACTGTTACAATTACTCTAGTATTTTAGTACTTGTACTTCAGTACAGAATGTCAGTACTTTTACCACCTCTGCTTGTTCACTATTAACCTTTAACCCCTGAAGCTTCAGCGCTGACACATTCTGAATGGATGGTTTAGTTAAAATATTCAGAAAAATTCAATTAAATAGTTTTTACTGAGTTTCGTTGATGGAACTGAGCTATAAATAAATTTAAAAAAAAGCAACTGACTGCGAAAAAATAAAAAAGCCAAAACTAAAACTATTGGAATTAAATTACAAAACAAGTTCTTTCTTTTAATTTTTTTTTTTTTTTACTCAATTGTTTGGTAAATTGTTTCATGCTATTTGTTATTTTGTAAATATTTATTAGTTTTTTGTTGCTTATTTTGTTTATTCTTGTACATTTTGTTTTTTTATTTTAGTAATTTTCTTCAATTTTATTCAGTTTGTATCAGACATTGTTCATGTTACGTTTTATTATTGATGGTTTATTCATTTTTTTAGCTCATCTGGGCAAAATCGCAACGAGCTATTACCATCGTGCTTCGTCCGTCATCATCGTTGTCGTCCATAATTCACTAAAATCACTTCTGATTGATTCATTTGACAGATAAAAGCATTAGATATAAAACTTATCACTTTGTTTGTTGAAATTTAAAATTGTAAACAATTTATTTACAATTTTGTATATTTTCCAGTCTCATAATTTTGACTTTTTATCTCATAATTAGCTCATCCAGACCAAGTCGTGATTAGCTATTGCCATCGCGCTTCGTCCTTCGTCACCTCTTCCTCAATTTTCAACAGATTTAAATTCTGATTTTATCATCTGTTGAACGACTCCCTTTTGTTGACAGTAAGACATCACAGCTGTCAGGTCCAGATGAGCACAGGGACATTGACATTACATGTATCTTTGTTCATGTTTATTCATCACTTTGACCGTTTTTGTTCATTTTTATTTATTTATTTATTTTTTACAGTGGAACTGCTAAACTCTCAGGAGTTAAAAGGTTAACAGGCCACATTTAGGTTTTTTTAGTCGACTTTTTCTTTTCTCTTCTTCCTTGTGCTGCTTCTCCTCCCACTCCCACTCCCACTCCCACTCCCCCTCTGGTGTCACCCAGTGTCCAGAGCACCAGGTCTGTCCGTCTGTCCCCCTCGTCTACAGCTGTTCCCGTCCTTCCTCCTTCTCTTTCCTTGTGATGTCTTTTTCTTTTCTAATAAAAAAAGAGAACATGGGTAAAGGCATCACCATCTGTCAGCCAGCTGGCATCCTGTATATAATCTACCAGAAAAAAAAGAGAATAAACATGAAAATTATATTACACAAAAACCAGACGGAAACGACCTCCAACTCCTGCATAGGCTGCTGCCCAAACCACTGTTTTAATTAAGCCGCTAAAAAGGATGATATAAAAAAGTGGTGTGGAAATAAACTCTGATGTATTTCCCGCTGCAACATTTTAGACTTGTTTGTAAAATAAAAACATATTGCACTTTTGGACTAAAAGCCATCTCCTGTTAGTGTTCAATTTGGCCAGATTCATGAGACGTTTTATATGAAGAGCAGAAAATGGAGCAATTTTTAAAAACTAAAAGTCTCTACTTGAATGTGTTGCCCTCAGCGCTACTGTTCCTTCTAAATATTGTTTTTATTTTCCACTTGGATCAGTGCTGTTCATCTTCATTGTGCTAATATTTATGTTTTCCCTCTGTTTCTGCATGTTTTATGCAAAGATTGAGCTTTTTACTCAGTGAAATAAAAACATACTGAACTGAATTTAGGCCTGTTTTCAGCGTTCATGTCTTTTTGAGTGTGAAACAAGTGGATGTTTTTAACCATTACTCTCCCAACGTCTATCAGGGTTTTTCAAATTAGGGGATAGTGAGCATCCTCCCCCTAAAAGAAAGAAGCACTTTTTATCTCATCATTTTGACTTTTTATCTTTGATTATTCACTTTTTAGCTCATAATTGTCTTTATTTATCCAATAATTTTGACTTTTTGTCTCATAAATTTGATGTTTTATCTCATAATTTTCACTTTTCATCTCGTAAATTAGCATTTTATCTCATAATGTTGGCTTTTTATCTCATAATTTAAAAAAATTTTATCTAGTAATTTGAACTTTTCATCTCATTAATTTGAAGTTTTATCTCATAAATGTGACTTTTTAATAACGTAATTTTTACTTTTTATCTTATAATGTTGGATTTTTGTCATAATTTTCAGTTTTCCTCTCATAAATTTGCTTTTTATCTCATAATTTAAAAAAAAATCTAGTAATTGTAACTTTATATCTCATAAATTTAACTTTTTATCTAATAAATGTGACTTTTCATCTCACAATTTTCACTTTTTTCCTCATAATTTGACTGAACTATATGGAAAAACCTTAAGAAAATAAACCATTTATTGACAGTGTGCCTTATAGTGTGCAAAACACAGCATTATGAATGTCAGAAATGTGTGCACGCGGACCACGGCTGACGTGCTGGGGGTTGATGTGCCAAGAACAGGTTGAATGAGAGTGTGAGCAGTGTAGTGTAGAGAGGCAAACAGACACATACGACAGGTGTGCAGTGCATATGTGGTCACATGATGCCTATAAGGCAGATTAGGGCCCAAACAGATGAAGCGCTGCTTAATGGCAGCTTTTATTAAGTTCACAAAGCGTGGAGGGAGGGGGTGAAGAGAGGAAAAGCAGGTGGCTGGGCCTGTGCTCTCTTAGATGAAGACAGATATTGTACAGTGGCGTCTGAAGAGGGTGGCCGCTGTGGAAGGATTTATGGAGATTTGTCTGCTCAGGACTTACCGTCAGCCTGTTCCTGCAGCAGCCAGGTAGAGCTGGAAAAGCTCACACTGAAAAATGGGGCAGAAGGAGAGTGAGATCATATGAAATATATACAGAATAATCATCTTCTGCTTTAACCCAGAGTAAAAGGCTAGAAATAAATGAAGAGAAACATACACAGCTAGTCATTTCAAAGATGAAGCGTTTTACAATTAACTTATGGATTAGTTCAAAAAATGAGAGTGCACATTTTGAAAATATTAATACACTAAATGTCTTTTCTGGGTAAAACACCGTCATTTATTACAGAGTGTAAGTAAAATGTATTAGGTTTATTCAGCCTCACTAAATGAATTCTTATACATTTGTCAAATGAACAATGAAGAACAAAGCATTTCTAATGAATTATTCACTGAACTGCAGGGGAAGTCAACAATACTGAAATGACCAAAACCTGGGGAATGATGAAAATATACAAACTGAATATTAAAACAACCTCAGCTCTGGGGACGTAGGAAAGTAGGAAAAATATTATTATTAGTAGTAATTTATTCATTTATTTTTTAACACCAACAAATGATACATTACTTCTGTGCCCAATATTCAGAAGAAACCTTTTCAAAAACTAGGAGACCATAAACTCCGCCAAGGCAGATCAGACCCCCCCCCACCACACACACACACACACACACACACACACACACTGATCACAACTAAACTTTTATCACTTGTTCATTGTCTCAGTATCAACACTTCCTGACAATTTCAGCCAAATCATTCCATAGCTTAACAAACAAAACCACAAACAGGAACAAATGCATAAACACCACTGAAAACATTATTGTTATAGTAATTATTATTATATATAAATTATTCACTGAACTACAGGGGTACTCAACAATACTTAAATCAGCTGACCACTAGATCGCCATGAAAATAAAAGTCTCAGATTATATATATATATATATATATATATATATATATATATATATATATATATATATATATATATATATATATATATATATATATATATATATATATATATATATATATATATATATATATATAATATAAAATCTATTTGAGATCACTATACACACCCATTTACACTGTAGATTTTGCAGTGTTAATTTGGAGACAATGGGACCAAATACACTCTAGAAGAAGTTAAATAAACTCTCTAAGTGTGGATTTAACACTGCAAAATTTACTGTGTACATGTTTCTGGGGGGGTTTCAAGGTGTTTTGAGCCTTTTTTCCAAAACTCATCGGAGCCCCCTGGTATTTAAATGGTAAGACTATAGTATAGACTCCAAAAAGGGACATTTTGGACCATCTCTCACATGTGGTTAAATCATGGTCTAGCTCATTATTCACACCCCTCTACACATAACTGCAGGTGTTTCAAGTTCATTTAATTTCTGATGTTTAGTTTGTATGAATGACAAACATACAAAGGAAACAGATTGGTTTGAAGCCAAGGTTTATTAAAAACCAACCTGTTTAAAACTGACACGTTCACAATTAATCATAATATTTGAAACAAAATCATTGAAATCAACTAGAGAAAAATAAATGAGTGAAGACAAACAAAAAAAACAAAACAGTAATATTGAAGAAGTTATTTACTCCTAAGCTCATCCATCTGTACTGACACACATTTAAAACACACAAGGCTTTTAAAAATTATTATTATTATCCACAAATCCAAACCCTTCCTGCCCAAAGACCCTCAGCCTGTTCGAAAGAATAAAAAAAACACCATAGCCATGAAGTTCAGTGTTTTTTAAATGCTAATTATTACTGCTGTGTTTTATGTTCTATGGTCATGACCAAAACAATGAGGTCACAGGTACAAGTGGCTGAAATGAGTTTCCTTCGCAGGGTGGGCGGGCTCAGCGTGAGCGTGAGAAGCTCGGGCATTCGGGAGGGACTTGGAGTAGAGCCGCTGCTCCTCCACATTCAGAAGATTCAGCTGAGGCGGCACCTGAGGACGCCTCCTGGACGCCTCCTGGACGCCTCCTGGATGCCTCCTGAGGACGCCTCCTGGACGCCTCCTGGACGCCTCCTGGACGCCTCCTGGATGCCTCCTGAGGACGCCTCCTGGACGCCTCCTGGACGCCTCCCGGACGCCTCCTGGACGCCTCCTGGACGCCTCCTGGACGCCTCCTGGACGCCTCCTGGACGCCTCCTGGACGCCTCCTGGATGCCTCCTGAGGACGCCTCCTGGACGCCTCCTGGACACCTCCTGAGGACGCCTCCTGGACGCCTCCTGAGGACGCCTCCTGGATGCCTCCTGAGGACGCCTCCTGAGGACGCCTCCTGAGGACGCCTCCTGAGGACGCCTCCTGAGGACGCCTCCTGAGGACGCCTCCTGAGGACGCCTCCTGAGGACGCCTCCTGACGACGCCTCCTGACGACGCCTCCTGACGACGCCTCCTGACGACGCCTCCTGACGACGCCTCCTGACGACGCCTCCTGAGGATGTTCTGGGCATGACGACCTCGGACATGTTGGAGAGATTATATCTCTGGATTCCCCAGGAGGAGCTGGACCTGTACGACCTGCGCCCAGATAAAGCAGAAGATGATGAATGAACAAAAGAACAAACATATTATTACTGCTATTTTTAAATGAAATTCAATGAAATTCAATTTTATTTCTAGATCCCAAATCACAACAACGTTGTCTCACAGGTCTTTACAGGGTTGGTTGGAGAGAACAATCAATCACAAAAATAGATGAAGTCCCAAGCTTCCCCTGGCCTTAGACCCTCCCCCTGTCCTTAGACCCTCCCCCTGGCCTTAGACCCTCCCCCTGGCCTTAGACCCTCCCCCTGGCCTTCGACCCTCCTTCTCGGCAGGAAAAACTCCAAAACCCAGTGGGACAAAAGAAGACATCTTGTGGAGAACCACAGTGAAGGACAGACAGGCTTTAGATGAATGTCCATTTGTAGATGAAAGGAGGGGTGGGGGTTGCAGGTCCATCTTTCAGACAGGTGAGGGTGGGGGAGGAGGTCTGGGGTCATAGGTCAGCACAGGACACAGGTGAGTCGCTGCAGATCCTGTTGTCTATGGTTCCTTTTGCAGATACTGCTGAGAGTTGAGTGGGGAAAGGGGACATTGAGTGACTAGTCATGAACAGACCTGGTAAGAGGGGTTTAAGAAATTACAAATACAGATGAAAGAGAGAGAGAGAGAGAGAGAGAGAGAGAGAGAGAGAGAGAGAGAGACAGGTCACCTGAACATAATTTAATGTCATCTTAAAATTCCTTAATTTCACTTGAATTATTTCAGACCAACACATGTCGTCTGTCCTCAATATTCAGAAGGAAACTTTTCTAAACTAGCTGGTCCATTAAGAGACAAAACACAGACAGTTGTCTTTACTGTGTCTATATCCAGGGCCGTTGACAGTTTTGGCTGGACCTGGGACAAAATAATCTGAGTGCCCCCCGACCCCACGCACACCACCACCCAGTAACCACCCAGACCCAACCCTTCTTTTCACAGTCTCTGTTCATTCCTATCTTTAAACAACAGCTATTATTACAGTCAAACAGTTTATTTCACATTTCATCATAAAGTAAAAATAAATAAATAAATAAATAAATAATAATAATAATAATAATCCATCCACCCAAGGAGAATGTCTTGCTCTGGATTCAAACCCCTGGCAAAAAAAATGTAATAAAATAAAGACACAACTTGTCGACCTACTCCCTCACAACTATCTGTTACAGTTTATATTATTGTACGGCCACACCGAACGCAAATATTCACATCCGCGCGTCGAGATTATATACAAAGTCAATAGAGAGACACGTTTTGACGCAGATTCACCCGGGGAGGCGCGTTGGAAATGTTCCTGCGGCATGGTGGAGAAGTGTCTGCGGTGCGTTTTGCCGCAAATCCATGTAAACGCTGGAGTTGAAAATATTGAACTTTTCAGGTGAATTGACGTGACACCGTGCTATGAAAGCCAATCAGCGTTGAGATGCTGCCAACGTCATAATGCTATGATGTCTGACGCTCAGACCAACATGGAAGGCAGCAGAAAGAAAAACTGAACCTGAAATACCGGTGAAAGCGGACTTGATCCAGACGAGGGTCCTGGAGGAGGTGGTGGAATTCCTCGTGCTGCAGGTGAATCCAGTTTCTGGGTCTTAGACGTATGAAAGCAGGTCCAGAGCAGCAGAGATGTATAGTAACAAAGTACAACTACTTAAGTACTGTACTTAAGTAGTGAATGCAGTATCTGTACTTTTTTGGAGTATAATTTATTTCGCCTACTTCCACTTCTACTGCACTACATTTAAAAAAAAAATTAATACTTTTACTCCGATACATTTTTTTATGTGCCGAATCGTTACTCGTTCCTCTTATTAAAATAGTTCAGAACCATACCAAACATACCAAACCCATAGCATATCAATACCACAGCGATAGATGGTTCTGTCACCTGGTTTGATGATGGTGTCTCATCATTGGACGAGTCAGTATCAAACACTACATAATAAAACTGCACGCTCTAATCAGCCTTTTGACAATGTTACATGTGTAGCTGCTACACCGTTTTTACATAAGAAGTATTTGGTTTGTCTCTTGGTCATATTCTTGGAATACTCTGGCCTTTGAAAGTTGTAGTTTTTTCATGAATACTTGTAAGTGAACTGGTATGTACTTGTACTACTGCTGCCTCAGCTGAAGTTGTACCTTTTATATTAAATATATAAATGTGTTCAAACTTATGACTGCTTTCATTTAGTATAGGCCTACACAGTACTTTTACATTTTACTTCTACTTTCAGTACTTAAGTAGTATTTTTTTTCATTACTTCTACTTGTAATTTTACTTCTACTTTTACTTTCAGTACTTGAGTAAAACATTTTTACATACTTCTACTTGCAATACTTAAGTACAATTTTCTTTGGATACTTTAGTACTTTCACTTGAGTATGATGCTTGAAGAATACTTCAACTTTTACTCAAGTCAGTTTTTTGATGTAGTACTTGTACTTCTACTCCACTTCTCTAGTGCAGTACTTTATACATCTCTGCAGAGCAGTACTCTAATTATCTGAGCCATAGTTGAGGACAGACTGAAATGGTGGCCCACATTTTGTTTATCTATGTTTATCCAGCGTCCAGACGTGGGCGTTCGGAGTGTACAATGTTTTGTGTTCAGATTGGTCGCGAATTTTCTAGTGTCCAAACTGGGGTGTTTTAGGCGTCGCATTACAAGCGTACACACGGAAATTCGCGTTTGGTGTGGCCGTAGCATAAGGGTTACTTTAAATGTGTTCACTAACCCTTGTGCCACAAATATTCCTTTTCATTCATATGGTACCATTGTTTATTACATTTGCGATTCTGAAAACAGTAAAATATCCTTCGGGGTGGGATGATGAGTCAACCTGCACTTTGGAATGTGGGTCTGTAAGATGCAGTCGTAGGACACGACCTGTGCATGATTTTGACTTCACTTAATGCGCCTTATAGTCCAGTGTGCCTTATAATGCGGACGATATGGTACTGCTATTTTTATTAGTAGCTGCGTTTCCATTACAGTTTTTCGTAAAACAATATCGATATTCCTAAAATTTTGACAAAGTATATTTGCGCTTTGAACAGGTTTCCATTGACGGTTGTTCTACGCAGGAGAGTCGTAACTTTCGGGAAATACCATCCCAAGACATTTGACATTTGTCAGACTGACCGTCGCCCTGATAGTGTTAGAGTGAATGAATCAGCTAATTATCTCATCAATAAAAGTCCATGTCGAACTCTTTAAAGGCACTAACGATGTAAAAAAAAACAGCTGGTTAAGGTTATAAGGGTCTGTACATGTGGTCCCTACATTGTCAGGTCAAAATATTAAGTGTAAATAAACTCAACAAATTATAAATGTAAATTTTACACAGTGCTGCACTCGACATTTTACAGAACAGAGAATATATTTATCTGTAAAAAAACAACTTAAATATTCAAAAACTAACAGATAAGTGTAGGTATCACTCTGATTATCACTCCAAGAGTGTGATCAGGACGCCTTAGTGCTCGTGTCCCAGCAGCCAATGGTTGTCATGGTTACAGTGAATGCGACTGCCATTTTCACTTGGAGAGAAGTGATCATGTGACCATGTACGTCACATCCTGTGACATATAATTGCGGAAAAAGTGTTTCTATTGCACTTTTGCGATAAATTACAATATCGAAACGTCTGATAAATGACCTCATGAAAGCGTGAAAAGTTTTTATCAATATTTGAGTGTTTTTTCCATTACTAGTTTTTATAGCGATATTTACATTTTGCGAATTTCCAAGGGTAATGGAATCGCAGCTAATGTCATCTTGAAGACTATTCCATAATTTCACTACGATTATTATTTCAGACCAACACATGCTCAACATTCAGAAGGAACCTTTTTTAAACTAGGTGGTGCATTAAGAGACAAAGCCCAGACAGTTGTCTTTCCTGTGTCCATATCATCAGACAGTCCTTTTTTTTGTTGACAGCGCTTCAGTAGATTATATATCAAGAGCATTTAAACGGCTCATTCTGTGGCTTCATTGGCTCATTTATAGTTGAGGTTTTTGGATGAGGTGTTTCCCTACTCTCTTTCAGCACTCTGTCCCAGTTAGACCCTTCTTTAAATCCAGCGCCCTTTCCAATAGATGTTCATTTATCTATTTTTGCATGTGTATGGGCTTATTATCACATACTTTTGAGTTTTTATCTTATAATGTTGGCTTTTTATCTCATAATTTTGACCTTTTATCTAATAATTTTGGCTTTTTTATCTCATAAATGTGACTTTTTATCACATACTTTTGAGTTTTTATCTTATAATGTTGGCTTTTTATCTCATAAATGTGACTTTTTATCTGATCATTTGGGCTTTTATCTCATAATGTTGTCTTTCCGGTGTCTATATCATCAGACAGTCCTTTTTTTTGTTGACAGCGCTTCGGTGGATTATATATCAAGAGCATTTGAACGGCTCATTCTGTGGCTTCATTGGCTCATTTACAGTTGACGTTTTTGGATGAGGTGTTTCCCTACTCTCTTTCAGCACTCTGCCCCAGTTAGACCCCTCTTTAAATCCAGTGCCCTTTGCAATAGATGTTCATTTATCTATTTTTGCATGTGTATGGGCTTATTTTGGAAAGGCCCCAGTCACACGGCAGAAAAGGGGGCTGTGTGAAAAAGGCTGCTTTGCCATTGGTAGCAGCTGTTGCTGCTGAGACACCTCTGAGGAAATGGAGAATTGGACACACACTCATCCAATTTAACATTAACAAGACCTTATTGGATGCAGGGCCGTCGGAACATGCGGCTTTGCCTTATGTGGCTCTGTTTAGATATGCTGCTATTCCTCCTCAATGTGTCAGACTGGGGGGGTTTGTGATCGTCTTGGCATCTGTGATAGAGGATCAAAGTGTGATGTACGTAGTAATCTCAAGTCTGTTAACAGCTACAGTGTTCGGGGGGGGGGGGGGGGGGGGGGGTCTGACATACTGTTACTATTCACAAAAACCAGAACAGTCGCTGCAGTAACAGTCTGGATTTCTGCCACAATGGAGAAAAAGTCAAAATATACCAGGTACTAATACACCAGGTACTAATATACTAGGTACTAATACACCAGGAACTAATACACCAGGAACTAATACACAAGGTACTAATATACCAGGTACTAATACACCAAGTACTAATACACCAGGTACTAATACACCAGGTACTAATATACTAGGTACTAATACACCAGGTACTAATATACTAGGTACTAATACACAAGGTACTAATATACCAGGAACTAATACACAAGGTACTAATATACCAGGTACTAATACACCAAGTACTAATACACCAGGTACTAATACACCAGGTACTAATATACTAGGTACTAATACACCAGGTACTAATACACCAGGAACTAATACACAAGGTACTAATACACAAGGTACTAATATTCCAGGTACTAATACACCAGGTACTAATATGCTAGGTACTAATACACAAGGTACTAATATTCCAGGTACTAATACACCAGGTACTAATATACTAGGTACTAATACACAAGGTACTAATATTCCAGGTACTAATACACCAGGTACTAATACACCAGGTACTAATACACCAGGTACTAATATGCAGTAACATCCTTGTAGTCCAAATCAATCAATCAATCAATCAACTTTATTAGTTGAACACATTTAAAAACTCCACAGGGGAAACCAAAGTTCTGGAAATAAAAATTGGAAAATAAGTTTAAAAGACGTGGGAACGAAAAAACACAAAGACAAAATAAACAGGTTTTCTGTTTACACATTAGATAAGGTTACCCCACATACCTCCACCCCCCTGAACCCCACCCCACATGCCCCACCCCCTGAACCCCACCCCACATACCTCCACCCCCCTGAACCCCACCCCACATACCTCCACCCTCCTGAACCCCACCCCACATACCTTCCCCTTCCTGAACCCCACCCCACATACATCCAACCCCCTGAACCCCACCCCACATGCCCCTCCCTGAACCCCACCCCACATACCTCCACCCTCCTGAACCCCACCCCACATAACTTTCCCTTCATGAACCCCACCCCACATACATCCAACCCCCTGAACCCCAGCCCACATGCCCCCCCCTGAACCCCACCCCACATACCTCCACCCCCCTGAACCCCACCCCACATACCTCCACCCTCCTGAACCCCACCCCACATACCTCCCCCTTCCTGAACCCCACCCCACATACATCCAACCCCCTGAACCCCACCCCACATGCCCCCCCCTGAACCCCACCCCACATACCCCCCCCCCTGAACCCCACCCCACATACCTCCACCCCCCTGAACCCCACCCCACATACCTCCACCCTCCTGAACCCCACCCCACATACCTTCCCCTTCCTGAACCCCACCCCACATACATCCAACCCCCTGAACCCCACCCCACATGCCCCCCCTGAACCCCACCCCACATACCTCCACCCTCCTGAACCCCACCCCACATACCTTCCCCTTCCTGAACCCCACCCCACATACATCCAACCCCCTGAACCCCACCCCACATACCTTCCCCTTCCTGAACCCCACCCCACATACATCCAACCCCCTGAACCCCACCCCACATACCTCCACCCATCACCAGTTTGTTTCTATATATCAAACTTTATTATTTTTGTCATTTTAGTTTTTTTATTTTAACAAATACAGTCCAAGGCTGTATTTGTTAAAATAAATGGCACAAGATACAGAGAAGAAAACACAGTCAGACAATAAAAGTAGAAATAGAAGCTGCTCCTGGAAGATGAAGAAAGAAAAGAATATGAAGTAAATGTTATTTAATACACACAGATGTGATGGGAACTGTCGTCACATTCCTTCCAGTCTTATAATAAAGTCACTAATGAGAATCAGCGACACTTGGTCCCAATAGTTTAAAACCACCGGCCTTTGACTCTGAATCTCGTCAGTAGAAGCTCAGATGATTTTTAGAATAAGATTAATAAATACTAATATGACCTGGAAGTGTAAAAAAAAGACAAAAAGAAATGGGCACATTTCGAGCTTGATGGGGTTTTGAACCCCCAACCCAGCCTCCAAGGCAGCTGTGCCTGGAAGACACCACCTGCCCCCAGCGGCTCTAGCCAATCACAGCACTCGATGTAGATTTTTGTATTTTTCCCTGAGGAGGACTCGACAATTGTACAGTTGAGTCAAGGTGAGTCGTCTGTACTTTGATAAAGTTATTTTTCTGTAACATGTGGAATGTTGTGAACTGTAAACTGTGTGTAACTGTGAATACTGCAGTTGTCACATAGGCTATGTATGGTTACCTGCTAATGCTAATGAGCTAGGCTATGTATGGTTACCTGCTAATGCTAATGAGCTAGGCTATGTATGGTTACCTGCTAATGCTAATGAGCTAGGCTATGTATGGTTACCTGCTAATGCTAATGAGCTAGGCTATGTATGGTTATCTGCTAATGCTAATGAGCTAGGCTATGTATGGTTACCTGCTAATGCTAATGAGCTAGGCTATGTATGGTTACCTGCTAATGCTAATGAGCTAGGCTATGTATGGTTATCTGCTAATGCTAATGAGCTAGGCTATGTATGGTTACCTGCTAATGGTAATGAGCTAGGCTATATATGGTTACCTGCTAATGCTAATGCTAATGAGCTAGGCTATGTATGGTTACCTGCTAATGCTAATGAGCTAGGCTATGTATGGTTACCTGCTAATGGTAATGAGCTAGGCTATATATGGTTACCTGCTAATGCTAATGAGCTAGGCTATGTATGGTTACCTGCTAATGCTAATGAGCTAGGCTATGTATGCATACCTGAATAGGCATTATTATTATTTTTTTTTTTTTTTTTTTTTTTACTGTTGAGGAAGTTTAGCAGAGGAATCAGACTGCTTTTGTATTTGCTTTTAAAAATACCCATCTTACCCAAATACCCAAAAGACCTATCTGAAACACCATTGGAGGCTGGGTTGGGGGTTCAAAACCCCATCAAGCACATTTTGACCTCAAAGGTCAAAGGTCACGTTAGTTCAGTTCCACATTCAGTCCAATATGATGTGAAAAGAACCAGACCAGTCAAATAATAACAGTGAAAAGAGTCACATGACATGATGATACTGTTTACATCTATCATGTTTCATATTTGACTGCATTTTTGTATATTTTATTCAATTCAATTTTATTTATGAAGCCCCAAATCACAACAAAGTCGTCTCACTGGGTTTTAGACCCTCCTTGTCAACAGAAAAAACTCCAAAACCCAGTGGGAAAAAGAAGAAATCTTGAGGAGAACCACACTGAAGGACAGATCCACTGCAATGGACGGACAGACTATAGATGAACGTCCATTTGTAGATGAAGGCGGGGGGGCAGGTCCATCCATCAGCCAGGCGAGGGAGGAGGTCCGGGGTCACAGGTCGGCACAAGCGAGTCGCCACAGATCCTGTTGTCTATGGTTCCCTACGCAGACACTGCTGAGAGAGCTGCCACTACCCCAGAGGGGGGGAGTGGGGAAAGGGTATTTTTTAGTGCATTGTCGTACATTTTTATTGTATTTTATTGTATTTTTAGTGCATTTAAGAGTATTTTTTGTATATTTTTGTACATTTTTGTGTAATTTTTAATGCATTTTAATGTATTTTTAGTGTGCTTTATAGTATATTATTTGTGTAATTTTTTGTATGTTAGTGTATCAGAGGATCAGGACTGTAAAACTAATTTTGCTTCAGTTTCACATTCAGTCCAATATGATGTGAAAATGAAAAGACCAGTCAAATAATAACAGTGAAAAGAGTCAAATTACATTATCTAAAATATGAAGAACATCAACAGCTGGGCATGTGTTCATCATTTTCTGCCTCAGTCTATCAGTGTGTCTACTGCACATGTGCAGAACAACTGACATTTACATTATAAATACACTAAACATTTAGTAACAGGCAGAATATTTGTAAAATCACACTGACTTCTCTTCATATGTTTCAGCTGTTTCATATTTGATCAAGTATTGATTCAGATTTTTATAAGAGGATTAATTCCATGTATCATTCCTTCATTCATTTTTCAAAATAAAACTAAAAATAAGACAACTAAAAAAACAAGTAGTTTCTTCATTGTTTTTTTCCAAAATCAAAATTAAAAAGTGGATAACGATGCATTTTTTTTCAGTTTTCCTTTTTGTGTTTAAATGAATAAGAGAAAAAAAAAAAGGATAACAGCCAGTTTTGACCTGAAGCAAATTGAGTAAACTGGAAATGAGTGTGACCCGCAGTGACAAAGATGGAAATGTACGTCCTACTAAGAGTAATGACTAAAATGACACTAAAATCAGTAAACATGACACTAAAATGCACAAAAATACACTAAAATCATTAACAATGACAATAAAATGCATAAAAATACCCCAAAATCATGAAAAAAACAACACTAAAATGCACAAAAATACACTAAAATCATTAACAATGACAATAAAATGCATAAAAATACCCAAAAATCATGAAAAAAACAACACTAAAATGCACAAAAATACACTAAAATCATTAACAATGACAATAAAATGCATAAAAATACCCAAATATCATGAAAAAAACACTAAAATGCACAAAAAGACACTAAAATCATTAACAATGACAATAAAATGCATAAAAATACCCAAAAATCATGAAAAAAACAACACTAAAATGCACAAAAATACACTAAAATCATTAACAATGACAATAAAATGCATAAAAATACCCAAATATCATGAAAAAAACACTAAAATGCACAAAAATACACTAAAATCATTAACAATGACAATAAAATGCATAAAAATACCCCAAAATCATGAAAAAAAACAACACTAAAACGCACAACATTAACAATGACAATAAAACGCACAAAAATCCAGTTTTATAAAAGCTTTTTTCATTGTTAAGTTTGTTGCTGTTGTTTATTATTTAGAATTGACTGGACTGGTTGTTTTCAGATGATATTGGACTGAACTAACATGACCTTTGACCCTCCCACTGTAAAATGTTATAATTCACTTATGTAAAGATAAAATGTTGGAGACGCAGCTCGTCAAAGCTTAGCGTCGTTGTCATGGAAAGGATGTCAGACGTACATTATGACTTGTAAATATTGTATGAATATTCTATTACTGAGCCATTAATATGTTAGCGTACTTTAATAATGGAGACGCTAGTTTGTAGAGTCATTTTATCAAAATCTGTGAAACATCAGTCGCTTGTAAACGACAGTTACTGTATTTTTTTTATCTCATAATTTTGACTTTTTATTTAATAATTTAGGCTTTTTATCCAATCATTTTGACGTTTTATCTCATAATTAAAATTTTTTATCTCATAATTTGGACTTTTTATCTAATAAATTTGGCGTTTTATCTCATAATTTTGGGGTTTTATTTCATAACTTTGACTTTTTATTTCCTAATTTTAAATTTTTATCTCATAATTTTGACGTTTTATCTCATAATTTAAATTTTTTAGCTCATAATTTTGACTTTTTATCTCAAAGTTTTGACTTTTTATCTCATAATTTTGGGGTTTTATTTCATAACTTTTACTTTTTATTTCCTAATTTTTAATTTTTATCTCTTAATTTGGACTTTTTATCTCATAATTATGACTTTTTATCCAATAATTTAGATTTTTTTTATCTCATAAATTTGGCTTTTTATCTCATAATTTTGACTTCACATAATCACTTACTTGTACATGAATAACCTAAAATAAAATAAACTATTTATTGACAGTGTGCCTCATACATTACTTTAGTGTAATCTAGTAAAAAGTTGAATATTTGTCTGAAATGTTGTGATAGAATTAATTCCCATCACGTTAAAACAAGTATTTTAATTATAGTATTAGAGTAAAAACTACATATACATTTATTTGTTGAAGTTTTTCCAGTTCAAATGATCCAAGATAAACATTCAGAGTCTTTATGACAGGATTTATGTGTCGTAAAATTAAATAAATATATTTAAAAAAAACCTGACTTTTCTCTTGAGAAGTAACCACAACTTAATCCAGTTTTTCTGGTTTTTTTCCAATAAGCACGAGGTTGTTTGTTTTTACTAACTGAATGTTCCAGCAAAAACTGTGAGAAGAATGCTTTGTTATCTTTATGTCTTAACAGAAAAAAAAATGTGTTGAAAGACAAAGATTTCTAGATACACCACCCACTGAAGAATGTGAAAGGTGTGTTTATGGAAAAAAAAAAAAATGCTACCGAGCCAGAAACTAAAGACAAAGACAGGTGTTACACAAGAGAAGAGAATATGTGATTCAACGTGCAGTTGAATTTATGAGCGTAGGACCCTAAAATATAATGATACATTAGTTCATATATGAACTCATGGAGGAGGATGAAGTCAAGAGTGTTCTGACCAGTGGTTGCTATGGTGAAAAAGCTTCACAACAACCGTCGGCTTCTCTTCATGTGGTTTCATTTACATGTGGAAAATATAAAAGTGATGGAAATCTCTCGTTTTTGCAGAACTTTGTTCGACCCACTTTGGTTTTTAATGTTTGAAACTGTCTGATGTTACAGCTCAGAGTTTCCTATTCATGGTTTTACTAGTGATTCTTCCATACGCACGGAAATACTTATTTAGGATACGGCACTGTGTGCTGCTAGTTACACTTCTACATGGGAGTCTATAATACTAGTTTAGTTTAGTTTAGTTTAGTTTAGTCTAGTTTAGTTTGGTTTAGTTTGGTTTGGTTTGGTTTGGTTTGGTTTAGTTTAGTCTAGTTTAGTTTGGTTTGGTTTGGTTTGGTTTGGTTTAGTTTAGTTTAGTTTAGTCTAGTTTAGTTTAATCTAGTTTAGTTTAGTTTAGTTTAGTTTAGTCTAGTTTAGTTTAATCTAGTTTAGTTTAGTTTAGTTTAGTTTAGTTTAGTTTAGTTTAGTTTAGTTTAGTTTAGTTTAGTCTAGTTTAGTTTGGTTTGGTTTGGTTTGGTTTGGTTTGGTTTGGTTTGGTTTGGTTTGGTTTGGTTTGGTCTAGTCTAGTCTAGTCTAGTTTAGTCTGGTTTGGGTTAGTTTAGTTTAGTTTAGTTTAGTTTAGTTTAGTTTAGTTTAGTTTGGTTTGGTTTGGTCTGGTCTGGTCTGGTCTGGTTTAGTTTAGTTTAGTTTAGTTTAGTTTAGTTTAGTTTAGTTTAGTTTAGTTTAGTTTAGTTTAGTGTAGTGTAGTTTAGTTTGGTTTAATTTAGTTTAGTTTAGTTTAATTTAGTTTAGTTTAGATTAATTTAGTTTAGTTTAGTTTAGTGTAGTTTAATTTAGTTTAGTTTAGTTTAGTTTAGTTTAGTTTGGTTTGGTTTAGTTTAGTTTTTTTCCTAAATCTCCTGTTCATACCCTTTAAACACATCATTTACACACTTTTAAAGGCTTTATTTTGGGATATTTTTTTGACATTTTACAGTTTTATTTTTTATTATTTCATCAATAGCAAAAAAAAAAAAAAATGCAGTTTTATTTTATTATCATTTAGACATTGTACTTTTTTACTTTTACTTCAGTAGAGGAGTTGAATCAGTACTTCTACTTTTACCAGAGTATTTTTTTCCACACTAGTAACTGTACTTTTATTTAAG